>JAPTYQ010000002.1:16722056-16755355 GCA_029814465.1 Ostorhinchus cyanosoma | reverse complement strand
AAAAAAAGGTGAGAGGTCGGGCTATGGCATCTTCACTTCTGAAAAGATGCAGTGGTTGTAAACACAAAAAAAATGTGCGTATATTGTATGTCCATGTGGATGAAATGCTCATTCAATGAAAAACACTTTCGTCTCCACACGGACAACCCCTTACACTTCTGAAAACCTAACTGTTAACATTATATCCCATTTCTGCAAATATATCATTCTAAACTTAACATAGCAAACCTTTAAAATCCAGAGATTGTTCAGAAATGCTTCCACATAACTTAAGTCTCCACTGCTACGTGCACAAATAAGTATACATCAAAACATCGGCTTTGATCCTTGTAATGCTGATACGGATCATGTAGCGTCACAGCCAGGTATTGATCAGGGCATGGAAAATCAATAGCTTGTCTGGGATCTCTGAAGAAGAAAAAACTTTCCTGATGGGAGCTGGCCAACCAAAGGGGGCTGTTGGAGTGATTAATGTCTTACCTTTTTAGAGTACTCTGCAGCTTTCTGCTCACTCTCCTCAACTTTGGCTTTATCCACACACTGATCTAGAAGGCAAAGGCAGACACAGTCACCAGATGTTTCACCAGCTTCTTCTACGAACAACACATAAATCGCTCCTTTTGTGAGATTTGCAATTAGATCTTATTTCTCATTATACACTGCAGCTAAAACACTGACCTGTACTTCTTTCATAAAGACGCATGTGATGAAATGCCACGTACCTGAGATGTAAGTATTTGCTTTTAATAACTGGCTCACATACCGTGCAGTCACAGTCATGCACACGTCCTATTCTGTTGCCCTCTCCTGGGCAATGCTGTTCTAACTGACGTCTTTAATGTGTAAAAACCTTTGATCGGTTCTTAATTGCTGTTGGAGGGCGTGTAGGATACACAAGAGAAAATCAGTCGGAGCACTTGGTGATCAAAATTTCTGCACGCTTTGGAGATATAGCAAATGTTTTCTTCATACCCCTGGTCACTGTTAAAAGGTTTATCGTATTTGAATGTGTTTACAAAGCTCATATTTTACAGATGGATTAATCAGCGACAGGATAGTGCAAATGCAAATGTAAATTACACTTTCTAAATGCAAGCTAAGCTCATACATCAACTTCTGTGACACCTTTTTCCCTTTAAATACTGCTGTTACTGAGGGAATACCACTCTAATCAGAATATATGAAAAAAAACTCAATAAAAAAAAAGAAAAGTGGAAAAGCCTCGATAATAGGTATCCAATTCAACGTCTTTAATGTAAATTTTGCAAAACGCTTCCTTGAAAGTTTTTATTAACTGATTAAATTTCAGTAAAGTGAGAGACAGAAGTGATCTAATATAGTTTTCATCCTCTGTGGGTAGGTTTAGAAACTTTTAATGACCCTGTGTTGGCAAGTCACAGAACTGTTACTGACAACAGAGACAGAAAGTGGGGTTATTTATTTCTTTTCTCTGTTTAGAAAAAAAAATGGCATTAGTAATGCAGCGAAAATAGATGTTTTCTTTGTGATTCTAGGGAAACAAATGAGAAATTCTGACAGAAAAAAATAAAAGGGTTATCACATGATGTTTTACCAGATACAATGCACTTTAGATGGCCCTGTTTTATGTCACGCATTTGCACAACCTCAGAGAGATCATGGAAGATAATGACACTGACTGTGAAGAATCCAAACATTTTAGTGATTTACCACCTACAGCACAAACAGAAGCTTTGTCCCAGCACATTGTGGATCTGTAGTTAGTTTGTGCAACAACTTGTACTGTTATCCCAACATTTGGACTAATATGAGGCACATATGAATCAGAATTGTACCAATTAAATGGGTGAAGTCCACATCCAGTCTTTTACTGTAGCCAAAATCAGGATCCATCCCACTGCGATGCAGGACCACTTGAGACACGCATTCTTCTATCACCTTGTAGTACTGAGGCCTGGAGGGTCAGGAAACATAAAGCAGAACAATTAGACAAGCCTCAGGAATATATGAGTGACACAAAATCTACAAGGCTAATTAACCACAAATTATTCCCTTATCCAAGCTAGAGGTCACAAAATGCCATGTCAGAAAGGGTGCTGCTGGAGAAAAAGGCACCCTATTAAATTTCACCACTTGCTTCACCCCGATCATGAAATTAGCAAATTAATGGGCATACAGAACTAAAGTCTGTGTTACTGTGTCCATTTCAAGGTGACAGACGGTGGCCGAGCCTGTGCTGTGCCCTCTTGCCTAATTTGCCATCATCTTTGCCAATTAGAACAACCATAAAAACTGAAATGTAAATCTAATCAGTGTAATGTGTGTAATTGAAAGCACAATGACCGGGAAAACATGTCAGCCAGTTAACTAGTGTGACTGAGCACTCGGTGTTGTCGAGCAACGTTGGTGAATCAGCCTCAGAGTCCCATTCCACCACACAGGTTTGTATGTGACCTTTTCGCTGTAACATTATCAACTTTAATTGCAAGTGACATTTAGCAAATACAACGGCGGCTTAAGCAGAGTTCCAAACTCTGAAATAATTATTTTCTAACCACAACGCTGACCAGAGGACGACGCTCAAATTCTCTAAAGATGCATCTTTTTTTTTTTTTTATTTCTCTATAGACTGATGTTCAACGCAGTATCTCAGAATCCAAGTGAAAACTCGGTGTGTATGTAGTAAAAGAAAAATAGTCCAACTGGTTATAAAACTTTTTGTGATTCAATGCAGCCCATGCTTGTATCCAGAAGTAAATGTAAACCCCCAAAGCATGAAAACACAAAACCCTAAATATACTTCAAGTGGCATTTAATGTTCTTCACTCCTCAAAGGATTTCCTACTCCTGTTTTAGAGAAAATTGTATATTTATAACCCAATATGACTTGGCAACAGGCATACATATATTAGGGCACAGCCAATACTGGAATTTCCACAAGCTGCCATATGGCAAATATGCTGTATTTAAAGTTATTGTCCAATGCATTTATGTGATTATAACTAACATGCTGCCAAAAGCCTGAGATTTTATCACAACTTTGAGGCAGTTAAGCAACTAAAAGTCTGATCAAAGCCTTCCCATCTGATGCCTTGGCCTGATGCCTAAAAGCACTGAGAGGAAGAGCACATTCCTACAACCTAATAATTGATTTCAGAAGTCCGACTCTGAATAAAGTGCCTGGTGTCAAGATTCTGCTTGAGACTGGAAAAGCATATATAGTACAACCCAGTACATGTCAACGTAAAAAGAAACACCTGTTATAAACACTTGTTATTACCAACACTACATTCAATGGAATTTATTACAGGAGCTTCCACAAACTATTCCCGGTAAATTGAAAAGCATGTCTAGTGGGGCCTTGTGGGTGGACAGGCCACATCACATTATGAACGGAAATATGAAAGAACACAAAATTTAGAGCCAAAGCAAATGAAATAAATCAGCATTTAGGCGCACTGTTTTGAAAGCATGAAATGCCATACATTAAGCTTGAGCTGGCGGATTCGCCCACTCTTGATTGGAACAAGCGAGTGAAAGCTCACATACCGCCCTGCATCGCTTAAGCACTGTGGCACTCGGCTTACAACTGTCACCAATGTACACCACATTATTATCTCAATAAGCCGCCCTATTTTCCCTCCGTCCTCCATCCTCCGCCATCACTGAGCAGATAGGGGCTGGGTGGAGATAACTAGCGACTGAGAGAGTGACCCAGAACTGTCAGGCTTCTCCACAGTGGGCAGGGCTGGGCTCCAGAAGCTAGCATATGTCCCCTGCATCATTCCCCACCTCTACTTTTACTTTGGCACCTTCATTTCTACCAATGATAGCTTGCAGTTCAACAGAGCCCCAGCCACTTGATCCAGCTCTGCTCCACATAACCAGTGTAATCCCCATATCACCAGGCTCCAAAAGAGCAGATCTGCTCTATATTTACTGGGTGGGTTTGATGTGCTCCTATTCATTAGGCTTGCAGTGAGAGATTAATTATCAAAAATAAACCAAGCCCTGGAGGGAAGAACCACAGCAAATATTGTGCTGGAGAAATGACATTAGACACTAAATCAGTTTGCCTACAGTAAACCACCCTATTATTTGATTACTGTACATTATAAACAGTATTGTGTTCAGTGAATTATTATTTAATGCAGATTATGTGACCTAAGATTCAAAAGGAACCAAACAATATGACCATAATATTCCTCTAAGCTGCCTATTTTTGTGATTTCTTTATTTATATATAGCCAAATTTCATTCACGAATTTTTAACCACATGATGAACAAATGGTTACCTGAAAGCCAAAGACTAAAATGAGATAGATGGTATATTTTAGAATCAGCTGCATGTACTGCTGCATCTTCCATCATCCAAAGTCACGTAGCAGTGATTTATGGCGAATATAAAGCCTCACTCAGAAAGCATTTATGGTGTTAACGTTTGTGTGTGTACATGTGCAGTTGCGGTTGCCCTTGCTCTTGTGATGGAGGTGGGAAAAAATGTATTTCAAAAGCATGTCTCTTAAAAAGATGATCATTTTTTATAAACATTGGTACTGATGCCCTCTTTGCTGGCTTACAGAAGGGTGCATGGTCACTGGAGTTAGGGTGCATGTGGCTGTATGAGCTGGTTAATGTGAATTCTATTTCGTACTTCCTCCGAATAGATGAGGAATACATTATTCATAACTCCAAGGGTACAGCAACTTGTCTATGGTAAATTCATCTTGCTCCTCTCATCTCCCCTTCGTCTTCCAACTTTCTTTTTTTTATGTCTTATTTCTGCAAAAGGTCTGACACAGCAGCGGATGCATCAGTGTCACTTCATTCAGGGAAGTGGCTGTGTTTCTGCTCAGTGACTGGCATATTTGCTCTTCAAAGGCAAAGTAGAAAGCACTTTATTGTGAAATTACTTAATATTTTTGAATTCCAATATAAAACACTGGATTTTTTTTTTTTGTTCCAGTGTCAACATTTTGTTTTTTGTCTGAAAAGAGTTAGAGCAGAGGGGCTGTTTATTGGGGATGTAGTACAACTAATAACAACAATTTTCCTGCTACTTTTTATTTTTATTTTATTATACTTGCATGAAGCAACTGTAACACACAATAGTTTCCCCTGGGAATAATAAAGTATTCTGATTCTGGTTCTGAACTGACCAAATTATTTACAAAGTCTGGTATGGATAGAAGTTCAGTTGAAGTTGAAGTTTTATCTCACTGCAGGAATCCCTCCATAGAGAATCCATTGTGGAGTTATTCTCTTCAAGTTACAAGTCGAGAGTTCAAAGTTCACGGCTGCTGAGCGGAAAAACACTCTTTATACACCACAACACCTCCTACTAGCTTGGCGGCTGATGGGCTACTAGCTATTACTAATTAAAACATTATCAGAGTTGTTATGTACAGAGGCAACAGCTGCAAACATGTGTTAAATAAATCCTGTGTGTCTTTTTCTTTTGACGAAGCATCGATAAACACAGGTAAAAATCTGCTGTTCGTACACAGACAGATGGAGAAAACGCACCTTTCGGAAGTAGGTTACAATAAAGTTTGGAGTAATGTTTAAGAAATAAATCAAGCAATAATGAAAAGCCGCTGTCACAGAGAACTTACCTGATGTAATAGTCGTTCCTGATGAGCAAGAGGTGCTGAAGAATGGATAAGAAGTAGGTCTCTGATCCAGTGTCTCTCACCATGTTGGACAGGAGATGGTACACCTCATTCATATCAGTACAACAACAAGATTAAGGAAACCAATTTCATGACATTTTTCATTGTATATGTTTTTCAGTCAGACAGTTCAAGCTAACTCCTTTTGAGTGTATGCCTGATTTCAATGCATCATTCTGGTACATTCCATCCACGCAATAACTCCATATACATTGTCAATTTTATTAGTTCTTGTTTTCTTTAAAACTATTTCCCCCAGTTCCTAACCTCAGGTTTTTCTGACAGGCATCACTGTGCAAACGCAAACAGAGATGTGACTCCTCTTATCCATTTCCTCTTGGGGAAACTACAACACTGTAAACAGCTAACATGAGGAGGTGTATTGGCAATAAAGAATGGTCCCTCTGGTTTACCTGTCACTCTGGTCCTTTTCAAGATACAGGAAATTAATTACACGAATAAACTCACTGCTTTCGAATATTTAAGATAAGAATGAAAAGGAGACGATCACTCCCAAGGCAAAAACATTCCTGAGATTCATTTCTATAATTGAAACGGACCTGTACTCAGGAGTGAGGATTCATGTTATTAAATTTGCAAAAGGTATTGATTATATGTCTTATGCTTGATTTCCCCAGGAGGAAGGAATGGCTTTGACATCTAAAACAGATCTTCAATCAGACTGTCTGACTTTCCATTCCTCCATGTTTAAATATCATTGTTGAAGACAATTCGTGGAAGACTTGTTTAAGAGCTATTTACTACCTACAATTGTCTCTTATCTTATGCGTCAAATCTGAAGAATCAAAGAATGTTTGATATTCAAATAGTATCAAATGTATAACACATGAGATGACATTCAAACACATTTCATTTCTTTTTTTTTTTATAAATGGTTGACATTACAGTACAAGCTTAAGGATGTGTTCTTCAGACTTCTAATAAGATTCATGATTTGCAGCTCAAACAAGAACAGAACCTGGGAAAATAATGATTTGGAGTCTAATTTGTTTTCTTGAGAAAGGAGGATTTCCCAATGGAGACTCATCTTGTTTGGGGGGAAAAAAGACGGATAAGACTCTCAGATATCTGCTCAAAATGCAGAAAAAAAAGAGGAATAAGGAGACAATACGCCGTTAAGCATGAAAAGATGAATACCTGATTGGCGTCATAACATGAAGTGTGAATCTTGACAATGTGTGCTAATATATTTGCAATGTGCAACACAGTGAGAGCAGAGAGATAAAGTGACATTTTCAGCAGTTTGGCAGTAAATGTTGTTATTCCCCATCCTTTGTGCTATAGTGGAAAACATATCAGTAAAATGCAAATGTACTGTGATTTTTCTCTGCTTGAAGTAAAAGTCACATGAAAGCAAGACAATAAAACATTTTTTTTTTTTTTACTATAAACATCATGTGTCCTGTAAAGTATGTGTGCTACATAGCAGATATTATCGATACAGTACATTTATTTCTAGATGCAAACACATAAAAATTATATGAGATGATTCGACAATATAGTCCAAAGATTAGATTTGTTTTGATTTTCCTGTTGTCTAATACTATTTGTCCGGATTTGTCAACAGCTAATGAAGGATGACTCTGTTAGAAAGTATCAATAATTCATATACAGTAATTTATTTCCTCAATAAAAGAAAACACCGTTTAAGTGCTTCCTCCATTTCCCATGCTATCATCCGTACAAACAATCTGCCGCCACTGCAATTTGAGCAGATCAATTCTTTTAAATACTGTTTGACACTTTTCCTATTAATTTCAACAATGTCTGTAATTAAACTCCTATCCCATATCAAATTTTTAGAGAGAGAGGGCTGGGAATACATGCTTCTCTAAAGTATCATTTCCCTCCCCTGTATTAGCTGAGTATGAAGCCTGGGAGAATTACCAATCCTGTGAGATTCAATTATAGCCTCACCACAGAAGCATTTGAGAGGACATGAGAAGGAGCTCAGACTGGGAAAGTATCCAACTAGCTTCATCTATCACTAAGCTGCAGACATAAACCTAATGTAGAATGCCAATCCGTTCGATGACACCCCCCTCTTCACTCTCTCTGTCTCTCTTTCTTTACTCTCTCTCTCCAAATAATGAATAAACATGAGTGGCAGTCAAGTATGATGTAGGCCAGTCAGTGGTGGGCTCAATCAATCACCATTCCACAGCCCATTAATATTTATTAGTGGCCTGGAGTCACCTCCTCAGCACCTGGACCTAGACCGGACACAGAGGAGACGAGGCTCTCCAGGTTAATATTCATGAAACCGCTGGAAGAAACAAGGCACACATGCGATGTTCAGGTAGTGGGAGTATTACCTGCACGATACCACGCATATATGTGTACGTCTGTGCAGCCGCGTGTGCATTATGTGTGTGTTATTCGAGTAAAAAGACAAAGGGGTAGGCTAAGACATTCAAATCATGTTCAGAGCTTTCAGATCAATACCACATTGTCCTTGGAAACAAACATTGGGCCGTCTCATTTGTGAACCTGCTCAAGCACATCATTAATCCAGGTGCACTTTTTTTTTCTTCCCTCTCTCTCGCTCTCTCTTGCTACTTCTTCACTCGCCACACAAACACTGTCGCACGCACACGCATAACCTCCTTCCTTCACCTACATGTGTCAACAGAAACTGTCACTCACAGCAACACTTTGTGCCAGTACTAGAACAGTGGGATTTAGGTGGAAGAAAAAGGTTGTGGAAATGAACATCTGCATAACAATGTCAGCTTCTGGTACGACTGCTCACACTGTCAGCCATTCATTCATAGCCTTAGAGAAGAATTGTGAATTATTAAAAGGTTTGTCTCCGGGATGCTTTGAGACATTCTCAACTTTGGACTAAATTACTTTGAATCTTATGAACTTCTAGTCTGCACTTTTGGCGTTTAATAGACAGCGCGCGAGAGCTGGAGGAGAAAACTCACCTTTATATAAGAGCAGCAAGACGCCAAGAATAATAATACGTAAGGTGAAGTGTGTACAATCCTTACTTTTACAGCCGCAGAAAAAATTATTAGACCGCCCTTGTTTTCTTCAATTTCTTGTTCATTTTAACACCTGGTGCAACTAAAGGTACATTTGTTTGGATAAATATAATGATAACAAAAATATCTCATAGTAGTTTAATTTCAAAGCTGATATCTATCCATTTTCCATGGTTTTCTTGATAATAACCAAAATCACTTCAGTTCTTACATCAATATCTATGGCATTGTACTGACAAAAATGGTGCTTTTAGGAATTCCATGTTTTCTTTTCTGTTTGTTTTAGTCACATGATACACACAGGAGTTAGTATTTCACTGCATAGTCATTGTTTTTGGCGACTTTTGATGGTCTAATAATTTTTTTTTTTCGCAACTGTATATATAAAAAAAATTGTTCAAGCTTGTCCCGCTTCTTCACTAAACAAACAAATGATTGTGATGATACTTTTTCATTGTACGTACATATGTACATGTGTACCTGTGTATATCCTTTATATGTTGCATATATTTCTATCTGTGTACAGAGTTGGGCTTTTCTTTGTATTTTTGTATATTTTCAGTACTTTCCAGTAGTCTCAATATAATTTTTGTGTGATAGTTTTTATTTTATAGCCTTTCTCTTTGCACTTTAACCCATAAAGACCCAGTGCTTCTTTTCTGGCAATTCCTGAATGACTTTTTCAATCTACTTAATTATTTGATTTATCACCATTTATTATGATATTACCCTCTGTATCTTGTGCTGCTTTTTTAAGTGTAATTCATGCATTTTCCTATATTAAGTTTTCTGATCATGAAGATGGTCATAATAGATCAGATTAAAGTTGTGTTGTATTGCATCAGAAACATAGAAAATGGAGGAAAAAGTGGAATTTTCAACAAAATATACCATTAATTGAACATAAAACTAGTATCTCCATTTACTGTTGTAGATCAAACTCCATGTGTTTTATTGGTAAATCAAGGTTTTAGAAGATGACAGTGTTTCCATGGTAACTATGGAGCCTCTGAACATCCAAATGGGTCATATCTGATGACCATGAAACAATGAAAAACTGTATTTTACACCAATTATTTACACAGATTGATAGGATTAGTGGCTCAACAGGCATTAAACATTTAAGATTAGTAGGTGGTTTTGGTCACTAGTGCCTGTTTGGGTCTTTATGGGTTAAGAATCTGCTACTCAACAGAATAGAGCTGCTAAAATGATTTTCATTGTTCCTATAACAGTGACAATAAAGATCTATTTTATTCTGCTGTATTCTAACTGTGTAAGGGGTCGTGGTCATGGGGATCAAATGACAAATCTAATGCCAGTTCATCACAGGTCTGACATATAAAGATGCACAAGTCACTCTGACATTCACAACTGCAAGCAATTACCAAGTAACCTATTAAGAAGCAATGGTTAGCACTGGTGCCTCACAGCAAGAAGGTCCTGGTTCAAACCCAGCACCAGATGGGTGGGGCTCTTCCATGTGGAGCTCTCTGTGTGTGCATGCTCTTCGCAATTTCTCCTCCAACTTCCTCCCACAGTCCAAAAACAGGCACCTTTCTAGGTCAATTGGAGAGTGGTGAATGAGCGAGCAATAGAATGAATGGGATGAGGAAGCAGCATAACTGAGAAAAAAGCAGGGAAATCAGAAAATAAGCCATTATTTCAAGATTCTGTCATAGCGGTTGTACTCTGAGGTACAACCTTACTGCCCAAAGGTCGACGCCCAGAGGCGTTCCACAAGGAGCAAAGCAAGAGGAAGACAGGAAATACAGGGCAGAGTGCAGGGTGTCTGCAGGTAAATACAGCACAACATGCTGACATGGGGTCAGAACTGATGCTTATGGATTACTGCTGTAAGAATCTCAATAGAGTTTTTAGGAAAAATGTTACATACTTTGCCGTTAAATGGATAAAAACACTGAAATTATTGACTCGTTTATTGTAAATAATCAAAGGGTATGTTTGATATGTTCTTCTTGTGTCTTCTAACAGTACTACCTAACCCAGCAGTGACAGACAAAAGACAAAAAAAGAAGAGGCGAGAGACAAGAAAAGGAGAGTAATAGAGTAAATAAGAGATGTGAAGCTGAAGCAGGTTAAGATGACTGGTTATTTACCTAGTACCCCTGGTCAGAGACAGAGCTGGATAATTTGTTCCGGATCTTCAAATCCTTCACTAATGAACCAAGTCATGAGGGGCTCTAGTCTGTAAAGCCTGACCAAACTCACAATATACACTCATCTCTTACTGCTCGCTTTACAGGCCTATTCATCTGTATATTCACACAGAAGAAGGACAAAAGGATATTCCATCTCAGCACGGATGTCATCCAGACGATGGGAGAGTTCGATAGAATCCTCCTCCTTGTTCTCATTGAACACCTTGAGCTGAATGTCGAGCTCCTCTGTCTCCTTCAGCTCCTGTGAGTTAGACAAACAAGACAGATAAAGTCATACAAAAGTGACTGTATGTTCAGTGTATAATAAGAACAGGAGTAGTTCAGACACAGACTGTAAGAAGCTTTATGTGTACTACTTGTGTTGTTAAAGCCCGTCATACTTCTATATGTTACTGTTAAAGGGACTCGTAATGCCAGAATATTACTCCCTGTTACAGCTGTACTGGGAACTTGGAGACACTGAGACACTCTGAACCCTCTCACTAGGTATCCCAGACAGTACCAATTTCTGCACACCTGTTCCAGCCACGAGGGGCTACGGGAGTGCTCTTTACCACTGCTCTATGAATCACCGGTAGTGGAGTTTACAGATGGAGACAGGGCCAAATGTAACCCAATTTCTGCAGGTATCAATCACCCTGCACCGTTTTTTGGGTGCACCATCTGTCTTAAGCAACACTGGTAGGGAGGGAGGTGCACAATGCCACAAAAGAGGGAAAGGGAGACGGGAAGGAGGGCCAAATACATGCATCAAGGACTTTAAAAACAAAACAAATTGTGCTTTCCTTTTTAGTGAAGTTCACTTTTTCTTTGCCAAGAGCTGCACTGACTACTGAACATAACTCATAATTAGATGAAAGAGTGTCAGTTTGAATGTGGGCATTAAAACCGGTGTACGTGCTATTCATAAATGACTGTGCACTGAGGCTTCCATATCAGGGGGCAGAATTGAAGATAATTAAAGTAATGACAGTAATAATCAACAGGAGCAGCTGGGATGACTTATTAACAACTGGCTTTGTGACACAGTCACCCCTCTCGCTACAAATGAGAGGTTGAGTGATGAGTTTGAGCTCCTCTGCCTTCGCCTTGTGCGACGATGTGCAGGCCTGCTGATAATGATGCCAGGACAACTAGTGTGATGAAGTGCTACATACAGCATCACACTTGACACAACTTGGCAAGCTAGTGCTACTACCAGCTCGACCTAGGTTGTTGGGTTTTTTTTGTTTTGTTTTGTATTATTTATATATTTTTTGGTCAGGGACACAATACCAGTTATTAATAATCCAGGAAACCCTTCTTTTTTTCTGTGACACAACACCAGTTATTAATAATCTAGGAAACTGACATTTTTTACCAATAAATACAGCATTTTTTGCATTAAAATGTTAATGTTTGTGCCAGATTTGTACCAAAACACAAATCCTGCAATGCATTTAACCTCACGTCCAATTGGAAGGTTTATAAATGCTATTACTACTGCTGAACTCTTTTCAGGGTTGATAGATTATTACTCATGTTGCGTATCCAATCAGATAGTGCTGTGGGTGTACATTAGTCATGACTACAGATAGAGAGAGGAGGCTGTATTAGAGCCAAAGTACCACATTTTAAAAACTAATTTATTTTATGGAATATAAATGTAAAAAAACACTTCCACTGAATCAGTCTGTAGACGTCTGATCTGATAATGAGACATCCATTTTTCTAGGTCAATGGTTAATTTTAATAATTAAACATTTAAAAAAAAAAAGTACAAGTTATTTAATGAACCTGCATTACAAGTAGAGCTTTTGTGATTTCTGAGCTAACTAGATAATATGGACAAAAATATTGTCACTGACAGCTTGTGGAACTTCTCATTTCTGTAGATTGGAAATATGCAAAAAATCCTCATGTCAGTTGTTGTCAATAAATATGCTAAATAAATGTTGAATCACTATTTATCTTACGTTTAAAGGTAGTTTTCGTCTTCCTTAGTGAAAGTTGAAGAAACGAGGCATTTACGTTTGTTTTGAAATGATCACTGATAGACTATGATATATACTTAACTTATACTTAAATTATTATAACATAAAAAAACAATGTTGCATGAAACTACATGAAAGCAAAATCTGAGGCACTTTGTAAGCATAGATGACAGTAAACAAACCTAAGCATGAAGTTTGTTGCAATATTTATCGCAATATAAACTTAAACTTGTCATTAACGTTCGTAGCCCCACACCTTGTTAGCAATAAAACACTTCAAAACACTTCAATTAAATGTGTCTCAATACTTACGTCAATATAGAGTATTTAAGTATTTTGTTTAAAAAGGAATAGGATTATGAGTATTTAATAGCCTGGCCAGCCCTCCAATTTTCTCAGTATATTCAATACGGAGAAAACAGTCTGGAACTGAGCCAGTCAAATATACACAATCTATTATATACTGAACCAATCACGAGTCTGGGGGGGCGGGTGTTTTGCAATACGTCATACACACCAACTTCTTTTTGTCAGTTCCAAGTTCGCAATCCTCTTTACAACTGTTGTTTACTTGATTCAAAAATAAGGACTGAATTACAAATTACACCCTGTATTCTTAAATGTATCTGAATAAAGCATTACGTCCCTCTTATCTGTGATTGGTTTACTCGGCGACCTTTTAGTTTCGCCTTCATATTTGAATTCAAGCCCGTGATTCCAGACAGATTTCTCATTGAGAAAGACGGATGGCTGGCCAGGCTAAGTATTTAAGGCTTCACCAGGATCATTTAGTCTTAATGGATATGAACAAAATTAGATAACATAATTCTGAAGATTTTTGAGGATTTGCTAACTATAGAATACCATCGTTAACGTCACAGGCACGTGAGGCGCGAATTCACTTTCATGCACGTGAAAAACAACTCACAGGCAGGATCTTCTTGAGGCCACATCGTAGGAACTCATTCCGTAGATGTATCCGGAAGTCCAGGTCGTCGGGGGATGTGACCAAGGCATTGATGAGCTGCATACAAGCAACCTGTGGTGTAGACAGACACAAGGACAAACAGACAAACAAACAGGAGGTGAGGAACAAAAGAGCTCTCACTTGCAAAAAATATCAATGAAATCTGATGCAATTTGAATTGTAAACTATTCACCCCAGTAAAATAAACATGTTTTGGAGTGTGTCATTATTTGTTATTCTATTTCCAACCCAAAATCTACTATGCTGTATATAAGTGAATGCAACAAAAGGAGAGAGAGAAGAGAGAGAAGAAAGATGGTGGAAGGCACAGGTCCAGTGTGCCTATTGACAAGATGTGCATTATTAATGGATTTACTGGTAAAGCAAAAGCCTGATAGAGTGTGTGTGTGTGTGCGTGTGTGTGTGCGTGTGTATCAGCGTGTGTGTGCATTGGATAGTGGAGGGGGTTAAGAGGAAATCGCTGATGAATTATAATGAGCTGTAAGGTGTTTCTGGGGAGCAAGCCATGGATAAGACAGTTTTCCTTTGACAGACAATCAATAGCCGGCTGAAGGATTCCCATAGACGATGAGAAACGCTGTCTTCTGAAACCTTGACCCTGTACTGTTGGTCTGTATGTGTTATTAATAAGAGCCACAACAATGCTGATGTTGTGTGGTTTCCTGGGTCTCATATTTATTTTGACTTTTCCAGATTTGAAAACATAACTCTTTTACACTCTGGGTAGTTTGGTTGACCAAAGCCCTATAGCCTGGCTGCACATTCCCAAAGTTGGATCCGAATTCTGTTGCTCTTCTTGATGTTTCTTCGGTTTGTTTCCCTCTTAAATCGGTTTGCCATAATGTGAATTGAGAGTCTACAGATAGAGAGTGTTGTAGTTTATACAGATAGCAAAGCCCCTCGAGTCTAATTTGACATTTTGGCGATATGTAAATAAAATTGACTTGACCTGTTTTTATCAGTTACATGCAGATAACATTGGTTATCAGCAAATATAGAGACCAATACTTCATTTTAATCTCTTCATCCATTATCCACAGATTCCATTAACCCCTTTTTTTTTAATTGGAGGTACAATCACAAATCTAAAACATAGAGTTTTTGTTGTGCGAAAAAAATAATCTGTACTCATTTTTTTCTGTGACCTTAAAGTTATCAAAGCAGGCTACATTTGTTAGCTAGATGATAGTCGTACACAAGTAGAACATATTTTTTTCTGGGAATGCCCAAGGTTGTTGGATTGAAGTATGCGGTGGCACGATCATCTGGTACTAAAAATTTGTCAGACTCCTCCATGTTCAGCAAAGGTCCGAAATTCTCAAAGCCAAATCTGTGCATTGAAAGTTGATGTTTTACTGTATCCACTAGAGCCCGACATAAATAGAGACATAAAAGGAAAACTCCCTCTCTCTTCATAGACTTAACGCAAGTGAAGAATGCCATGGAGCTCATGTAAAATTCTTTCTGTTCTTCTCTGCATACGCACTGATACATACATCAAGGGGCTCAAACATACCTCAGTCATGCGTTGTAGGATAGAAGTGTTTGGTTTGGGCATGGGGGCATTATCTTTCTAGGTTTAGTGAGCTGCTGTGGAGCCATAGGGGGATATCCAAGTACCATAATTAAAAGTGGCACTGCTGGGACAGATTTAAAGTTGCAATGCAGAGTTTTTTGTACACTCGACAAGAGGAGCATTGCCCGAACTACGGAAAAACACATTTTAATCGCATTAGCAAAGTCGAGTTCTACAGCTCATCACAGGTTTTGGATAAAAAAAAAGAAAAAAGTCTATTAATTTCCTTGAAACCCTGCATCAGCAAAGCATTTTAATTTACTTCACAATTAGCAGAGCTTCATTTCATTAACGGCAAAATTTAAAGGAAAAACAACAGCCTCTTAAATAAAAGAATATCTACTTTCTCTCCCACCGCCCGGCTCATCAGTTTCCTTCATGACTTTTCCTTCATGACTTAACAATCCCCGCAGTTAAAAAAGTAATTCCTTAAGTAATTCCCTTCTTTTGGGTTCCCTCCCTCCCCCCCCAAAAAAGCATGTTTTAAGTGGTGTTTTATTTCTGCAGTATGGCTTTTCCTGCTGCTGAAGGATACTTGTGAAAAAAAAAAAAAAAAAAGGAGGAGGCATGGTGCTTTAGTTGCCCTTTCACACCGAGTCCTCTGGGACCAAACTTGACAGCAGCATGGAAAAAGGCAAGGGATAGAATTTGTAAGATGTGAGAAAAAAAAATGAGAGAGGAGAAAATGTGAGAAAGAAGGGAAAAGGACAAAAGCTTAGAGGACGTCAACATCTTTGCTTGTCTTATTATCATTTTTCCGGTGTTCTCAAAAGCAAAGGGGGGGAAGTTCAGCCGAGGTGCTCAATGAACCAAGTGTTTTTGATTAAAGCAGTGGCAATAGAGCTCTAGGTGCATCTCAATGGCCCAGCAATCACATCGCATCGTGAGCTAGAGGTATTGTCGGATTGAAAAGTGAATGCAAAGACCGTAAGAGAGACAAAGAAAACACTGTTGAAGACAGCTGAAACTGAGGTGCAACGGGCCCCAGAGAGCAACTGCTGTAAATTTCACGCCTCCCTGGCATCAAACATGATTTTCGCAACAAAACCGAATTTTTGGTGGATGGTACAGGATTGTGACATGTTCTCATCTGTTACGTATGACAATAACCGTATTGTTGTACGGATACTTGAACGAGTTGCTAGCTGTATGGGGTATTATAAATCTGTGTGCAAAATATACCCACAGATTTATGGTGTTTTATGTATTTGGCAATAACTTTTCTACCACAGGAGTATGTGTGATCTTGTGAATCCTGCTGCTTCACAAGGTAATGTGATTTTGACAGCGGGATACGTGATGTGTTAAAATCAGTAAAATATTCCTCTAATTAGTACTGCAGCTATATTTAGATCACATAATACCATATCATTTATCATATCATATCATATCATATCATAATACTTAATCTTATATCATATTGTACTTTATTTTTACAGTACCCCTGTTGTCATTTGAAGACATTTTGAAAGGGTATTTACCATTTGAGACTTTATAATATTTATTAAAAAAAAAAAATTGGCAGAAAAGTATAATTTCAGTGTTTGGGAAAAAATGTAACAACAACAAAAAAAAATGAAGTGTATGGCAGAGATTTGAGCTGAAATAATTCACAAACAGTTCTTTAGTCCAGCGACTGATAACATAAACCGTACAGAAAACGAAGCTGATTTGTGGTTTTACTGTAGCTGTGTGTATACTGTAATCTATCAGCCGTGTTCTACACATAAATGCATGTAAACAGTGATGGACGTGAAAGGAGACTGTCCGCAAAAGGCAAAAGATATCCAAAGTTTGGCATCACTTCAAATAAAAAAAAAAAAAGAAAATCTATTGCAATGTGTGTAAGTACACATCTGAAGCCAGCATGAGGTAAATGCGTGTCTTCCACTCAACAGTAGCCTAACATTAGCAGATTTAACGGGATTGCTAAATGAGAAACACAGCAGCGCCGGTTAGAACGTAGGCTATGCTTTTGTTGTAGTCTATAATAATGAGTCTCGATGACGGCTCTCGATGACGGCTTGATGATGAAATCCACTTACTTGATTAATTGATCCAATATTCGATCAAATACTCAACTTCAAAAAGGATCGGTAGCTGCAGCCGTAATTATAAGACAGAAGTGTTAATTTGACTGAGTTTTAATTTGAAGGAGAAAACTTGCCATAATACAGATGTGTGTAAACCATGAGCTTTTTTTCAGTGAATGATTTTGCTTTAACTGTTTTTTTGTTTTGTTTTTTTTTAACTGTGGGTGTTCCTTCGGCTGTTGGTAGTTGCTGAAAATAACCCCGTTTAACTGAAATGCTGTCTCATATGAGTCTATTTGTATGATAGTGCCAAATAAAAGGGGAAAAAAATCAAATGATGAAGTATAATATGAGTAGTTTAAGCCATTTTCTTAAAGTACACTCACCCTATTAAGATACATTATGCGACTATGATATCACATTGCATAAATTGCCATATTACCCACCGCTATTTGCCATATCGATCAAGGATTTACTTTCATCCTTTGTAGGAAATATTCATATAAAAGCAAAGTGATGAATGCAAAATTAATATTTAGTCATGACGTCAACTGCTTTTTGTGTGTGATTTCTAACCTGGAGTTGCTGTGCCTCGTGGTTTTCAAGTCCTTCCACAATGGAGGCAAATCTCTCTTTATTGTTCCTCTCTGCAGCAATTGTCATGGCAGCCAAAATCTTATCCAGGCTGGAAGAAAACAGAACAGGGAACAGGCAAACACAACAGTCAACAAACGCTTTTATCACCTCACCAACAGGACATTTACTCACAACTTTCAGATCAAACACCATGTATCTTATCTTCCACTCTGTGATGGTGTGGACATTTAGTCAGCCAGTGATTGGTCACCCTGACAAATGCTACTCTCTCCATCTCTTTTATATGCAGTCTGGTCTATTATTGCTGTAGTATTCAATTTGACTTAATAGCACTTGTTACTAGGGTGATGCTAGACAAAAATGGGGTTTTATTGCAAATGTGTTTAGCTGCTGAAGCAATCGTAGAAGAGAGTATTTGGCTAGGAGAGAAAGGGTGCAAATTATTGCAGTGACTGCTAGACTAATGTCCAAATATACCTATTGAGAAGGTAAGGAAATTAGAGTACTTGTTACCGCTCAAGGCAGCTTAGCTAAAAAGACGACTGGACAATTTCAGCCTATAAATTGTGAATGAAGAAGAAATGTTGTGTTGCAGGCACGAACAGACAGAGGACTGCAATAAAAGTAAGCTGATGTCTTATGGGCACTTGCGCAAACAGTGATTTACAATATGCATGGACAATAATTGGCAGCAGGTGGTCTCTATGCCCTTGCAAAACCTTGTTTGCCATTCTGTCTTTGCTGAAAAATATAAAACAAACAGATTAAAATCTGCTGTCCAAAACCTTCTTACTTCTTTTTGGAAAAGAGGAATTGTGAGTTTGCTAAACTAGTTCCTCTCGTTAATTTAATGTAAGATTTAAAAAAAAAAAGGAAAGAAGCTATTTTCTAAAAATAGTGTGGATCAGTATGTGAGTATGCATGTACAAGAATATGTTATCACAGCCTGCACAGCAAATTTTCCATATATTAAACAAAAACAGTGCCAAGATTTTGAAAAATAAATAAATAAATAAAATTTACAAAAAAAGAAAAAAAAAAAGACAAGCTTTGTGACTGAGGGAGATCATGCATCTGGCCAACAGGACTGTACGTGTGAAGTAAGCCTGACACAGAGATAAATGGAGTGGCCACGCTCTGTGATAGGGGTTACAAAGTCACAGACGACATGGGGAGTTGCATACTGAGCAGCTTTAAAGCCAGTTCAGACAACGCTTCAGAACAGCCAAGATAGATCTGCTTAACTTGTCGCACTCCCTTTGATCCTGTCAGCTGAAGTGGGTGTTGAACATGAGCCAGCGCCACAACATGGGTTGCCAAAGAGGTTTCTGAGCAACAAAGTGACATCTTGGCTCCTTTGGTTGTCATTTTTACAGGATATGTATATTTTAATGCAGGTCTATGATCATGGAAAAGATATCCGTGTCTATATCAACTCTGCTCCTCAGTAGTTTAACGGGGAGAGATTTGTTCACTAAATATAGCTCAGTGCACATGCAAGCACCAAGTTTCAGTGTAAGAGTATAACTGTAATTAAAGATATTTATATAGAATATTATTTATAAATTGATCAAATGGCACATCAGTTAAATATTCACAATTCACATGAGTAAAAACTGAATTAATGTGGTATCAACAATAAATTATTTATTCATTTATTTATTTTAATTTAGGGTCCAAACTGATTTTTGTGCCATGTATATGCTTTGTGCAAATGAGCAAGAAATAAATTACTGTTATCTACAATGAAAAAAATGGATGATAATCAATACTACCCTAACTAACCACATTTATTTCTAAACTTCAGAAACATTACAAAGATTTCATTATATTAAAAATTTTCCTTTCTGTCATTGTCAGTAGAAGACTTTTTGGATCTTGAAACACACATTTAATGTAACATAGATATTCTAAAGTCACCATACGGACCATAAAGAAGAAAAATTATTTTCTCAACTTCTCTGAATTTGTCTAAATTCACTGTTGTGTTAGTGGATGGTTCTTAATCTGCCAATTTAAAGGGCCAGATGATGGATTCCTGATGTCAAATGTCAGACCTCAAGGCTTTGTAGCTCTTTAATAGATGTGATATATACAGTGAATATCCTGTAATATAAAAACAAAGTACACTTAACTGCCCCGCTCTCATTGACACTCACGTAAAGATGTCACTATTTGGTTCCATTCTACCATTTAAAACTCAGCCATTAGAATCTACGTGATTCACCACAGTCATAAAATCGAAATAAATATCTTCAACACCAGAAGAAATTAAGAGCAAAATTAAACTGGAGTTACCGACTATTCTACGATGCATTTGACCTCTTCTTTTATATTACAAAACAGCTCCTTATTTAAAAAAAAAAAAAAAAAAGAGCTGGAGTGAACACTGATTGTTATTTTTTTTTACCGTGCAATTTACGCCCCTTGATAGTCAGTAACTAGGAAATCATTTTGGAAACCATGCACAGTCACAGCAAGGGTCAGAACAACAACCATAAAGGCCTATTTGGATGGTCAGAGATGTGAGACACGCTGCTGAACTCAGCTTCTCCAGCAAAATTGTGGGTTTGTTTATTTCCACCACTGCATACAGACTGTCTTTGAAGTGCCATTGTTATTCTAGTCTGGCCCAGTGGGAAACAATAAAAAACACTCGCCTAAATCCAATTTATAAGCTGTCAGCCAGGTTGTGTGTCAGTGGCAAACTACACTGAGTAGTTCAACACATTAAACTGACTAAACTGTATCATCTGACCATGTGACCCGTCGGTATCTCATACTATCTCAGGTCACTCGTAAATGTAGTATACAGTATGTTTGCAGTGGGTGAATGTGTATACATGCAGTGCCATCTCTGTATGAGCACATGCCACACAGTGGAGAAAATTGAACCGATAGTGATATTCCAGTGTTTACTAGAAGCGGCGGTCTTCTCCCCTCTTGCTGTTTCAGAAACATTACAGAACATGCAACCATAACAGAGATGGATTGCATCTAACCATCATTACTTTCTCTTTTTTGCCATCAATTGGGGTTCTAAAATGGTGTTGTGCTGTGTCCATATCAGCAGTGATTTGCTGAAAAGGATAGAAAATTCCATAGAAAACCAGACTCAACTGTGAACACTGAAAACTTGCTAACAACTCTGGATGGCGTCTAGGCTTCAAAAAAGGTCAAATCACCCAAATCACACTATGCTTTTTTCTATCTTTGATGGTTTGCAGTTGTAAAGATGGTTTTAGTTTTATTTGTAAAGGTTTTGAGGTATGCGTCACTGAGGCCTCTGGATGTTGTTTCAAGTAGAAAAAACTTCCAATGAAAACTGTTTACATTTCATCCATAGACAAAATGAAAATGTGTTTTACAAATATATACAATTTATCCATGTCTGCTGGATGGGAAATAGAATAATCCTGTGCAAATAGCTCAAACAGTCTATTGTACTTACATCTGCAAATAATATACCCATAGTGTAAATATTGTTATTAATACTATATATCCCGTACTTCCTCCATTTGCTGTTATTGCACTTCAGGCTAGATGCTAAATTACATTTCATTGCCATGTACTTGTATATGCATAATGTCAGTAAATTGAGTATGAATCTGAAAATATGTTAAAACAAATTGATGTGACAACTACCACAACCATTGTTTGACCAAAAACATGTCAGTAAAGTATCATAGATATGAACTTGTGCCTTTTGCCCGCAAGCGCTAGATGTCATGAGAAAACAAATGTGACACTTACATGTTTTCTTCTCCAATAATACAGAAAGCAGAGAGAATTTTAACAATCTCCGTCATCATGTTGGTCTGTTTGGGGTCAATGGCCCGTGCCAGCAGCAACAGACTGCGCTCGTCTCCCAGGATCCTTTGCAGTCCATACTAGGAATTAGAATAAAAACAGAAACTCAGCTGGATGTGAATGAACATTTATATTCATCAAGAACTTTTACCTTAAGTTATAACGAAATAACAGAAAAATAAAACTGAAATGTAGATAAGATACACTTAGCCTCAATTTTCTTTTAAAGCAGGGACAACAAAGCCATGGGAGGAAATGGAGAGGATGATGAATTAATTCAATTCAGGACAGGACTGTAGGGACAAATACTTATAGTCTTCTGTACCTTTTAGTCCCCCCCCCCCAACTGGAGGAATAAGTAGAGATGACCGTGTGTTGGGATTATCTGTGAGCAGCAACATCAATTGCTCATCTGTCTTTGAAATTTGTGCTACTTTTGAGAAATGAGCTAGACCTTCCTAAAAAAGATAATTAAAACATCTGAGGCAGTGGGCATGAAATGGTAAATTTAGCTTCAATTTAGCGTCCCAATATCCCCGGCTTGTCAGTACGCTGATTCAGTCAGGTGTGGACTCGTGGCCATCCGAGTTACTATTTTAAATGCTTCCCATAAGCGTATAAAGACTGGCTGCAGCCTTTGTTAATTTAGAAGTTATTTGAAACATGGAAAATTCTTTTTAGTTTTGGTTTTATTACATCTAAAATTTAATAATTCACCCGTGACCCTAGTGAGGATAAAGCGGGTTCAGATAATGAATGAATGAATTTAATAATTCAAATGTGTGAGAAATACGCCTATAAACTGCAGGTCTGAATCATGTCATATTAGTGAGAATTAATAAAATAATTAGCTTCATAATCCTTGGGACCCTCTTGTGGATTAATCAGTTTGGAGAATGAATGGTGAATGTTTCATTATAGCGTTTTTTTACACCATTTGTTCACTGACTCATACAAACCTTATTGTTCATGAACGCCTTCAAGCACTGGATAAGTTTATGCTGGTTTCGTTTATCAATATTTTCTTGCCTAAAAAACAAGAACAATTGTCCAGAGCATTAATATAATGTCAATAAAACATGATAGAAACAAGTAAGACAATGGCTAGTGTAGGATTTCACTTACTGTTTCTTGTCCAGGAGCTTCTCCAGAGCTTCCAAAATAAGACCGAGACCCTCATGGCCAAAGTTATTCACCCAACTAGAAGGAAGACACAAACAGACAGGACACCATTTATTTCATCTCTGTAAATTTTAGTCAGCTGGTTCGCTAGAAGCCGGGTTGAGGTTCAGATGAAAGAAGTACAAATGACTTTTTATTAACCTCTGAGGAAATCAGTCATTCCACCTAATATTATGGGTTCCACACTCACTTGGATAAATTGACTGTTTGTGGTTTTTAATTCCAAGCAGAGAGAGCTGCAAATCAAAAACAACCCTGCCCTCCCTCATAGCGAATGCATTCTGAATCAGTTTAAATTTAAACTGCGCCCATTTACAAGCAAATGAACACCCATCTATCTTAACTAGTGTTCCCACCGCTAAGCAGTTTGTATCCAGGCCCCCCTGCGAGCTGCTATGTTCCTGTACCAAAAGATTAAGCAATGCAAGAAAGATAACACTGTAATCGATAATGGGTCGCGGGAGATAATTGGCTATAAACCACAGCGTATCAGGAGACGGCAAATGATCCAGTGCAGATGAGCCTGTTTGTCTAAGCCACGAGTGGAGCGAGGCGGAGGGGGAGTGGGAAGGACAGTGTGGTCACAGCCAGATTATGTCATTAGCATTACTTGTTTTCCAGCCCCTGACTGTCAATAACACAAAACGCATGGGGCAATTTTCTGACATAAACGAGGCATAAGTCAATAATTTATCCCGCCTTTTTGACAATAATTCAAAATAATAATGGTTTGAGTATTAAAGCCATTTGTATTGACTCAGTCAGTCGGAAGAGACCCTCAATTAGAGAAGAGATGCGCCTAGCCCGAGGCTACTAGTACAGTTGAGGTGAGATATTTCTTTGATATGACAAAATTAGCAAATGTTACAACCCCCTGCCTACCATTAGTCAAATTACATTAGCACACAACCAGACCTGATGTATTAATATTTCCAGCACTAATGATCTGTTTTCCTACTATAAAAACAAATCATCATAATGTTGCAAATTCATAAACGTCTGTTTACAGTAGGCCTCCCAGTTTCAAAGTTTCCTTCCAGTCTATGCTTTGTACACATTCAAGGACGTAAAAGAAAAGAAGGAACCAAATGGCTCAGTTTTACTGCAGAAAAACAATGCCATTATACACACTGCTGATACAGGGGTAGTAGGAGCAAATAGGAGACTACAGCAACAGAAAGAAAGGAGGCGACATGGCTCAGGAAGCACAATCCTGTAAACCCACAGTCTTTGTTTATGCATCTTCGTAATGACAGTAACGGAGGTTTTCAGGGGGTAGGAAATGGAACCAATATTTGTGAAGTGGAATTTTGTTTATTGTAGAGCCCAACTGTAATATGAGATTCTGGGAATGTTGTGTGGCCAAAACGAGGCGTGTGCAAAATGAAATTTGTCTTCTGCACTAAGGACTAAATAATGATTTCATCTCATTATCATTTCATGTACCGCAATTGGGGCAATTATAATCGGACACAAACTGTACCGTAAATAAACAGCAAGCAGACAGTGTTTTACTGTTTGCGCATCATGTTTTTCTCAAACTTCAAAAGACTGCGAGTAGCGAGTGAGAACGTGAGCCAAAGACACAGACACAAAGGCAGGAAAATAGGTTTCAAAATCCAAATGCCTTCACAACGAACACTCCACTGACTCATCCACAAAGTGTGACCGGTGTGCACAGACTGGAGAAGTCGAGTGAACCACAAATCGACTACACTTTGTACCAAAATAGTAAACATTTATTTACCACTGCAGCTATAACAGCAAAGAAATCCCCCAGTTAGCTGCATGATACAGTTTGCATTGTCCATCTTATACCGGCAGACATCAAGACAGTTTGGATCTAAAACATATGCCTTTTCCCAGGTAGCAACAGAGTGAAGTACTCCTCAAGGGTTTTAAAGCACTAAATATTTGGACTCCTCCCTGCATCCCAGACTGTCTATCATTTTCTGTCCCCTCACGTATACCCCCAGGTCCCTTTGCAGCTTGCCTTCTAAATGTCCCCAAAGTTACTACAAAGAAAATGAGAGATGGTACTTTTACAGTATCTGTCCTAAGGCTATAAAATGCCCTACATCTGTGTTCATCAGAGAAACTGACTCAGTGGACAACATATTACAAACATTATAAATAAAACACAAATTAGGAGCTCTACTGTTCTGTATCGTAACAAAAAATCAGCATTGTTAAAGTTTCAGAGTTCACCGTAGCTTTCTAATCAGATGACCTTTGTTTCGTTGGAAGCAGAGCACATAACACTAAAGATCGTGTTCACATAAATTCAGGTTAAACCTTAAGGTAAGTGATTCTCGTGGACATTTAACTGTCCATTTTCTGATTCGACAGTGAAGAAGAGAGGAAGTGAGCCAAAGAGGAGATCGAATCCTTTCCTATTAGTCCCGTTTTCTAATGCGGGCATAAATCCAAGGATTTCATTAACTTGGGGGAGAACTTGTTCATCTAATATTGATGGCTATAATCCTCTAGTTAAGTGTCACCAAATTGTGTTACTTTCTGCAATCATGTATATTCCGGAGGCAAAATGAAAAATTCATGGTAAGTCTTAGGGAAGCAATTTTTTATTTTATATTTTGTGTTATTTCTTCTGGCTTAATACAATTATATTGTCATCATGTTAAGCGCAATAAAATGTATGCATTGAAAATCTCTGCAAACAATTCCCATGCATACATTAATATAAAGACAATGTCAAATAAGATATATTGGTGTGTGTTCACTGAAAATATTTCATACTTAGCAGAGGTTTCTAATGTGATATTATGAACAAACCCATAGGTCTGTGAGTCAGGTAAACCTTTGTCATCTGGACACAATCGCATAAGGACATGAGATTTTTTCTGATACATGCCATGATTACATATGCAGTTATAGTTATAGAGAATATTCATCCAACCAATGAATTTCTGTACTATACTGTACTGAGATCAGGCAGCTGGAGCCTACTGTGTCCCTGCATCTCCTTAAGATGAGCCAATGCAGACCCTGGACCAGTTCCATACAAAGCTCTGGCGGTCAGTTGAAGACACTCTTATTAACTCCGCCAAGGACAGCGGAGGTTATGTTTTCATCAAGGTCTGTCCGTCTGTCTGTGTCAGCAAGATACTTCAAAAAGTTATGGATTCTGATCAAATTTTCAGGAAATGTTGATATTGGCACAAGTAATAAATGATTCAATTTTGGTAGTGATGGGGGGTGGGGGATTTTTTGCTAGTTTGCCTGTCTGTTACATGGATAACTCAAAATTTGTGGAAAGATTTACAGGAAATGTTGATACTGGCACAAAGAACAAAATGATCACATTTTGGTGGTAATGGGGGGGCTGATCTGCCTTGGCGGAGGTCTGCCTGCGCTCTGAGTGCTTTTCTAGTTGTAAAAGAAAACTGCTAAACACTGAACTACCACACTCAAGTACATGCACGTAATGCAATGTAAATACTGTTCAGTCAAAAAATATTGGACTGATTTCTAATTCTGCCACTAAAATTAAATGATGACAAATAGCATGACTGACAGCATGGATGAACAGTAGGAAAATAGTAAAATGCACCACAACAAAATATAGTTGCCAAAAAACAGACAGACAAGCTGACTGCAATATATTATAATATAAAAATGAGTAAATAAAGCCTCAGAGAGACACATTACATCCAAGTTCAATTACATCTAGACATGTGAAACTATTCAGGATATGTTGATCAAACTCGGGCTGAGTGATGTGACCAAATAATTGAATCCCTGCGTGTCACCTTTAATCAGTGTCTCGGATGATTCACGATCTTTTTCACTTTCTTTACAAACACTATTTCATATATAACTGAAGAACATAATTAGTTTACTGTAACAAGCAAGCAGTTTGCAGTTTGCATTTTTGATGAGCAAGAAATCTCAATTTTATTCATTTATTTAAATTATTTTTTTTTTATTTTAAGAAAGCAAAAACCCAATTAATGTGATTCATTTGACATACTTAAATCCTTAAATCAAACATGCAACCAGTGACCTGGAAAATGCAAGAATTAAGTTAACCTAATCAAGAAATGTGATTTTTACACAGAAAAAAATTAAGTAATTCATAGAAAGCCTTTCTTGATCTATGTAATAATCTAATGTCCCTAATCGAATGTTTGTGGTATTGCAGTTTTCTTACCATTGTTGGTATGTAATTATTATAATGTAAGTTACCAGTTAACTGTTACCTGTAGTAACATCACCCAGAATGTAGTTTGTTTCTATTTTTCACATGTAAATGCTGTCAAATGAGTTTATTCTAATTTGGCCTATTTTGTTCATTGTCCTGGTTTCATGTTAAGCTTTTGATGATGAGAACTGGGAGTGGGATTGAATATATTTTTCTTCTTTCTTTCTTTCTTTCTTTCTTTCTTTCTTTCTTTCTTTCTTTCTTTCTTTCTAAATGTAAATGAATGATTTGTTAATGTTGAACTTGCATGTATTCTGTGAAATAAATTGATAAATGAAAAGAACTGAATGAATGGATGTAAAACTAAACATTACCTATGTGTGCACTGTGTTTATATGTGTTTTAGTGTAAAATCTATACAAAACTTTAAACTAAGGGTCATTCGATAGTTGCGATTTTAAAGGCTGATATGATAACAACAGTTTGGAACAGGAAAAAAACAGCAGCAGGTTAACTGAATAATATCATCCTGCTCCACCAGCCAAAAAATCTGGCATTGAAAATGTATTAGGCATGTCTGAAATGGATTATTTTCAATTTATTACAAACAGACTGAGCACCAAGTGAATGCAAGAAATATCCAAATAAATCGGATGCACACATCAAACTCAAAGAAATGAATGAATACATGTGGGAAGGAAGATCAGAACTACCTGTATAAACTGTAGGTGTTTTTTTTGTTTGTTTTGTTTTGTTTTGTTTTAATCTGTTGAGCAACTTATTTTCTCCTCAAAGTCAGTATTTCCAATTGATCAACCCTTACATCTGCTGATACCAACAGGTGGGAAAATCCTTCTTTATCTCAACCTTTTCAAACAGAAGAGTCTTGTCATATTCTACATCTTCACACGAGCAGCCTTTATGTAGCCTCACCAAACATGTCATTGCACTTCCTGTTAATACTTTGACTGCCACTAAAGGCTGCATTCAACATCTTGCGCAGGGGGATGAAGAATGAAAACTGCAAGTAGTTAGAGTGCAAGCATCTATCGCTAAAAAAAGAAAAAAATTCTACAGCAAAGTTTGTGGTAAAGATTATGTTCAAAGTAAAAAGTTCATCAAGTTTGAGGATGAAAAGATGACTGATCACCAGCCACCTCGAGTGAGTAAAAAGGGAAAGAGACATTAATAAGTAGACAGTCTCTCAACCATTCTGTTTGACTAAGTAGTGGTCGTGAGTTCAGATGATATGCATATTCACAGATTTTGACGCACAGATGAGTGTAATTATTTTATAATGGCTACATGAGCACCTTGTTATTGAAAGCCTTTGTGCAAGAGCATCTTTCATATTATATTACAGGACATGGCCATAAAAGTGTCCCTCTGTGGGACCACTGACCTATTCGGTACTACAATATTCCAACTGAGGCCCAAAGCTTTGTGTAACAAAAAGCTCTGGACATTACAGCCTGAAACCAAGCACCCCCACCGTCTGCATAATGATTTACCACGCCAAACATGGTGCTACATTATACTTTGATCAATTTAATCGTTATCTCGAATAACTTTAATGTACAGAGCATATCAGGTGACAGAAAGTAGAACTGTACTTTTCTTGTCATCATATCTCAAAATATGCTAAAAACAGACACTAAATGCAGTAACTTTTTTTGTTGTTTGCTTTTATTAAATGTCCTTTGTAACTTATCTAATTAAAATCAAACACTCTTTATTTTACACAATTTCACACCATGTCAGTTTTAATAAGTTGCTGTTTTTGCACTTATTGTCCACTACTCCCAAAAAACACAGGCTCTTCTCCACCTGTTTACATGAAATGCTGATGCTAATGTTTGCTGTTATTGTAGCCTGTATATCTCAGTGACATTATACCTAATAATCAGTTTACTGGCTTCTAACTTTGTTAAAGATTAGTGCATTATGTACTTTCTTTCAGTTGCTGACAATTTCCATATAGCAAGTAATGGAAGTACAATACCAAGAGTGAAATGGCACAAAACTAGTTTATGTAACTGAGGCACCAGCAAAAATACCATTCTGAGGTTTTAAACTTTTGATTCTAACATAACTAAGTGATGCATGCAGTATGTATGAGCAAAGAATATAAATGTAGCTGGCACTCACCTATATATTCATGAACGCTTGGAAGTAGATCATTTTATTACATAAAGACCACATAACGTGAGTTAGGACCACATCCAAGCTATGAAATTACATACAGCAGGAACCCTTCTCGGAATACCTAAAATCGAGCTGACTGTTCCCTCTGTTATTCCCTTGATATGTACTAATCAGAAATTTAACCTTGAACAAAAGTAAGATAAATATTTAATAAATGGCAGAATCAAGGTAAAAGTAATTAGCCAACAAACTAGTAAGAGTTGCTGAGTTGAAAATGCTGTGTGCAAGGAACATCAATGCTATACAGGAAGCCAAAATCATTGACCTGTGCTGCCCTTTGAAAAGAGCAGAGCAGCTGATGTATTTCCCATGTAACTCATGCCCACGTGCACCGCTTCCATCCAAATCACAGCTGCTTTGTTAGTTCACTTCACTGTCCTGTGTCTGTTGGCTGCCACAGTTCTTAAATGTACTGAATCAAAGCAGAGAGAAGGTAATGGAGAGATTATTCAAAACTCCTCTACCGTATTACACCTCATTTTGTTTTTTTATTATAAAGATAAACCATTAGACGAATAAAACACAAATACTGCAATAAAAATGAACCACGGCACAGGAACTGTTTTCATTACCAACTGGAGCAGAAGTGATAATTGAAATTGGTGCTAAAGCTAATAATATACCGTACGGACAATATCCCAGGTGTCAGCTTCCTTAAAATGAGGCTTCTGGTGTTAAACAATCACTTGTGGGGACAAAATGCATGTCCACATGATGTAAACAGGGACATAAATCAAAGGTTGAGACTTTGTTGTTTTTTTTTAAGGTGAAAGATTTAGTGGCTTCTTGCAGACCAGCTAAATAACCCTCTCCTCATCCTCAGCTGATGAAATTAGGGCTTATTCACTCTTGTCTTTTTTTGCTTTAGAGCACAGGTGTCAAACATACAGCCCGTGGGCAAAAACCAGCCCGCCAAAGGGTCCAATCCGGCCCCTGGGATGAACATGTAAAATGCAAAAATTACACTGAAGAACCGGAACTATCATTTTAGTTCCAGTTTCACATACAGACCAATATAAAGTGGATCAGATGAATAAAATACTATCATAAGAACCTATAAATATTGACAACTCCAACTTTCTTGTCTTTGTTTTAGTGTAAGAAAGTAAAATTAAATGAAAATGTTTACATTTACAAACTATCCTTTCACAAAAGCCTGAATAACCTGAACAAATATGAACTACACGAAACAGCTTAAGAGAAGTGTAATTTTAACAGTATTTTCCCTGTTTCTAAATGTTTTGTGTATTTGTAGCTCCACTGTGATCTGTAAGCTGTAATGCAAAGGTTGTTCATGTTATCCACATTTTTAAGGAAACTTTGTAGATGTAAACATTTTCATAATATATTACACATAATTTTACTTTTTTCACTGTTATTATTTTACAGATCCGGCCCACTTGAGATCATACTGGGCATATTGCCACCTCTGCTTTAGAGGATATGAACTATTGCACTATAAACCAGAAAAGAGGACAAAAAGGGGTATAAGTTTTGAGCTACTGTAGAAACATATGGCTTCCTTGTAAATGTTTATGTCTCACTGTCTGGTAACGAAAACTGTGATAATACACAAATGAAATAACAGCATAATAAAGGTTAGCGTCGAGCATATTGTGGGTAACCTAAGCCATCAACAAAGTAACACAAGCCAAAATAATGTCTCCCAAACAGATGAAAACATACTGCGTGTGTGTGTTTCCGTATTGTGCGAGGAGAACCCATCAGAAAATTAAATCAACTAGTAAGTGCAGACAGCTGAGATCGCACCACGCTCTCATGACACTCTAAAATGACCCCCTACAGTGTGCAAATCACTCTTCAAATTTCTAATTATCCTCTGAAGAACAAAGACTTTCCTTATGTTTAAAAAAAAAAAAAAAATATGGAGTGGTGAAATTAGAGAGAACCCAGTTGCATAAATGGCAGATATTTCTGATGATTGTACCAATTAATTCCATAACACCACACAAACTGTAGGCTGGAGGTGATTTATCTGCACACTCTTGCTGATTTATGCAGAGATGAGTTTCATTTTTCAAGAAGAAAAGAGAAATGCAATGGCAAGCAATTCTTTGAAAGAACATTCTATTTTCAAACTCATAAAGTTGCCATTTTGTTCGAGCTTTTGTTGCTGGCATCTTTTACAGTACAATAGATGTACAAAACCTTTTGAAAAGTGTCAGTGTACCCCTTCACAAATGTGTGCGTACAGTATGTTTGTCTTTTTTTATTTGCTGTCGGCTGGAAAGTATTAAAATGCTAGGGCAATTTCGCAGCGATCTTAAATCCTGGAGCAGATAGGATGACTTTTGTAGGGTAGGAAACGTTGATAAATGCTTTTATTCCAAGCATAAAAGTAGAAACAAATAACTGAGAATGTGGAGTAATGTACAGATTTCCTGCTCACGGTAAAATGTTTTAATCTTGTAAATGAAAAAAAAGTTTTAAAAAAAAATATATATATATATACACTCAGACTGAAGCTGGGGACACATTTCCGACAGCATATTTACTATCCATTTTTCAGTGAAGACAAACTTAAAATGCACAACATCGTTTAATCAATACGGAATTCTAATCAGATATTTCTGAATTATGTATGTATCACTGTGGGGCCATAACAGATATGGCTATCTGGATATGGATATCTTGGAGGTTAACAGATGGTGTCATAAAATGTAATAGGCATCACTCTTAAAATATACCCAGACACTGAGGACATTTATGTCTCCAAAAAAAGGTTTTCACTGCCTCTGAGGAAGAACGGTGAATATCAACTCAGATGTCAGCTGCAAGGGTAAAAAACTAGCTAACGTCCTCACTTCTGACTTCCCAGCACATCTTACTAAGACAGTGTCATAATATTTGGGCCAGATTTAACAGTGAAATGAAAGACTTCGTAATAGGATCCAGTGTATAAAATAAAAGTAAAAGGACAAATATAAATGTAAGTCCACTAAGACAATTATTTCTTACGGTTTGAGATAAAGAAAATCGATGCTGTCATCTTTAAAGATTATGTCATTTTATAATCTTTTTTTATTTAGTCTCTCCTTGAAAAATAATAGAGCTGGACCTGGAGGTTTAATGACAGAGGTTTGTAGGTTTGGAGTCATCCTCCTCTATACAATTTTTACTGAAGCAACATCCTCAACAAATTTTATGGTAAGGTCATTTAAGACTTTTAGACGCCTTGTGTCAAGCTTTCTTCCAATCTTTTCTTGCGGGATCTTGATTGTCAAGGTAGAAAATCAAACTGTTATTTTCCCATTGTTCTGAGGTGATTAACATGCCTGTGTTTAAGTATGTCTACATCTAAAAAAAAAAAATTCTGGATGGCAGGGTTTGATTGGGATTGCAAAAAAGCATTATCCAGGATTATAAAGAGAACACAGCAGATCAATTATAGATGATTCCCTAAGATAAGGAGCTATTTTCACATCAAAAAAAAGACAAGAGTTGGGGGAAAAAAAAAGAAATTAATCTATCCGAAGGACTGAACTCAGACAGAGCTTGTCCAGTGATGTGTATGGTGTCTGAGTTCTAACCCCAGTATCATTCATCTGTGTGGTGTTAAGTCATTTGAGTTTAACTGCAAGACACATTTCACACTTCGTGCCTCTGGTAGACAAGAGTTCTAGGCCAAAATGTCTTGGGAGGAAACTGCATATAGCTTGCGAGGCGATCCGATGCTCATATAAGTTTGAAGGCTCTGAATAGAAGATGGACAGATGGATATGGTCCTTTGTGCTGCTGTTAATTGACTGCACTGCAGACTGATGACAGGAGAAGCAAAGATGTGAAGACCGAGGGATGCAGAAAGCTGGTTAGAGTTACTAATAAAAAACATTTGTGCCAAGGGAGTACTTCATTTTGACACTTTTTAAATGAATGTGTTTTAATTGTGTATACGATACAATTTCAA
>JAPTYQ010000002.1:16676724-16709607 GCA_029814465.1 Ostorhinchus cyanosoma | reverse complement strand
GCTTTCTCAAGGACAATTTTGAAGTAGTGACGCATGAGATTTTTATTAACTGTACCTTCCTAGATGGAGAAAAAAAAACATGTTAATCAACCAACCAGAATACAACAAATGGAAGGTACAGACTATTGTATCTTAGCCTAATAGCGTTTGGGTTAAAGCTATTAAATAAACAGATCCATTTTACAGTATTACCCATGGCAAGGGGTGTTGTTTTTACTTTGGTTTGTTTGTTGACATTCTAGCAGCACAACAATTGGTTAAATTCATACCAAATTGAGTTTACAGATTACCAGTGACCCAGAATAGGTCTGATTACTTTTTGGGAAAAGTAGATAAATGTTAATATTTTTTATGAATTTTTTTGATTCTTTTTTCTTCTCTCTTTAATACTCTCTCATACAATACATGCGATGGGTGGGGTTTGTTGTGCGTGGCAGCGCTTGTTCTCTATTTGATGTCTAATAGCAGTATTAAACACATGAACTCTGTCTGTATTGATCTCACTTCCTCCTCCAATCTCTGAACTTGTACAAAATAGTTCATATTTCCAGGGTTTTGATGCAATTGTTACTGGAATGAACAGCCAAGACAGTGGATCTGCACTCATAAGAGCATTTGACACAGTGAGAAGGTGGGAGTAGAATTATGCAATCATGTTTTTGTAAATTATTGTAGCTTTGTCCAAAATGCTGCTTTGTCACTTTTTCAACCTGGTCCACAACATTTACTGCTGAGCTTATCCACAGCTGTGTGACGTGTAAGGAATGGACCCATGCTACACTAATTCCTACTAAGAGAAAAGAGCATCAGATCACAAAGGACTAAAAATAAAGGTGAAACAACAGCAAATATGTGCACTTTTGCTAAAATGATGTTCGACTGCAAAAAAAAAAAAAAGAAATGCTGACACAAACAGACAAAGCACGGTGTGTGATGCGTATGAATATAGAATCTGCCTTACAGTGATTCCATTTTAGGAAATTAGCAAATAAAAGCGTCACATCCTGAGTAATACATAGAGCAGTGGTAGACAAACACACCACCCACTTTTTATTTATCTCCTTACTTCTCAGTAGTTCCCAGCAGGCAAACCACTATGCCCAGAAAAGCTTGAGCTCTGGTTTCACCGCATGCTCTGACCTCTGGAAACCAGAGACACTGACCATAAACTGCTTTTTCATGACCCGAGCCTAAATTAATGGAATCCTTTGAGATAATATCAACATTACACCACTGCATTGTCTGCAGAGGAGAGGGAGGGAGGCAAGGGAAGAGAAGGGAAGGGAAGGGAAGGGGTATTACCTGCGGGCTATTTGGTAATAGAGTTTTCCCCTTCAGGCTCACAAAAATGGTCAACTGAAGAAAATGCACAAAAAGAGCCCCTAGAGAATCAGAGTGAGGGGGAAGAAAGAAAGAGAGAGAGTGAGACGTTATACGGACAGGATGGGATGAAGTGGTAAGATGCAAAAAGTGAAAGGAACAGGGAGGCGGGGCAGCTCGAGGGAGATAAAGAAAGTAGGGAAAGATACAAAAGTAGAGAGAATGACTATTGGGGAGAAAGGGCAGGGCAGGGAGATAGAGCATCAGGAGGCAGTGCAACCTCAACAGTAGAGGACAGACACAGCCTTTTGACCACAGCCCAGAGCCTCATCTCCTGCCATTTATTGAATCTCCTATTTGTCGATAACAGTATTTCCTGCCAAAGAAAATAGTTCTGGGAGCAATTACTTCAGCGAGCCTGTCAATTTCATTTTGGGGGGTTAGAGGAGCATTGAGGCTCACCCACCACCACCACCCCCTCCTCCATCACCTCTGTCTCCTTTTTCTCTTTGCCATGGGGAGTGACAGAGTGCTGCGCCTTCCATCGAGGGCAGGGCAGGGAGACAATGCCAAGGCGGCTGCACCTCCACATGTCATCTTCACCTGTAATGAGCCTATAACAAGTTGGCAGCTTTCTCAGTGCCCAGTGCTCGGCACACTCGAGCAGACTGATAGATACATTATTCAGCTTCTTTGTCAGCTTACTGGAATACCACATGGCGGCAAAGTGTCTAGCCCAGAAGCTCAAGCTGGAAGATTGCTGATTGCATCCACTCCTTCAATACAGCCTGTTTGGCTACTTCTTGCTCTCAAATACATAAACATATGGAATGAACTCAAACACATGTTCCCGACTTGCTCGTTTCTTGCAGTGTTAAATGATCAGTGAGTACAATTAGCCAGTGATGTAAAACCAGAGAAGGAATGATGTTAAACTAGTGTCTCTGTAATTCCTCGCTTCATGACCTTAGCATGCTACAATGACTTCATTCTCTTGGTGGCAATGAAAGTATTGTTTTATCCAAAGCTTCATATGTGCATGTGTGCACATCCACTGGGACTATTTGAGTTTAAGAAAAACAAGACTAAAAATAAATATAGAAAGGCAGGGTAATTATGTTAACTGGACAGTGTAAACAGTCCCACCCATATCCTCCACTGTATTTGTTTCAAGCCATATAAATAAAATGGGATTATATGAAAAAAAAAACGCAGATCAAAAACTAAACAGAAACCCTCAAGACAAATAAAAACTACTGCACATGTTAAATCTAGATAACTTTGCTAACCATATTAAGTGTATGTTTTATTTAAAGAAAGGATTGCAGCAGAACTGTATGTCAACCTGCATCAAGGTTATTACGAACGTCTTACAAATTAAAGCAAGATGGACAGAAATAGCTGCATTAAGACAAGGTGGCCCCCAACCAACACCTTCAGAAAGTCACACTCAAAAAAATAGTGAATAATGGAAAATCTAATTACACTTTGTATGTAATTAATGAAAATTACTATTGCACCTCACTGGTCTTTGTAAAAAAAAAAAATAATACTGATACAATCTGAGCAATTAGTGCATATCAAGACACATGATAGCCACGTTACAACTTAATTTCCTGCTCATTAGGGGTTGATAGATTAGTTGCAAGGAAAGATAGAATGAGAAAAGGTAAGAGACTGTTTCCAGACAGGTGGATAAAGATGTGACATGTCCTCCCTTTCCCTTAATACAGACATGACCTCTGACCAACTCTGTCATGAAAACTATTCAAGGAAAAGCCTTAAATACAAACAAACGCATGTAAGGGATTGTATAAAAAGGAGAAGTCTTGCATTTAACACAGTCTAAAGTTTGGCATGTGTCTGTGGCAGCAGTGGGAAAGGTCACAGGGAACACGGATCAGTTGAGATGCTGGTTGGTTGGACAATGAGTTTTCCCTAGCCCTACTTAAAGGACAGAGTCCTGCTGCCGGTAGATAAGACATTTCATCTAGCCACCAGGGCGCAGGGCTCCCAGCTCAGTGGGGGATTTCCCACCAGACCATGTGGCCAAGCATTTTACTGCTTTCCCTCTTTCTGCAGTTCATTCTCTTTACTTTCTTTTTTCTTTTTGCCATTCTTTTTCCTATCTGTAGTCTCTGTCTCTCACTCTGTCCTCTGTCCATGGTGAGGTGTTTTTTTTTTAACCCTGGGTGACAATCACAAAGAAATGTGTGTATCTGTACACACCAGGGGCTTTTCTTCTTTTCTTTCCTGTTTATTTTTTCTGCCTTCTATCTTCTGCCTGTTATGGTCAAGAAACAAAATCTTCTGATGGTTTTATTGTCTCATGTCTGGGCAACTACAACTTCCTGATAACACGGACACAATTAGGCCTTTAACATTCTCTCAATAATTAGATTGGTAGCATTATATCTGGTGTCCAGACAAGACAAACACACAGCAGCAGAGCAGCACACAGGAGGAAACACAAAAGAAAACAATAAGGTATTAGGCTGTAAAAAGCTTGAAATTACCACTGCAGGGTTCACTTTGTAAGAAACACTGGGCAGTGGCCAAGACCTCATGGCGTTTGTGTATTTGTGTGTGTATGTGTGTAAATCTCCAAGGTCCAGAAGAAGAACACCCAGAAACAACAATCACAAAACCTGAGGATACTGAACAATGCCATTTCCTTATCCACAATGCAGAAATGTTCCTCCTAGTGTGTTAATTAAATTAAAAGGGTGTGCAGCTTCTATATTAATATGCATTGAATGTGTATGTATGTATGTATGTATGTATGTACGTATATAAATACACTGAAATGTCAGATATAAAAAAAGATATAGGCTACACATAGAAATATGGGACAGCTCGCCCGCTAGGTTGAATAAAAATATGAGTTATTTATTCAGGTGTAGAATTTATACAGGGATGTGTTTTTATTAAAGACAGGCCATGTTCTTATAAATGGATTTTAAACATTCAGAATGCAGAGAAAAGAAGCAGACCCTTTTATTGTCTAGAATTTACTTGTCATGCTGTAATGAATAAAGGATGCATCCCTGCCTAAAAAAAGGCCTTACATGAGCTTAGCCATAAACAAATTCAATCACAGTAATGAACAAATAGATCAAATTCATTATTTTATCTACAATACAGACACTGGGCATCTGAATAAAACAAGTTTCATTCTGAATTCTGCAAAACAAAAATATTCAGAATTTTATTTAATTCAAGAGATGATCTCCAAACAAAAGGGTTCGATTTGAAGATTGAAAAAGTGGTTTGTTTTATACGACAACATAGTGACAGTCGTAACAACAGCATGAGTGATTCTTCTCATTCAGTAGCAATTTGTTCTCAACCTTTTGCCACTCAAGTAAACCAAAGTCAAAGTAGAAGTCAGCTCAAAGTTAACCTGTTTGTGAAACTACCACCTTGACCCCTTACCAGGCTAACAACGCGGGTGAATGTGTTTACCTCTTTGAGGAGGCTCACCCCCTCCTTTTCCCGTCACTGTTTAACTTTAGCCTGACCTACACCAGACAACTCCAGCTTTCAAGAAAACACACAAAACATCGTAGTGGATGAGCCCCAGATGTGGACAAGGGGCAAGTAGAAGCACTGTCAGCAAGCTTCTGTGGCTTTAATTCTTCAACTGATATTTCACATACAATAAAACAGAATCACTGAATTAAATTGTAGCTGTAATGAAATACTATAACAATGCTGAGGAAAGCATTCTTCTACACTACTCTGGGGATTTATGGCTCAACACTATTATAAAGATGCCTAAATTTAACCAAAGTCTACTTCTTAGCTCTGTGGAAAAACAAAACAAAAAAACAAAAAAATCACAAGAATTAGGTAATGGAATCGAAATAATAAACAACCTAAACAACACATTTCACCTGAGAATACCTGAGGTAGGAGTTTTAATTCTTGTTGGACTAAAACTAAAGTAATATCAATTTTCTGCCTAATGCTGACAGATAGAAGTAGCCAGTGACGGGAAAAAGAACAAATAAAGACTGCCAGTAACAAAACAACTTGAGGCCATTTATTGATAAATGCATTGAGCATTGGAGGATGTGTGGATGGCAGCCACAATAAGCACTGCAAATTAGTACAGGAAAAATAAGATATTTGCACATGAAAGTGTTTATAAATTACTACATTTGAGTAACAGAAAACAAGGGAGGACAGAGAAAACAGAAGAGTTAGTGGCAGAAATAAAATATGCTGCTGGAGCCAATCACTCCAAAATTATTCAGAAAACACAGTTACAGGGAAATATAAAGTAAATGGTTGTACATAATACCCCCCCTTCCTTTATAAATACAACCACTGTCATTATAAAGTGACTCTTAAATACTTGAATTCAAGTCTAAGTCAATGTATTACTATTACATAATGTGTTCTGTGGTTGTAGATAATATATATAATTTTCAATCAGCCAGGATAATTACAGCCTGTTTTGGGGCTAAAGTGACATATTTTACATAAATATTGGCATTCCACTGTGTGTAATCTATGCATTCTAAAGAGCTGCAATATTATATAACGTTGTAGTACACTACATTAACATGACAGTTATTATTTTGTTTTAGATTAAGTTAGATTACATTTAGTTTAGATTTGATATACACACAAGAAAGACAGATAGTACAGATAGTAGAAGTAGTAGATAGTATACAGATGTACTACAAGAAAATAGCAAAACAGTAACTCTAAAAAAGAAACCAGTATTGAAAAAAACAGGCAGTTAGACAATGTCAACTACTAATAGAAACAACTAGTAGGAAGGATGTAATAATAAAGTAATAAGAAGAATAAGAATAGATAGCTAATTATGTTGTATGCATGTATATTATATATATAAATATATATATATGTAGAAATGTTGAGGTATGTGAAGCTAATACTGCTTGAAAAACAAGTGTTAATATTACAAGCATGTCATTTTTTCAGCTTCAATATGTTTCTGTTGCCCTAAAAAACATATGATCACGGATCTTTAGGTGTGAACCCACAAGTAAAATCTTTGGCATCGCCTTAACGTTTCCTGGAGGAGCAGATTGTCTGGACCATTAAAATAAGTCCTGCGCACATACATATGTCAAGCAAATACTGTAGGAGTATCGCATCTCTCAGAATCTTAGTCAAATGAGTTCATTAACTGTTTATGTCTGTATTTAACTGAGGGCTATTAATGCTGCAACTAATTAAAGCCTGACAAAAGGGAATGCAGTAAAGCTCGAGTCACATTTTGTGCACTTTTTGTTCGGCTGTGTATACGCACATATAAAAGAGTTTTTACTCTCTCACTCCTTATGTACATGGCAGTGTCTCTGTGTGCATATATATTTTGGGGGTATGTTTGTGTGCGACGCGGAATATTCCTCTAAGCAATTCTCCGTGTACTTTGCAGGACTCATGTCTGCACTGAATTTCAATGACACCTCTATAAAGATAGGAGCAGATGTCAGCCTGCTCACTGAAAATCAGGTAGATGAGAGTTTAAAAAAAAATAGCATGAGTAAAACTGAGTGCACAGTAGCTGCAGAGAGAAGTCCTAAGTTATGTGTCTATTTGCAGCAGAGTAACAGAATTGCTGTAAGGATGTAACATGAAAGAGAGTATGTCTTTTGAAAAACAAGCAAATGCGACATAGACAGACACAGCTAATGGACAGGTTTTTGTGAGATGAAATACGACAATAAGATTATTTTAAATATGATCTATTTTTCTTTACTGATGCAACCTAAAAATCAGCTCTTGGACTGACTCACACACACCACTTTCTAGATAATGCACTACACACTACACTCCAACCACTCACTAATCAATATAACGACAGCAAGTGGTTCAGTGTTGTCCCAAAGAAAAAGTTCTATGACAGCACAAAGACGTGAGGTATTTTGTGAGGTGAGAAAGTAGTCAGATTTCCACACAGACAAGTGACAAATTATGACAGAAGAAAACTCGAAAAGTATGTCAAGCCATCTTAGCGCTTGTTTTCCCCTCATGTACTCCCAGTGTCATGGTAGAGGGGTGTTAACAAGTGAGCTGTTAAGGAGGTAAAGTCACACAGGATCTAATTTAGGTTTTCACCGCGGTCTCTGCTGCATTGATTGCAATGTGAAGGCCTAATGAACTCTGTACTCTGTGCTCCTGTTTCCAGCTTTGGGGAGCTTGGGTACAAAGCCAAGAGCTGCAACTACTCACTAAAAGTTTGGAGAAGGACTACAAAAGGAGTACAGACATTGGTTTATAATGTGTGTCCTGTTTTATCCTCCTTCGTCCTTCTTCGCAGACTCTCTCCATAAGGGACTAACCTTGATAAATCATACATAGGGCAAACGCACTATGGGGGCAAAAGGTTCAGGTTAGTCTGATATTTTTCTTTTCTGCCGTGCTTTCCCCAGTGATACTGCTGAATAACAATCCTCAGAATCCTCAGAAATAACTATGCAGAATAAACAACACTTGAATTGTCTTTTGTCGACTTCAGAAGGTACCTCAAATTATATGCACAGACAACAGAACACTAAGAAACTAATCATGTACAAAAATCTCAACGAGTCTAAAAAACTAAGTTTGTTTAACTGACAAGACTGTTTGTCTTACTTACAATAAACCAGTACAGCAGAATATTATTAAACCAGGATATTTTCAGGATTATAATTATTAAAATGAGCAACTATTGAATGAACATTGTATGTGCATGTGAACCAGGATGTCATAGCCTTTCTCTTTTAAGTGATATAAACAGTAAAATCTTCGGTCAGAAGTTTGGGTTTAGAGGAACGGAGATCAGGCTACTTTATTACAAACACTCCTTGTAAACCTGCAATGATCTCAGTGGCTAACAACTGTGGAACACACAGTATTAAGCATAATGAGATCCCAACCAGTGGGAGATCGACAGGCAGCCTCTGCAGTGATGCGGACCTTGGTGGTGTAGAGGGAGCTAAGCATAAAGCTGGAGCTCTCGATTTATCTGACAATCTATGTTCCGATCCCTACCTATGGTCATGAGCTCTGAGTAATGACTGAAAGAATGAGGTCGCAAGTACAAGCGGGCCGAAATGAGTTTCCTTTGCAGGGTGGCCGGGCTCAACCTTAGAGATAGGGTGAGGAGCTTGGACATTTGGGAGGGACTCAGAGTAGAATTGCTGCTCCTCCAAATCAAGAGGAGCCATTTGAGGCGGTTCGGGCATCTAGTGAGGACACCTCCCTGGGGAAGTGTTTCGGTCACATCTGTCTGGGAGGAGACCTCAGGGCTGACCCAAGACACACTGGTGGGATTATATCTCCTGGCTGGCTTAAGAATGCCTCAGGATTCCCCCAGGAGAGCTGGTGGAAATGGCTGGGGAAAGGGCTGTCTGGGCTTCTTTGCTGAAGCTGCTGCCCCTGCGACCTGGAGCCGAATAAGTGGCTGAAGACTGTTTTTAATTCATGCATAAATGTGCACAGCCTCTATGGAGCCTCATGTATTATTTCAGCTGCTGTTTGATGCTGCCAGCAGTGAAAAACAGAACATCAGTACAAATGTTTTGTGAAATTCCTGCTACGATTCAGGGACACAGGGAAGTTTTTTGTTAAGATTTACACAGTAATGAACCGCATTTCAGACCCACCTGAGTTAAGCACCACAGAGAGCATTTTGATCATCATATCTATCTCATGTTACATGCATTTCTGAAAAATTTAAGAAAAAAGTTGAAGGTTTTTACTCTCTGTAGTTTTCATTATGGCTCAGTCTGTAAATATATGGAAATGTCTGACACGCTACAAACAGCTCTGCAGCACAGACAGCTCAGGTGCAAAGCAAACAGGGGAAAATTGTACACAGGTGCAAAAGTTTATGGGCGTGTTTGAGCCAGCATATCATTAGCGCAAAATCTTTTGTGAATAGGTCTGTAAAAGGGAGCAGATTGCAGGAGCAAACACAATGCAATTTACAACACTATTAGCGACTGCAATGCATTCTTTGTGGATTTGGCCCTAGGTGTGTTATTTTGCCGCTACAACAGATCACCCCCTTAAAAGTAGGGTTTTATTCCCTAATGTATAACTTCTTTTATGGGCTGGTGGTTTAATATGCACAGTGTGTGCATACTCACTAGTCCCTAGTCACAATTTGTAAAACCGGCACAAGGTTCACGTAATTGGCCGAGGGGTGTATTGCTACTACAAATTGGTTCCAGCTTTGTGCGTCTTCTCTTGCTTTGCACCCTCTTTTACCTGTATTTGTTGTCCTTTTTTGTGCTACTTGTGAAATTGTATGTAGTGTGGTGTGTGGTTAATCAGGCTCTGTTGGCTTGGCCTCTGCCTTTTGCCCTTGCAGGAGAAGGTCCTGAAGTGATGACCCAAATTCTTCGTTAACCTAGGGTCACAGTCCTGTGTTGTGTGGAGTATCTACCTTTGCTCACACAGCCCACAGAGGATGGAATCTGTGTGAAATAACCTACACTGACTGAGCGTATGCTGAATTAGAAAATATGGGCCATTTATTTTGTCTGTATCACGCAAGGTTGGTGGGTTCATCTGGATTTGCGTAACAGCTGCATGCTAATTCCAGTGCACTTCTGCACTGCTTGACTCGGCAACCCCAAAGATCCTCAGTGAGTGATGCCTACACTCATAAAACTAATGGTATAAACTGTACCCTTCCTTACTTTAACCTCTGCTCCTGGAATAGTTAATAGGTGCTCTTATCAATTCAACACACAGAACCTGCAACCCATCATTCCCTGGTCATCCTCTCTAACCTGCGAACAAACTGCCAAGAATGTGCAATAAATAACAAAGAGGGAGAAATAGGGAGAATGACTGAAGATAAAAACTGGGCTCGGGTAAACATGATTTGGCAGAGACATTAATGATATCCGGTCCCTACACAGGTTCTGTGGGCAGATTCTGATAGAGAGGACAACCATGATTTACGACAATGGTAGTCCAGGGAGAATGGTGATGGGCCTTGCCAGAAGCTAAATGGCTGGTGGGTGGTGTGTGTGTATTTGTTCATGTTTGTGCTTGCTGTAGTGACCCTCAACATGGACAGGACTGGAGTAGACTGAACTATTTTGGGGTGAAAAAAATTATATATATATATATATATATATGCTTATATGTGCCCACACATGAAGGTACATGCATGTACAAACTCACAAAGCAAAATGAAACTCTGCATTTCCACATCCTCAGAGCAGTGGGTGGGATACATTGGATTTAGTTATTATTTCCAGGGCGGTCAGCTTTGATCTCCTTCTCATGTCTGTATTGGGGTCGTCTCATCTCTAATAACCACAGATACATTTCCTCTCCTCTTCCCTGTTAGCTAGATAAATAGGATTTCAAATTGTCTGCTGCTACCCCATCACAAGAAAAACATGATCTATGAAATATCTTCCCATGAAAAACCCATACTGGGAGATTATCTTCTCATCACACAGACAGCACAGCTAACAGACAAGGGTGAGAGGTGATCTGTGCTGAAAGACGTGATGTGTGTTTGTGTGTATGAGGTTGAAGCATGCATGTATACTGAATGATTCTGGCTTTGTATGTGCATTTGTATTCATTACAAAAAAAAAAAAAAAAACTGTTTAGATTTAGAAAGAAAAAAACACCAAGCAGTACCAATCCAATGTGGTATACCAATAACGGCATATCATGACAGATATTTATGTGTTTCACTCAAACCTAAAGGCTCCCTTTCTAATCAAACATTATTGGATACATCCACATTAAGGTCTCAGGAAACAAAAACTATTTCTTCTAATATCCACACTATTACTTTGTCTCCATTGAGAGACTGCAAGCCGCTCAATAGCAGTAGAAATACCAATTCATCAAGACGTCTGTGTCCAGGTCTTGCCTATAACAGATGGAGAGATCTTTAACTGCACATAAATGAAGGCTTCAAACTTGAGAAAGCACTTGCATCAGCAGAGCAATCGCTAAACGAACTCTCTCCCAGGTTGGGCTTGACTACTCCAACAAAGCAAGATTAATTTGCCTGTTGAATTGAGGACGATGCCCCAGCCATGGCATGCTGCCTAGCTGAAGTTGAGGTGCAGCAGTGCCTCTTATGCTTCAGGAACATTCGTATAATGTCAACAGAGCAAGAGCACAGGCAAAAGCAGAAACTGCCATCCACAATTTTAATAAGAGGAACTGAACACACACATTTGCTTGAACTCATATGAGAAAATATCTCTACAACTCACAAAACTACAAAACCATACACCCATTGATGCAAAATATATAAGAATGGTCTGTGAGACAAAAAGGCAGAAAAGGAAACCATATAATTACAGTTCATTAACATATATATGGTAAAATGATTATTTTAAATTATTTACCTGATTATACCAACACAAAAATTTAAACTAATAAAAACTCTAACAATTAGAGCACTGCTTAGGTACCATGGCACAAGGGACAATTTAGATTACATTAAATAAAACAGAAATCATAATAAAGTGCACTATGGTAGAGTCCATTAGCAGACGATTAATTATCATGATATTGCAAATACAATAACCCTGAATTATATAAATTTTAAAATGAACAATTAAATGGCTACTAATGAAAACATTAAAATCAGGCACACAGGAAAGACAGTATGTTATCCTGGATGAATCAATTAAATACTGCAATAAGCACAAAATGTAGGATGAAGACAGACTTGAGTGAGCACTCTGCAGGGATGAAATAAGAGAACAGATGTAATTGTATTAATAACAGCTAGTTTGCTTGCACAAATCACTGGGAGCTAAACTATTTAAGGCATTACGAAGCTATACATTTCATGCCGAGGCCACTACAGTGCTAGCTTCCTTTCCTTTTCTGGCCCTGTTTTCTTTCACCCCCACCTCTGACAGGTGTGACCTTTCGGCTGTGCTGGTAGCGGCCACTCTCGCCCCCAGACAGTAGGCCCGGATTAGTCACCATCTCTGAGGATTGGGGCGCCTTGCACGAACGCGCATGTGAGGCCCAAGCTCTCCCCAGCATGGCTGAAGGGCCTGCTATGAAAAATAGAACACCTAATGCCTGGAGAAAGAGACATTTATCAAAAACCAGGGCCCCTGCCTGCCTGCTTTGTGGGCTGCCTTTCTACCCTATTCTCTATTCAGTACTGAGATGCAGAAACAACTCACTTATTGGAGGGTCATAAAAGAAAGATGGGAAGCTTTATTATTATTGCTGTAAGAATGTAATATTATTTCTAGACCTTTTTCCCCCAAAAGAGTCCCTTACTTTTTTTTACAACTATTCCTACACTTACAGTTATCTCTCATGTTAATAAGGTAAAAAGGATATTGTTGTCTCTTGAAAGTAGACATCTACATATGGTTGTTCGTTGAGCTTCTTCACCTGTAAATTCTGTGTAACAGCATTGCATTGACAGCCATATGAATGGCATCTGCCGGGGTGAGGGTGTGGGGGGATACCCTGGGAAATGGTAGCCATGCCAACTGTTGCTGAGCAGCCAGACCAGTTAACCTCTGCAGTGAACTGCTAAACCCTGGGGTATGACTTGAGAATGACATTTCTTCTTCGTTGTCTTTGCTCTATCTTTGTAGATTCTGGCAAATCACAGAGGAATAAAATGGAGGAGGGCGCTGCCTGGTGTGCGCAAAAATATAGCAGGACACTGGGTAAAACTGCCTTTTCTTAGTATATTCAAATTTCACTATACCAACGAGAGGTTAGGGATGATAGAAGGAGGGGGCCAGGTATTGAAAATATCAAAGCTTAAAGGTTTTGTACCATGGGATTTTTCCATATTGCCTGGGAGTCATGGTAATGAAAGCAAACTTGTGAAGCAAAAATGACAGCTCAGTAACACTGTTGCACCAGGTTATGACAGTAAGATCATGACAATAATGCAGAACAAATGCCATGCAGTCTGCACATTATCCTCTCATAACTACTGCTCCAAACTCATGACTGCCACAGGAATGTACAGCTTTAACTCTGAAATTGAAAGTAAGTGGTTTGATTTCCAAGATTAACAATACTTAATCGAGCCATTTACATGCCCTTTTGAGATCAGGATTGGTTGATTATCTTGTCTACGGCAGCCATCTTATTGTGTTACAAGGCAGGTAGACAAAAAGTAAATGTAGACGCATCTACAGTGAAAGCAGTCTCATCAGCGTGACTGCTGTGGAACAGCAATTTATTTATTTATTTATTTTAATGCACTGCAGGTAGAGCGCAAAATAGATCTGCTTAAACACATAGAGACAGTGTAAACATGTGTCTACTTGTGACTGGCGTGAGCTGAAATTCCCTGACAGAATATTAAATTACTTTATCAAAACAACAGGACAAAAAGTGGTAAATGTCCACCCTACTCTCTAACATGCAGCCATTGAAAATCCCAGAAGACAATTATCAAGTTGTGAATGGCACCAAATATGGTGGTCTATACACAATATTTCAGATGTACCCAAATTTATATTCATCAGTTATACTACAGCTGTAGGTACATCAGAAAGCAACTGTCTTCCTTTATTCCTCCATATATCCACCCATACCTCTATCTCTCTGATCCTCACCTTTTCCTTCTCAAAACCCAGGATTTTTATGGGCAGTGTGGAAACATCTGCTGTCATGCGTAGTTCTTCGAAGAGCAATACGTAAACAAAATGAAAAATGAGGCAAAACAATAGCACAACAGTGCAACGATCCAGAAGTAAAACCCTCCCTCCCTGTTGTATATAGTAAACAACCCATGAAGAGGAACCGCATAAGCAGTGTTTCACTAATAAGAGCAGACACACTGCAATGCTGTTTCATGTACCCAAATGTGTCTATTTGCTCAAGTGACTGAACATTGCATCAGGCATGTAGATTATGTTTGTGTATGTGTCTTTGTGTGTCCCTGTGTGTGTGTTCTCTCCCAATGCCAAGGGCCTCTCAAACGTGGGGGGTAAAACGTTCTTTGAGAATGGGATTTAGTAACACACAGGCAGCTCTGGCATCACTGCTTCAAGGCAAAGGCAGGCAGAAATTCCTTCTGTACGTGTGTGTTCCTGTGATTGTGTGCACATGTGCAAGTGTAATGTGTGTTTTCTAATGGATAAATGAATTGATGTTTCAAATGAGATTTATTTGAAGAGCTTCCCAAAGTAGTATTACCACACAGCATTTCTTTAACTTTCTATAATCATGATCTGTTGAACTATGTAGATAATTCACTATCTTACAGGTACGCATGTAGCTATTTTTCTACTGGTGTCAGATGAAACTTGCTTTTTTTTTTTTTTTTTCAAGAAAATATTCCAGATGAGCAGCACAAGCTGATATCTGACTCAGAATCATGCCAGTGTGTAATAGAACATGAACATATTACTTGCCCCAGAATCAGTCAGCGTTTCATCGTATTCCATTTCGAATATCTGACAGTAACTCTGTCTGGTTCCACTACCCATGCCAGCCACCACAGACCAACACTGATATGCTTCCTCCAAGAGACTGATGAGCAGGCAAAGATTGCTCAAACTTCTGCTCAGCAGACTATTGTGCCAACCACCCATCCAGCCAGCCAAGTTAAAAGATTTATAATTTGATCTAAAAAAATTAGTTACCTAAATTTGCCTGGTGACAGACAGAATTTTATGATTGTTCTGTATAGACAGTTTTCTAGGCCACTGAAGACTGACAAGGATAAAAGTGAAATGAAGGAGGCTGCCAAGATGCCAACCATAAAATTCCATCAGCCAGAGGACTTTACTGCTCCGGGCCCTTGCCCAATGGGCAACAAGAGAAAGAGAGGAGGAGAGAGAAAAAACGATGAAGAGGAAACAGATGGGAAAAGGAAGAGGATTTACGATGGGTGACGGTCTCCTTTTAACCCCGATTAGTTGCTATGATGAAAAAGGATGGTGAAATTACATTACGAGGCCACGATCAATAACCACAAATATTAAATAGCGCCTGACTTCCACTGCCTATACATATCATATTATGTGGACCAACATCACTTAGAGTGGCAACACTGACATTAGCAAGTGTTGTGATGACATGTTCATTGTGAAATCAAGGGCTGCTGCGCATTGTAGCCCTGCATTAACCTCATTGTTCATAGGTCACGAGAGAGATATTGTACAAAACCAAAACACACAATCTATACTAATGAGAGCAGACATGTTCCAAGTGGAACTACAGTGACAGCAAGTGTATGAGCAGCCTTCCCACCACTATCTGCCTATCAGCAGGGTGAGCAAGGCCATGCTGGAGATTAGGTTTCAAGAGAAATGTAGAGAGTGAGTATGACTTGCCTGTCACTGTATCTACAAACACCTCAGAGAGTTGTCACAATAATGGAATTTTTGTTTGGGGGGGGCCGTGGTGGTGGTGGGGTGATAGCAGTGGGAACGGTGCAGAGAGATAAACAAGAATGTAGGCTCAGTTGTCAGTGTTGATGTGAATCAGGACACCATTATCAAATCTAATTCTACATCAATGAAGAAAACACCAATAAAATGTACGATAAAAATCATGATCAGTAAGTGACTATGCAACTGCACACTACACTTTTTTTGGGCCAAACCTCAAGACCTTATTTGTGTTTGACCCCAGTCCAAACAGATCAGACATGCACAGAAATCAATGTGTCACCACTCAACATGCACAACCAGAGACAAGAGCTCAAAGCAGCTGTTCTAACCCCTGAGGTGAGTCTATTTTCACTATATGCATATTTAATTTGAACTTGTGCGATACCTTACATTGATTATGCCTGATTACTTCATGGTTCAATCCCCACAAATACAGAATGGCAACCTGCTTTTTGTTTTTTACCTGTGCTTCTCTGAAGAAGAAAACAATTCCAAATGCTTTTACAATTTCTGATCGCCCTTTTCTTGTTAATTTTCCAGTTCCTCACTTGAATTTTTTTCGTTTCATAACAAGTGCAAGACTCCGATGATTAACATGCAAAAAGGTGCATTCAACTTGCTATGCACCACTGACAGCAATAATGTCTTGCCATGGACACAAAATCCCAGGGGTTTAATCACCTCAATACAAAGAGTCTAAAGAAAGAGTGCATCCTCATTCTGAGCAGGAGTAACATTAGCTCAGTCAGGCTAAGACAAGCATCACATTCATGGACCAACAATGGAATCAAGCGCTGTGGTAAATTGGCCTGTATAAGCCCCATAAACCATTTCAGATAATGCACAACTGGTTAGTGGGCAGACATAATGAGGTTTATCGCATTGTAAATGCACACAATTGGCCCGGTTTGGTAAAATACGACAAATACACTTGGGCACTGGGGTGTGAACCTCTTTAAGCGTATCTAAGAATTGTAGGAGCAGTAAGCTCAGTGTGTGCTTTTGCTAAAAAGCTATCATTATCCAACATGCGAGAGGATTTAAAAACTTGAAGTAATTTATTATCAAGTGCATACCTCAATCAAAAGTCAAGGACCCTGCCATCCTCTCTCTGCTCTTTGTGCCTGGTATCGACAACATTTCCCATTTTTAATGAAGACTTCCCTAATTCCCCAGGATCTGAGGGAGCTTTACTCTATTTCGCCTGGTGAGGGCTCAGTGCTGGCATCAGTAAAGAGAATGCTCCTTCCCAAGTGACAACCTGAGAATGCACTCAGACTCCTTAATGTAGATCCCTGACTGGAACAATGAAGTAATTGACAACAACTATCCTACGGAGCTTTTTGGACCTGCCTCCATTTGAATGTGATGACAATAACATCTGAAATAAAAAAGAAAAGAAAATAAACACAATGGCAATTGAACTAGTGAGTGCATAATAATGCCGTACTTGGCAAGATTTCTGCCCTAGCAACAACATCAGAAACATCCTGGCCAATTAGTTAGAGTGCAGGACTTGACCTTCAAGGTGTTTTCACTGTAGTTGTTTGTTGACAAAAACAAGGACAAATTTGTTCATTTGAGATTTAGAAGGCTGGGGAGAAGATTTCATGTCTAATGTTTAATATTAAATTAAATGAAGGTACATTTGTTAATTCAGGGCAAACCACGACAGCATAAACTGGGTGACTGGTGTAGGACCAAAATGAAACAAAAGAAAGAGAACAAAACAATAATTACTGTATTTACAAATATGGTTTGAGCAACTGGTATTTTAAGCTATTACTGAACAGCATTTGGAAAAAAATAAATAAATAAAAGAACTGATGAGCAAATAAAGAGAAGATAGTGCAGGATAGGTTGGAGGAAAATAAAAACAGAAACTGGACTGAAGTTTATACAACAATAAAAGTATAAAATGATGTATTAACATTCTGCAACTACATTTCTTCTGTAATCTGGCAGAAGGAAGAACTGTCAAGAAACTATACAGGTACAGGTATGAAGAAGTAATTGAAAAATGAACTGAGTAAAATAGTAACATTTATGCAACTACAACATTAAACTGATATCTTTAAGATAAGAGGCACACTGTCAGTTTAGAAGAAAGTTAGTTTCATGGTTAATTGTGGCATACATGCATATTTTCATGTATCTTGATTAACATTGACACAATGTGAAAACTCATTTTGTAAGCCATTTATTTTTATGCCAGTCCAGAGATAAAATGAAACCCTCAAATATTTGCAGATTAACAACACAGTCTTTTCTACCTTTTGCTCACCACTGTACGTCAGCACACATGCTGTTCACACAAAACATCATGAAAACCATTCTGCCAACAACGGCCTTGCCCTTCTTCAGATCTCCACACGTGCACAGGTATAAGTGTACACATGTTTCAGAAGCTGCACAGATTCAGATGTCTGCTCAGAAGTGTGGTTATGTGTACTATACGCATCTGAAAGATGACAGGTGGTAGGAGGGTAGTAGATCTTTTGAGACTTGTCAGAGTGTTCCGGTTTATGAGCCAATGACAGGAGACACACACCCATCCACATCAAAGTTTATTACAGTTCATCACCTCCCCACCTGCAGTGTAATGACATTTAGCCAATCCTATAAAAATCCCAGGAAACCTGTGGGTATAAATCAATGCCTTTCCACCTTTCCAGCTGCTGCTCACATCCATTATTAAAGCTTCCACATCATATTCGATAGAGTATGAGTGCTCTTATGACAAGCATGTGTACATGAATGTATTTATGTCTGTCTTCCCCCAAATCGGGCTTGGAATACAAATAAACAGACATTAATACACACACAGCTCACACATACAGACATAAACACACACCATACTGTAGCGGCTCCCAAACCCAAACCCCCCAGCCCCGTGGAAAAAAGGATCAGTGTATCTCTGCTGACAAGCAGTTTACATAAAATCCCATTCGTTTCATCTAGGCAACCCTGGTAAGTGTATGGTTTGTTCCAACCTGGTACAAGGCTGCACCAGCTCCACCTGTCTGGGAATGGGGTTTATTTTTTTCTTGTTTTTATTTTTTTTTTATTTTTTTAAGATCGTTGCTAACATCTGGCACATTGTTCTATCCCTCCAACACTTAACTAACGCCTAATCAGATGCAGATGTAGTGTTTAGATAGAGACCAAAACGATGGCACTCTTGCACACTTGTGCACCTGCAAACATGCATGTGTGAATATGTAAGCTTGTGCGTGGCCAGTATATGAAATGAGGGTTTTGGTGAGTGGTTTTTGATGCAGTCAGTGGCTACCCTCTGCAGGCAGGTTGTATGAACATCAGGCTGGCAGAGAAACAGAGGGTGAGTTTCAAGAGAGGAAAGATGAGATGAAATGTGGAGAGTGGTATAGAGACTGTAATGTTGGTGCAGTCATGAACAAAATAAAATAACCATTTGACATATCATTGCTTTCAGTCTATTTTAGATTATTAACAATCATTTATCAATAGCCTTTATTGCAATTCTACATCACAGCTTGTAATAATATTTTCCTGAGGACAAATTTTCACAATCATTTACCTAATTGATGACCTTCATGCTGGCTTTTGACTAGTTACTGGGAGACATTATTTAAAATGAGTCATCTCAGCAGACAAGTACATTATCTAAAGGAAAATATGTTTTCATTGTAGCTGTGTAGCGCACACTCAGAAAGCCTGTTTCCCTGTCATTCAGGCAATGTGACATTTTTCACATTCAGTATATTATGATGTAAACATTAGAGCCAAAACATAATATGATTCTCTGAGAAAAAATATCCTTCATTAAAGTATATTCTGAACCGCAAAATGAAAACAGACATGGTGGTAATAATGGTTGTGATAACAGCATAATCACAATTTCAGGGACCAAATCAAATGACATAACAAATTTTGCAGTTTGAATCCAGGCTGTCTTGATACCTGTTTGCTCAACATTACTATTTCAGAACAAATTGCATGGTTTTATGCCTGTGTCACAAAAGGAATGGGTCGATTTCCTACAGAACATAGCAGTACAGAAAACATTAGCAACACTGAGACAACTAACAAACAAGAAAGCGAACCTATCAATGCCATTGAAAGGTATGCTCGGATCCACACCAATTTTATTTTTCATTTCTGTAAGAATGGGAGGTACATCAAGCTCTATTCCCCACAGGTTAAACAATAGCAGTCAAAGTACCTCATTGCTACACATCAAAAAACAATGCACCACGAGAGTCGTTGAATAAGCTGTTGAAAGAAAACAACCAGTTCCCTGTCAAGGTGAACATCCTGAAATTATTACTATTATTTACAGCGCAGACATACAGCAGAGAGAAGTGAAGTAAACAATAACTACTTGAAGCTTGCATTCAAAGGTGAAATAAATCACCTAGTATAGTGTGGAACTGCATCTTGAATTCCTCAGTAGGTGCAAACACTGTATGAGAAAACACATTTTGGATGGGGAGAAGTGCAAATCATGCTTGTATTTTAATTTCCTCTTTTTTCTCGTGCCTTCTGTCCCCCACCCCCCACCGACTTCTTCACAGTCTGACTTTCTAGTCCACTGCCCTGGCTCTTAGCACATGTTAAGTACGGAGGTCAGCTGCATGCAAGGGGTGTCTCTGTTCTGTTAAAAAGAAGTATCAGCTTATTAAAAAGTGAGCTCAAGAGGAAGCGTCCATGCTCCACCTCCCACTGCACACAACCACCTTACTAAGCTAATTATCTACTTGGGCCGGTTGCTCTTGTCAATGGGGGAAACAACATTATTTCACCCTGTCAGCTTCTACCCATGACCTCAGCTGAACTTGTTAGTCATTATAACAGTAGATACCGTACCATGTTAGTGCTGCCCATTGAAATCAGCTAATCTTCATAACTATAGGTCATCATCATCAATTATACAATATAACTGGTGAACTGTTTTTCTGGTGTGATTGTACAGTCATTACAAATGTCACCACCACCGTTTTAGCAAAGGACCGTCAGTGAGCTACACCTGTGGATCAACAAGTATTAAACAGTTTAGATCAGTACAGGGTTTTAGCCGACAGTGGATGTTTGGGTCTTTATGGGTTCAAATTAATAATAAAAAAAAAAAAAAAGATTAAAAACTCCATAATCTGCTCAGTTTCTTCTGTTCTTTTGAAAAACTTGAAAATTATGAATTAGGCCATTATTTTAAGAAGGTGAAGATATTTTCCAAATGCAAATGCAAAAAATGCCATGACTTCTTAAATCTAAAACTACCAGTATACAACACAACCACAATATCTATCAAAATATTCAAAATTTTTGTTGCATCAACCATCTCTTTCTTTCTTTCTTTCTTTCTTTCTTTCTTTTTATTAAGATCCCCATTAGCAACTGATATTTCAGTAGCTATTCTTCCTGGGGTCTTGATCCTTTCATTTCAAGATCCTACCTTATCAGTGATGACTACAATTATTTAACATGCAAACGGCAACTATTGTGGATCCATCCAATTAGCAATAAATAGCACTGACGTTTCATGCACCTAAGTTGATAAAATTAGAGTTAAAGTTAATCCCATTTCAGAAGCAAGGAGAAAGTATAAGATAGATATAGAAGGTTGTTGGATATTTTCAGTATGCTTCCTTAAGCGATCATTTCCTGATTGCCTCCCCGGGCTGCCTTCTGGCATGGCAGCCTGGATCTTTGATTAGAAGAGACTCCCCCGTAATCACAAGTGTATGATTATGGCATTAGGCCGGATTCTTCACATCAAAATTTGCAATCAAGAAATTGGCGTCAGGGATCGATACAGTGCAGCACCTCATCTGATGGCAGGGAGGGGAGTGGAGATTGCGTGTGGGAGGAGGCGGCTTAGGATCAATTAGGAAGCGACTGCCACGTCCAGACATTACTTTTAATCTTCTAATGCATCGGCGCAAAGGCGTGGGGCCCAGCGTTTGTCAGCTTCTAAGGAGGGGGAATCGATCCTTTCTGCACATCTTGACGCCGCTCTGTCCTGGGCCGTTTCAACAGCATTCAAGGCATAATGAAAGGAGAGAGCCTAAATCCGCTTATGCTCCCTAAGTGAAGAAACTGTATTTGATGTCACACTTTAGGTGAGGCTAAAACATTTTAATCCTTTGAAATAGTTTCTAATACATCTGAATTCCTGGTTAATCTCTCTGATGTACTATGGTCTACTGTAGTGAGGCGGGCTTACCTACTGTGTTGGCATCCTGTTTCATCAGACTGATATGTCAAGCATATAAAGCCAGTAAGAGGTTTTGATGGACCTGTGGAGTAACAACTGACTCTGTAAGCCGGTAAGATAACTCTGAAAAACACAAACAGATGTGGAAGTTTTCTTCTATTCCTTTAGCAAGAAGCCAATTACTGAACTCAAAATTAGAAACCATGCTACACGGACAAACTATGGCACTGTGAGTAATATTGCCTCATTGAAAAATCTAACCGTCTTGAACAGTTTCATGCTACAATTGTGGCGAAAATAATACTGGGACTTGGGTGTGTTGTATGGACTCTTTATCAGTGGAGTTCATGCGGAGTGTGTGGCTCATTCAATTAATCAGGCATCATTTAAACCAGCAGGCCGGGTGACATGAGACCCAATCACTGGTGAAAAAAGCCATTCCCAACATTCCCACACCATGTCCCCTGCACTAATGCACTGTGGCAACCTTCTAACTATCCAATTCCAGACCCAGACCCCCATGGTTTGCACAGTCCCTTTGCTTCCTCCCAGTCCCCATCGCTTCACTTTCATTAGACCCCACACCTCTATCAAAGGAAGAATGGGGGGAAGCCACAGCTCCATCTCACGTCAGAAACCTGCCTCCATGAACAGGGAAGCGAAGGAGATAGGACAGCAGACAGAGTAGGGTGAAAATAAGAGCATGGGAGTCAGAGTCAGACGAGAGAAGGGAGAACCCAGAGTCTCCCTGAGCAATACAATTCTGGGGTGTTAAAACCAGAGCAGGAAAGCTGAATTCAGATTAATTTAGCATGAGTAGAAATAGCACACAGGTAAGCGAGGCTGTTTGGGGCATTACAATACATGTGACTGTGCTTGGTAATGAAGGAGAAAACATAAGGAGGACGGACAACAAACAATAAAACGGGACATGAACACAGAAGAGGTAAAAAATTGAGTATCTATTACGACTGAGCACCTATGGTTTCAAAAGAGGTCTGATAATCACAACTTTAAATGTGAATTTCTAAAGCAACATGAAGCAAAAAAAGTCATTATCTGAACCCCAGGTTTTTTAGCTACAATCTCTCTGACACACATAAGAGCATGCAATCACTCAAAAAACTGGAGGTTGTCATCAGCAAATAGGCATCATGATCAGCAAGCACGAAGCAATAGCCACTGCAGTAGGGCTGAAACAGCTAAGTATTTCATAGAATAACCAAGCTACAAAAAAACCAATTACTTAATTAATGATTTAAGTAATTTCCCAGGAGGAAAATGCTGCATATTTGCAAGTTTAAGTCCTCATGTTTCAACCTACTTATTTCGAAGTTGTCCTAATTTCCAGCTATAAACATTCTTGAAATGAGTGGCAGAAACAGTAGATAAAAAAATCTCCAAATGCAAAATGTGGCCCTGCTCCGTAATAGCAATAGATATTCAGGATATTTATATACTGGCAGGTGTTTGTTATATTATTTCAGTCTATGAAAAAGTATATTCACTCAGAAGTGAAGGAGAACCAGTCCCGCTGACAGATTCAAACCCTGACCTGAACGCTGACCCCAAGCAGCAGCAGCCCATGTAGAAAAAGACAGACAAACTGGCAGGATGCCTTAGCTTGCCAACATCTTCTCTTTTTCCAAGCACACTCGGGGAGCAACAAAGCTTTAAAGGTGGTGCTGAGATGCTGAGACCAGTAGTGCAGCACCCCCACCCCCACATACATCTAAGGGAAAAAAAAAACCCACAATATTCTGTCCTGCAGAGGGAAAAAGTTACAACTGAGATCCTCGACTGTGAGATGATTAGAAAGGTGGAGTGCAACAGAAAACAAGTAAAAGGAAGACTGTGTAATTGTCAGCCTTTTTGTGAGTCTGCGTGCGTGTGTGCGTGTGCGTGTGTGTGTGTGTGTGTGTGTGTGTGTGTGTGTGTGTGTGTGTGTGTGTGTGTGTGTGTGTGTGTGTGGACTGGAAAAGACAGAGTGCAAGAGACAGGATTATTGTTATGAAAGCAGGACAGGGTAATATTACACGGGAATGGATGTGTGAAATGGACTGCACTGATTGATGTTGATTTAGGCTTTGTTTTATATCTTATTTGAGGGTAGACTATTTTCTTTTCAGATGCCAGACATGTGAATGCCAAATTTGTATCGAGAAAACAAAATACACAACAAAATAAACAACAAAAGCATCTGCTATTACAGCTGTACAGATAATGAAACTGTAGTTTACAATTATCTGACATAGAATTAATTGCAATTATGGATTGTTGGATCCTGTTCATTGTATGTCATTGTTATTTATTATTGTACAAGTCTGCCACTGCTGGAATAAATACATTAAAACTGCACTTCTGTTTGCATTTGTGTCAGTTATGTAAATAAAAATTGCACACGCAGATTTTACATTAAAAAAACTTGACTAGCAGCTAATTAACATAAATGGATGCGTCTATTAAACTGGTCCCTAAAAGCAGGACAAGGGGGGCTAAAAATTCAAACAAGATGTGGCCTAATGTTATGAAGCAAGTTTGGAATCGCTTTGGGTCTATTTTGAAAATAAATATTTACAGAGATATTATATTATTACCTTTATTTAACCAGGAAAAGAAGCTCATTGACATTGAAAATCTCTTTTTCAAGAATGTCCTGGCCAAGACAGCAGCAGCTGCAGAAGATACGCGAAAGGAAAATCACAACCATACACTCACACTAATATACATAAACACAATGAAAGTCAGTACTAAAAACAAACTTGAAACTCATGAAAACATAGATATAAAACATCACCATTACTTTAAAAGGTACTAAAAGTATAACAATGTTCCCTAAAAGCATCTCAAACCCAAACCCAATTCAATTAGAAAACCATCTATATCCACATTTGTCAATTCCCCATTGATTTAAAATTACTTTGAATGTATTAAAGAGAAGAGAGAATTCCTTCAGTTTAAAAGAAATCAAAGAAACTAGCTATTTTTCAGATATAACACATTTTTATTTGAGGCAAGCATACAAAAATCTGTGTGTAACACGGTAAAAAGGACCTGAAAATTATGCACTACTATTTTTTTTATATCTTTTTATTTTCTCAGAGGTACATTTTGGGAATCAAAGTAAAAATGCAAGACAGAGTGTATCACAAAAATGACCACTGATGCAAAAATCACTCGCAATTTATATGTATTTAAATTGGTAGGTTCCACGTGTAATGCATGTGGACACAATGGGTTACGCCCAAAACCTTGAATGAGACTGCAGATTCATGAAAAACCAGCATGTCTGGATTAGAAAAATGACTAGGATCATCAAATTTAACACAGTGTCTTCATTTATACCCGTATATAAGACCATTTACAGCCATGTTCACAAGATCAAATGCACTGACACCTTGGTAGCTTTTCCTGTCCCAATTTTGGTCCTATTTTTGGCCCGAAATTGTATTAAAAATGAAATAATTTTGGGATGATTAAGAGTAGGAGTAAAAAAATTTATATTTTTTTCTTTTTGCATTTATCTGAGGTCATCAATAGGTACATCCTGGGGGAAAATATATCAAAATTTCTGTTTTATTATTAGATGTAAAAAAGCTGGCAAAGTGCCAGATACCAAAATAAACCCAGTTTTATGGAAAGACCCAATTATGTAAACCTATCAGATATAGGTTAATAAGCAGTGATAGTATGTTTTTCAATCTTTATCAGCAGAAGGTGAAACAGATACTGATCGACAACTAATATTGGACTTATAAACTGGAAATACTGACTGTGATGAAAAACAATGGCTAAAAAAGACAGCTTGATGTTTAGTTCTGTATTTACTAATTAATTACTTTAAGCATGATGTTCACTGATTTAGATTGAACAATTTTGATACTGACTTCAACACAGTTCAACAGTTATTCAGTTTTGAATAAGAACCAATTAAATTTCAGAACTGCACAATGTGTTTTTAGAGGTGTTTTTAGAGTTTTGAAAGGAGAAGTACAAAGAAAAGACTGATTATGAAAGGAGCTTTTCATTAGGGCCGGGCAATATATCAGTTTAATTTAATTAATTAAGGTTTTGCTCTGTCAAAGTCATGAAAAAATTTGAGATCATTCTTCTGAGACATTTCCTGGTCAAGAAAAATTCAAAATGCTACCTGTTTGCATATGTAACATATTGATTATGCTACATAAAAAAGTGTTACTCTAAACACAGCATTTGAAATATAGTTTGAATAAAGAAATACATTTTTTTTCTGATTTGTCTTCAGAACAGCCGATTAAAATCATAAATTGAGATTTTTGGACCACATCAACCAGCTCTACTTCTAAGTCAAGCGTGTCAAGATGAAGGGGGTACAAGAATATGTCAGTCAAATCTCAGAGGGTGGAAGAAGATGGAGAAACAGACATGGAATATGACATTTCTGTTTCTTTGTATTAGTTGTAACAGGCCTGTTTGTTGTTCAAGTTAATGACAATGGAATGCAACCTCCACATTTCCTCTACTTATATATAAATATGATGATAGCTGCTGTATTTTTGTTTGCTTATATTTTAATCCTCCAAGGTAAAGTCAACATACATTACAGAAAAGCGAGGCCCCATAGCAGCAGGATATTACTTACAGCCTTGAAATGTGCAATGGCACCGTAACAATGGGTGCACCATTTATTGTAAGCACCACAACATAAACCCAGTGTCCATTTTAACACATCTAACGTTGCTGCTTGGTATACGATGTGTTATTTTAAACGGAGAGTTAAAGGTGTCAAACGGGAGACGTGACTTTTCAGTCATGCTGTGTGTCTAAACATAACAGTCGCGTGGTCATTAACTTGCGAGCTGAATGTGTACAGGGTATGATAGGAATAGGAATCCCTGTAGGTTTCAGCCACTCCAATTTTAACCGTGGCATCCCAATTAAAAGAGTTGCAGGGCAGAAGAGGTTCCTCTGCTAGGCTGAAAGAAAGTGGTTCACAGACCCCCATCTGAGAGGAACGTTGAGGCAGCAGATCGCACAGATTTAAATGATAATTTTAGAGTGCAGGAAAAAAAGCTCATTACCAATTTATATCACAATTTTTACCAAACACAACTTTCTTCTGTCAATGTGTCTGCATACTGTGTCACCCAATATTTGCAAAAGTATGTTTTTCTAATATACAGCTCTGGATATGATTAAGAGATTAAATATGATTTTGTCTAGATAATAAAATTGTTCTTCAAATTACTTTTTTTTTGGGGGGGGGGATTAATCAACTGTTTCAAGACTGTTTTTCACCATCAAATATTCTTAATGGGCCTTATTTATTTACTAAAATTGCAAAGCAGCCATGCCATGTGTATTTTGCCAATTTTTTTATTTTTTTTTTTAAACCATTTTAGGCTTTACAAGTCATAACAATGACTTTTACTACTGTCACAGTAGTCCAATTATATTCAAAGTTGACACTATGGTTTTGTAGTTAATAAAGCTGTATTTATTTCTGCTACTGTATGCCCTGTAAATTTCAGTAAACAACAACACTTATCCTGGTGTCATTCAGTCAGACAAAACACCCAAAAGTAAAGATGCTTACGCTGATAATGGAGTGCATTACCATAATATTTCAAAGTTTTTCATTTCACAGCTTGGTTTTAAGGTGAGTTTTTGATAGCCCTAAGAATGTCATAATAAGTATAAAGGAAATTTGTATTTCCCTTTAAACAACATCCAAAACTCTGCACTATTGCGTTTATTGTCATTCACCACTTATAATTTTCTATTTTCCTACAAAGAACATAACAAAACCAATGTTTGAAACAGCATCTTAGTTTTTCTTCAGTTGCCCTCCATAAGTTTTTCTAAATATAACTGGCCACTTACAGCTGTTTTTCATAGCAATTAGCCTAGATGATGGAGGTTTCTTTTTTTGTTGCCGTTTTTGTTTTTCACTTGTCTGCAAAAAAGAGCATTCCCGATTTGTTTCTCACTGGCTTTCCATCTTTAAAACCTAAAGAACAGCCACAATATGGCTAGACTTGGCAAAGAGGCTGATATTGTTTTAATTTAAGACACTGAGAACTGAAGTCTGGAGTAATGCTGAGTTGGCTGCGTAAGAAGAAAATTCAAGATTCTAGTGATGTGAGATCAAATCAAGGAACATTAAGACCCTTCATCAACTCTTAATCTATACAAATATCTCATATGGAAGCAAAGTAAAAATGTAAAAAATTGTATGTCAACTAGCAAACTGAAAGCTAACAGTAAGCATTCTCTTTCATAAATCACACCCTGCTGTGTAAAATTTTGCTCCGAATTGTAATTGCGTGTGTGTATTGTATTATTAATATATCATCATATTTTCTCCCAGATGTGAAGCCTATGATAAAGGAAACAGTAAATTATACTTAGTCATTGAGGTTTCTAGAAATGATGTAGGCTATGTATTATCAAAAACAAATAAAATGCATAAAGAAGAGTGTTTTGAGGTACAAATAAGTCGAAATCACAGTTTCTTTTATCCCACAGAGGTGATAAATGCATATTACTAATCTACTGCCTTCTAACTGATGCAACACAATGACAGTCAGCCTGCTTTAGCTGTAACTTTAACATCTCCTGGGGTAGTCCTACCTCTGCAATCTACAGCCAAGCCATGCATATGGATGCAAGCCTGAACACACACACATACACATGCACACACACTCGTCTTTGTGCAGTGAAGATACTTAACTGTCTGTCAACATATATTTGGGCAGAGGGAAAAGCAGTTGGTTGAGGGAGAAAGTGGCCGACTGGGGGATATGTGTGCCTGCCTGACTTGATTTTCACCTACTGCCAACAACAGGATCTGAAGTTAACGAGGTTGCTGCTTGGTCCTATCACTACCAACCCAGGTGTTCTCTCTAAAACCTTATATATTCTCATTTCCTACAACATCATCATGAAGTCTACTCCTTGCCACATTTTTCTGTGAAAAGACAATTCTGCTATATATCCAGCAGCCTGAAAGAGAAGTCATTTTGTTTTATAAATACAGACACTGAGGCAGGATGAACTCAAGCATGTCGGTGTGGAGTCACAGTGACATGATACACCACATGGACAAAGTGTCATAAGCCACATGTCCAGTCAGACTGAAAGCAAAGTACAACAAAAAAACACTTAGGCGGTATGTATGAGCCAACGGATCATGCACTGTGTGTCATTGTGTATGTACAGCTTGGAATTAGTCACTATGAGTAACCCAGTGCTCAGTCTCTTCACAAGATTGAAATAAGGATATGAGGTAGTGAGAAATCCAAGAGCAGCAGGTGTGCAGTAAACACATAAGGTGTCACATAGCCGCTGCCGGAAATAAAAAAAAAAATAAAAAATAAAAAACAATAACAAAAGAAAGTAAAATTATCAGCTCAACTACAAAATATTGTGGCATCCGCACAAACTCAAATCACTCTCTGCCAAAAAAGGAGATTTTCCACATTTGTATCTGAGGGACTTAAGATTCAATATGGCACATGCCTCCTCTTCCGTCATATATGTGGGAGGACTAGAAAAATACTTACCTTCCCTGCGCGATTGTTACTGTAGTAATACAATCTGTAAATTATTAAGCTGGTGTTACAATGGCCTAACCTCATCCAATCACGCTGGTGTGATCTATAATTCAACAAGGGCTGCCGAGGTTCCCTTATTATTACCAACACACTTGAATTCCAAATGAGTTCACTACTCAGCCTCGTTCTCTGTCACTGCATCCGTCTGTCTCTCTCAGTCTTTTTCTCTGTCTGTCTCATCTGTCTCTGTGACTCAGTCACTCTCTGAACTTGACAACAGCAAACTTTCTTAAATTCATCACATACATTTGTTAGCTGCACCGTGGAACTCATCATTAGCAGCCACTATTTGCAATAAAATTTTTAACTCTAAATGGAAATCCAGCAATGGTATCAGTGCTACTCCAATCAGCATAAGAGAGGGAGAGAGTGAATGTCGCAAAAAAAAAGGCCTGTTTGATCATCTTCCTAATTACGTCTGTAACAATACCCAAGTTGTTTTGCACAGAATCAGCTAGAGAATATGCAAATAGGCACCGCTGCACTGCACTTGTATGCTGTGCCTGGGCAAAAGAAAAAAGTGCATTGTGGTGCTTTCTTGTTTTGAATTTCAAAAGGAAAGTGAAAAACGTTTCCAAGAATTCTCTTTCTAACCCTAGGCATTAATTCTGCATATTACAATCAATTATAGAGATCTGAATAGCAGATTTATCTATGGAGAGAACATCTGGAGAGGAGTACTTCAATGAGACTATTGTATCAAAAAGGACTCCTCTATGGAAATGAAATGCTACGCTGCGACCAAAGGCTGCAACAGAAGAGAAGGAGAGGGTTAGGGGTGCAATTAGGACAGAGTAGACAGCAGACAGCTCCCTGATTGATGGAGATGCATAATCAGTAACACACTGCTAACACAGGAGGACAGCCACACAGGGCCACACATGCCTCCACGTAAACACATGAATATATAAGCATATAGAGCTAGACATACACAGTATAGCACGCAATAAAGTCTATTCATTGAATAGTCCGGCACTAAGTTTCATTATATAAAGCAACTATACTGAGCCATTTTGTTTTACACACAATATATTGCACAACAGGAGATTAAATGAATTTGATTCAAGAAGGTATGTCATCTCATGCCTCACAACCCTCAAGGTTAGTCATACAAGTAGAAAGTTATATAACATTTGTAGCAATATTGTCAGTTACAATACTGCAACAAAAATAATATTACTTTAACATCTGTATGTACTATATCAACATTAGGAACAATGGATGGGATGTTAGGGTTTGTAGTTGTATGCATGCATGTACATATAAATTTGTGGATTAAAAATAACTTACAATGACACGTTTTGTGCTTATGTGCACTTGTGTCCTTCATGCTCTCCTGTTCAATAATTAACCTTACTAAGTTCAGGCAGTAACCAGGTGGGGCCTGTCTGTTATCGGCCCACAGAGACAAACTCGTATGCATTAAGCAAAGCTTTTAACAGGCCTCTGCCCAAGTGAGAGCTGAACCTTTGCCCAAAAAAGGAAACAGAAGGCCTAGACAGGGCCCCCTAGAGTCTGCAGAGACCTGGCCAGACCACAACTACAGCGAGGGAAAAGTGACTTTTCCCCCCCTCACATCAGCTCTCCAGTGGTGTAAATGGTAGAGAGTTCACCAAGTTCATGGAGACTTGATTGAGTGGTTGCGAAATCCAGAAGCACTGTCAAGGGATAAAGTGAGAAAGCTTCATCTGAGGAACATTTCTGAGACCATATACAGATGAAAAAGCTGCATGTGTGCAGTATGTATCCATATATACAAGCCTGTATCTCAGACCTTCATAAATTCAATGGGATAATGCAAATATAACAACACAAAAGCTCAACTGCCAAAAAGGAATTTTAGAAAGTAAAAAAGCCTTGCTTCTGGAGAACAAGTCGTAGTTTTCTAAGAATTATCATCTCAGGCATGCTTTTCATTAGAAAAGTATTTTAACTTCAAGAAAATATATCTAACTTTGTATTAATAAGATATTCCAATGGTTTTTATAATACCCGAGCTGAGGAACAAGATTTTTTTCATTATTTTATGAGCAGACCAGCACAAACTTTCAGCTTCATAATATTAAGTCTGCCGCTTTGTTTCTTGCAATAAGCAAAACCTACTTGAGTTTTAGTATTATTTCAGAAGGGTGGAGTTTCATTCTACTTTTGGTAAATCTAGCCAAACAAAATTGTCTTATCCCATTGACAGGGGTGTTTTGTTTGGTAAATACAAGATAAAGTTAGTAGGAGAAATGCTTTGGTTATATTTTAGCATCTTTCCTGTAGAGTTGTCTTTGCAGTACGCGGTTGAGGGTCAAAAACTGCATTTGTAAAACATTAGAATATTTTGTAAGTAAAATATATCACCTCCAATTCTTGGGAGGAGCGGTTGATCTTGACGAGCACATGTCAGTGTTTGTGACATATTCTTGACAGCCAAGTCACTCAGTACACACCTTGTTTTATTGGTTTCTATAGTAGATATATATTTTGCCACTGCTACACCAAAAACATAGCAAAAGCAAAACCACAGGTTCTGTGTAAAGTGATATGGGTTTTAACGCCAAGCAATAGGCGCACACAACTGCAAGTGTGCTCACAGAAAAGTATGCACAAACATATACACTCACATGCATGCGAGCACAAAAGAATACACAAATGCCAGAGCCAGCTTGCCATCTCTCTGCGGACAGGAGGAACACTCCCGCCACATCATCTCAGAGTGCTTTTCATCACAGTGTGACAACATGTCAGCTCCAGTCCCCGTCACTACGCCACACTGCATTGATATTCACCAACTGTGCAGCAGCCTGGGACACAATACAACCATGCCAAAAATATGACACTGGAAGAATAACTCTCCTGCATTTACTCTGCCGGCACACACCCACGTGCATAGTAAGACAGTCACATATGTGGACACATACAGTACATGTAAAGAATTTACTCAAGTACAGCCATAAACTGCCTAGACAAAAGCTTTGAGATAAGTGCATCTCATATCCCATCACTCTGAGTCACTAATTTATAACACAGTAAAATTTCTCAGATACATTATTTAATTTCCTCTCTGTACCTATTAAAGTACATTGTCGTACATTTCTGTGAAAGATTTGGGATCATCCCCCAACCAAATGTCAGGAAGAATAACAGACTGAGATATTGACTGACTGACACTGCCAATTCTGCATATTTTCTGTCTAAACCCATCCTACAAGCTGCACTCAAAAATTACTATTCAGCACCCACACACATTTACACCCCAGAGGCAAAGAACGGCAGACTTGGGGTGAAGAAGGTTGTGATGGAAGAACGGTGTGGCATGTGTCTGTGAGTGTATTTTTGTGCATATTTATGTTTTTACGTGTGTGTGTGTGTGTGTGTGTGTGTGTGTGTGTGTGTGTGTGTGTGTGTGTGTGTGTGTGTGTGTGTTTTGTGTTTT
>JAPTYQ010000002.1:16648327-16676624 GCA_029814465.1 Ostorhinchus cyanosoma | reverse complement strand
GTGTGTGTGTGTGTGTGTGTGTGTGTGTGTGTGTGTGTGTGTGTGTGTGTGTGTGTGTGTGTGTGTGTGTTTTGTGGGTTCTGCGCTGAAATATCAAGATGAGATTTAATTACTGTAATGCTCACCTATCATTTGCTGATGAAAAAAAAATACTACAATAAAACAATCATCTGATGTTTTTAACAGGTACACAACAGTCAGTGGTACACTAGGTTATTACTTTGCCATAACATCAGGATATTATGGTTTATATGAATGCATTTACATGGCAGGGAGCTGCAGTATAAAGTATAAATCATTGATAATCTGCTTGACGTCGAGGGGATGAATTTGATGAGGAATCAAATAGGCAGGCAAGTCAATCTGCTCGACAAATATCCTGCGCTGGAACACCAGGTAAGCATGTAATGAAATTTCAAGTGTAGTCTAGAAATTCAGCACAAGAGTATGATTATGCATCCTATCTTTTGACTGCTCTGTATCTCCCATACAAACACAACTCTGAGTGTGAATACAAACACATTGGCTGGGGAGATGCATTCAGTGGAGCAATTAAATGTCCCTGCGCGTCTGCATACAAACTATCAGCCAAATCAGACTCTACAGGTATCCTCTGTGGAGAAGAGGTGGTGTGGATTAATCCACCCCTGCGTGTCGGCGCTGCATGGCTGCTCCACCAGCCAGGACTACTGTGCTTGTTAAAGTTGATTTATTAGGCCTCTGTTTACTCTGGCTTTCCCAGGCAAGGCAAGGTCAACAATAATGGTTGTCTGAATGGGAATAAATCTCCACCTGGCTACATGGCCTACACTGCCCAGAAACCTTTCATGGCATAAAAAATCAAATCACCCACCATCTTACCAGTTTCCTTCCCCTTAGTAACCAAGTAATCACTTGAGAGGGTTTTAAAATTGGTGCCCCTTCTGTTCATTTTTTTTTTTCTTACAATAACCTCCCTCTTCCTACACTTACAGCTCTGCTCGATACTGCAACTGTTCATGCATGTGGGAGTGAACAACCATTAAATCAATTAAGGCCTTCATTTTTATGTAGCCTGAGGAACGAAGGAGAACAAGAAGACAAAAGAGTCAACATGGCTCCTGCAAACAAAGCCCGCTAACAAGGTACATGCTTACACTTGCTGTTATAACAGAGAATATTACGGTTAAACCATATCTCGTTCTGAAACAAAACTGCCAATGTAGTTTTTTTTACAAGTTATGACATCCTCGACAGCCAGTACAGAACCAAAACACTATTGGAATAAGCCATTAGGCAACTATTTCAGTCAGCATTCTCATCCCCAGCCAGTATCTCTGTGACAGTTTTCCCACGTCACTATGTTGAACAACAGCAGCATCTCAGTGAGTAAAAACACACTGAAAATGCCAAAGATTGAGATTATGCAATAATACAGTCTTGCTTGGTTCATTGTGGTGTTTTCTTTTGTAAGGATTTAGGCTTTTCAGCGCCAGGACTCGCCTCAACATATGCAAGAATTCCACCAAAACAAGTCCCCTTGACAGTATTTCCAAAGGCACCGCCACTTCACCCTTTAGCACTGCCCAAGACAATTGTGATTGGTTTGAGCCAGAGTTTTGCTTCTGTTTCAGAATGATGATGAGTTCAGCCAGAGTTTTCTCCAGCACTGGCTGTGTGTTAAAACAGTGCAGAGAGATATGTGGCTATGTAAATCCAACCCATCCCTAATTGCATGTAGGGAGGAGAGAAGAATTCTTGTGAGATTTTACACAAAACTGGAGCTTTTCTAATGTCAAAGTTGGTCGTACAAAAACAAATATCCATACTGACAGACATCAAACTGGGAATGGCTTATTATCGAGCAGTCAACACTCATGTAAATATGTTTGACAACAAAATAACTCCACTTGTATCAATAATATTTCAATTTTGGGGGCACTCGTGGCATAGATGGTTGGAGAAACAAGCAGTTCCATTTCCCAGAACTGGCTGAGAAATTGTTGGCTGACGAGTTCTTCAGCAAGGCACTTAACCCCCACTGGCTGAATGGCAACCCATGTGGATTAGTGATGGGTTAAAAACAGAGGCTCAATTTCAGTGAGTGTCCACATGTATAACATACTGACAAATAAAGATTGTTATTTACATAATTGTAGAAGAAACCTGAAACAGCAGCTCCATCACTCCTGCAGCTGCACTGCATCACAATATACAATGGTAAAGCCTCTATCAACAGTCAATAAACATGAGTGTTAGATGTTCACAAAGTTAGATGTAGGTTAAAAACGTACTGAATATTCAAAGAACAACAATGAAAGAGACTTAACACAGGTGTGACACTATAAAGCTGCTCACCCTTTAAAAACGTAGCTCACCTTGTGCTAATTACCCACCTATTACTCAGTGCCGCCAGGGGAGAAATTAAAAGGGAGGAATAAAGATCGCCATTTGAGCTCTGCCGTTAATTCGCATCTTCCACTGCCCCGGCACAAAAGCTGGGGTCATGTCATTAAAACTTTCTATTTTGAAATTCTTCTTAGTTATATTTCTAAGTGAGAGAAATCCAGCCTCACACACTGTAATTGATTTTAACATTGTTTTGTAGTCACATCAGGAAACCAACATGAATCCCCATTTCATTGCCTGTTGATAATAAAAGTGATTTTAAAGGTTTAATTCAGTGTTTCCCAACCTATTTGAGCCGCAGCACATATTTTTCTTTCCAAAAATGACAAGGCAGATCACCAAACAAAAATGCCACAAAAAGTATATTTACTGAATTATAATGCAAATCTAGTCTCAATTTACTTAGTGTGAAATCTGGGCCTGTTTAGTTGAACACAAAGCTGATATTCTTGCAGGAATTGAAGAAAGACGTAGGACGTTTGGGACTGGAAAGCTGAGACGGGTGCATCAGCTATCCCTCCAATGGAACCACCTATTATGGACCTGATCCGGGTTTCCAACTGGGTTCATGCATCACTAGTGAGGGGGGCTTTATCAACAGAATGCACCACATTGGGGCCGGTTCACTTTCATTTTCACTTTGCAAAGGGAAACTGTTGCTGTAGAGTGGATCGTTGGTGTGTGTAGTCATACATATCTATATCACACCACTTGGTTAGAGTACCAATCAGGTGAAATTGAGTAATCTTCCACATCACACCTGATGATTTGTCACGCCACAACATTTGGGAAACACTGGTTTAATGAATGTGTGTGAACTCCATGTGCACCCTATGAGTATAATACTGGTCTCAATCTTTTTGAAATGTCGTCTTCTTCTTTCCTTCCCACATTCGTCACTTTTTGTACTGTACCTAATGAAGCAGAAATGCTACAAAGTAAAAAATAAATAAATACCAAAAATGGATCCTAGGTGATTTGTCAAGATCCTGACATGCTGGTGCAATGCTCAGCTCCAAGCCCTTTGATATAGTCATTACCCTCTCTGCAAGGTTGATAGGAAAAACTTAAAGCAACTTTAATGGAACACCACAACCCCCTTAACACACCCACTGTTCCTTCATCATGCAGCACAGTAATCCAGTTAATAACAAACAACCAGCTACTTAATATTACCCCACAGGCACTGAAGAATTCTGTAATGCCTCAGAGACATACTGGTCAGATTTCCATAAACCTCTGTACCAATATGCTTAGTTTAATTTTAAGAAATTAACTCTTGCCTGCAGCATTCCTCCAAGCTCAAATGAACTGAACGTCAATGCATAGCCCACGGTGCTAATTCATTCATCAGCAACATGTTTTACTGCTATCTAAACTCTTATTGTGTGTTTAAATGTCCCTCTGAGGGGGTGGCAAGCAAATGTAATGATAACATTTTTGCAATTATTTCATTTTTACACTGGTGGAACATTTACATGTAAAACTTTCAAAATGGACTAATCAATGCCAGGAAAGCACCAATACTATCAAGAAAAACTGGGTTAGACTGAAAAATAACAGTATAGTCACATATCCCAGACTACAGAAAGAACAACACCACCTCACAATTTTCTGTAGTTTCTTAACATATTTGGCATCTCTTCGACAAACCTGACAAAAACATGAATCAGAATAATAATGAAGTAGCATGGGATGATGGGATTTACAGTTACAGAATTCATCTTTACAGACAAAGAGATGTATTTAGTGACATACATTCATGTTATGTCATTTAATTTACAATACAGTGCTTTTTCTATCAGGTATTTACTGTCTTTCTGTAATATATATAATTGTTTCTGTAAGTCAAGAAATATATTCCACAGTTCTAGTTATTTTTAGATATTTAAATGCATATGTCGCAAATGCTATGTCTTAAAATATATAATAAAAGACACTCGCAGAGTTCTGTTTATTACACTCTTAACTGCATGACAGATTAGTGACTTGAAAAGAGGGGAAGTTTTACTGTAATGCAATTAATAAGCAAATCCTCAGAGTGAAGAGGCCGTTAACAAGAGTTGCAAAGCTGCTTCCTCTTCCTGCCAGAGTTATGGACACATCAGCTGCAGCTCTCAAAGTTTTATTCACAACTGCGACACAACTATTAAACTTTCACCTCATGATTACCATCCTCAATACAATCAAGTACACACATGCATATATGCACTACATGTTGTACTCCCCCCTTGAGAGCAGTCTTCCGCATGAATCAACCATTTTATTTCAGCAAGTAATGTGAAGTGTTTTCTCTAACTTGAGAGGCTACGATGACTTTGAACATCATTCCAGTCATTAGATCATGCAAAACCACAGCTCTTGAAGCGAAGCGCTTTAACACCCTATAAATGCACCGCTCAGTCTTGAGCTTTGATGAGCCTTTTGATATGCCTTCACTCCATTAGGCAGTCGAAAAGAATATACTAGCATATAAAGAAGAAATAAAGTGGACTTAATTTCATCTATACAATATCGTCGAATCAAAGGAAGCCTTTACCAATGCTTCTAGATGACGACGCTAGCAATTATTTATAGGTATTTCACTCTTCCAGTTAGAAAGATTCCGGTACATACAAACAAAACAGGTAGACTTCAGAGTTGAATACAATATTTTGCCAGTAACTCTAGGGTTTAGAAGCAGTTTCAAGAAGTTGTCACCTGATAATTGTAAGTCATTCTAGTTGCTTGAAAGAAGGTGTCAACTAGTGTGAAACTGTCTATGTAACATTTTAAAAAAAGCATTCATCCATCTTCAAGAGGCTGAATAGCAGATGACATGTTTGTAAGTGCAGGTCTAGACTTCTTATGTACTTATACTAGATCCTGTGGGTGATATGAACAAAAAGGGATTACGGCTGTTTGTGTGGGTCTTTTCTGTGCATCTAAATATCAACAAACACTGTTTTGGCTTCTGAGTGTAGAAATATCTGCGGTTCATTATCAAGTTCATCTGAAAAACCACCCAGTGATTTGTTTGTGATTTTTTTGACAAAAAGCTCCAACATAGTGAATGGTGATATTTCTTTTTTCGTAAGTGCAACATGGCTCATGAAGGTAACATACAGTCAATCCCTTCACCTTATAAGAGAAAATCTTAGTGTGTATGATTACCCGATCTAGTGCAGAAAGGCACCGGTTTATCTGACCAGTGATGGATACATGTTGATGAAAAAGCCCTTCAGTGCTACAGATACAGTAGTTTGAAGCATGAAAGACCAACTGATAGAAAATGAATTAAGTAACACAAGACTAGGTGTGGGACGAGATGGATAAAGTATGAAAGAAGAAAGACGCGAGTGAAAAAAGTATATGGGAAAAAAGTTCAAGTGCACAAGCTGAATGAAATATACGGAAAGAAACAAAAAAAAAAGACAGAAATGTAACTGATGATATAGATTTCTACACTCGGTGTAGCTTTTAAATGATCCATAAATACATATACTATATGTGTTTATTAGGTTTAACAGAAATGTATTTAATATTGGAAGCAACGGTGTAGTGAAGCACAAAATATATTTCCTCATTTCTATGTAATTTGTTTATATCAAATGACTGCCTGTGATAGATATGTGGGTTGTTTAAGATGTTTTAGCTCACTATAAAAAGCTGGAAGATAGGCAAATTGTACCCCCCATCAGATATGTACTTCAGTTTTCTATTTTGAGAGTGCACTCACAGTGAGGTGCACACCAGCATGAGGCAGAATGTCCATCAAAAACAAAACATCTCACAGTACCCTCTCCAGTGCTATCTTATTAAGCAAACACTTTTTTTTGTCTTCATCGGGGTGGTATTAAAAAAATCTTTGGTGTATAAATGAGTCAAGCGTGAAGTACCAGGCCAAGGTTGTGTGCGCCATGTTTTGATATTGATGTTCACTGCGCATGTGGTCACAGAGCACTTCAAACCCTGGGTTTATTATGCAAACGATTACTACCGTGAATGACCATTCCTTCCACTGAAACCTTTTTCTCATTTCCTCCTTTTACTCAGACATTTAAATCTAATTAAACAGGCCTTCATTGTGAAGCTTTTAATGATGGTGTGGGCTGACAGCAGATGTGCACATGTGCATGACAATGACCTACTATCAATAAGGTATTATCAGTGTGGCAGGATGAAAGAAAACATCGCTACAGCTTTGCATTTGCAGTGCATTGTATTATAGAGTCAAAAGCATATGATGTCTTTAGATGTTTACATTTCAAGGGAAATCATTTGTCTGTACAACTTGGTCTGAGGAGTTGTACTCAATTTATTTTTCCGCATGATTTTATCAATCTGATTTTGTAATTTGGGGGTTATTAGCTAGTGGGAGATCAGACACTCTGTCAGACTTTATCACTCTCCCCTGCAGGAATTGGATAACATCTTAACACTACAAGTTGAGAGTTTCATTGGTTCTATGCCCTAGAGAAGCTGAATCGTTGAGGCTTCAAAAGGCATCAGAAAAGATGTTCAACTGTTAAACAAGTAGCACATGGCATTTTCTTCTGTTTGCGCAATTTAGGTTTACATTTCAAAACACATTCTGTAAATTCAATTCCTTCCATGTCTATTTGTGAAATGTCTGAAATAAAATGCGTTTATAAGCTACAGTGACTTTTTGTGGTTAATTTAGAGATACAACCAGGTGGCCACTATAAGGTTCACTGTAAATAATTAACAGATTTTCTACTGCACTGATTCCTACTCTGATCCACATTTAAAATAAAGAACCATCTCATCCATAGAACCATCAAGACATAATCTATTTTCTAAAAAGATGAGAGGAGATGTGATTGTTATTATCTAATTAATCCTGCCCATGCCCTGAGGTTATTTAATTTGTTGAAAGACCATTAAAAACCCTGCATCCGGCAAATAAAATAATGAGAATGTTAATTTGCTCCAGTTGGGGAAAGGAGTGCCATAAACAAGGGCTGGCAATATCAGACTCTACAGACAGGCCAAGCTACTCACAAAAATTAGGCAAATGATACTAAGAGAGAACTTTTCAGAATTTAATACCTCTGACAGCAGTGACAATAATTTAGTCACTGTGCCCACATGATGCCCTATAAACGGGGAAACAAAGAATTAACTTGTCAAAGTGAAATTATTTCTATTTAACTGACTCAATTGTGGAGTAAGGAATCACTTTTTATTGAGGAATTTGATGTGTCTGTTACACCACAGGAAAAAGACAAAGAAATTCATCAAAGTAAGATTAACAGCGTTCAAATGCTTGGTTTGTCAGTTGGAGCACATGAAGGAACCGGAGGGAAAAAAAAAACATTAATGACAGATTATGATGGAAAAAGAAATGTTTCAACAAGAGTATAGTTTAATACGGAGTTCAACTGCAGGGCTGTGAATGAAGGAAATGAGCGACAAATGCTCACTCTCCAATGTACTGTTCAAACTGATTGCTTTTAACATGACTTGTACTAAAAAGCCTATTCAATTAATCTCCAACAATAGTAGTTGACTGACACACAAAGTAAGACAACTAAAGTTACTCAAGCCACTTTCAAAGAACAAAACTTCTGTCCTAACTTACCCATCTACGAGGTCTTAAATATAATTTCAACCATACTCTTAACATCCATCATGTCCCAGTAGATGTGCCATCAAAGAGGGAGCACAAAATCTGTTATCTTAAAAAATCGATCTGGAGAATAAATTAATTCTTTCGTTTTGTGAAACCAGCACCCGATCGATAATAACCAGGCACTACTTGAAGAATGTCATAGACACCACTATGATAATTTTGAATATTAAGCTTCACTTTATCTGCAAATGCCATCCGTGCTGCAACTACCATCAATAATCCTTAGGCATGCCAGTGACAAGATTCATGTTTTCTAATAAAAGCATGATTTCCCAGCCCTGGTCTGGCTTGATGCCTAAGAATAATGTCATTCAAGGAAGTGTTTATTGAACTCAGAGAAAAGATGGCAGTGGGCCATTGTTAACAACACAAAACAAAGCAACAGACAATAATCAAAAAACAGAAACACGCCAAACGCCTCTCCCTCCCCTTGCAAGGAATAACAAAATTCAGAGAGGCAGAAAATCCCCAGCCAAATTTGGAGCTGCTTTGCTTAGTCCTCTGTGTCTATTTCTTCCAAAGCTCAAATGGCCAGCAGCATGTCTGACCAGCATATTAAAAAAGCCTCATTTAATGTTAGTATTACTCCAGGGAATAATAAATTCACTTGATAATCAACTAAAGCTTTCTAGAATGGAATGTTTCTCAAGTCCCAGCGTTACTTTTTTCACCCCTTTCCCTACTCTCTATCCCTGCTCTCTTACTTGCCCAGCCGAAATCCTATTTTGTCTGTGTGCATTGCGCACATACTGATCTCAGCATGGCATGAACTGCATTCCTAGGGCTTTCTTTAGCTTTGTGTGAAAAAAACTAATAAATCTAAAATGCCTGCCCTTCTCTCCCCATGCTGAGGATTAGGCCTCGATAGGAGCCATGGTTTTACATGGGGAGAGGATAATACCATGGAAATGGAACCCTGCTTGTGCTACATCAAGACCGACTATGGAGGAAACTGCACTGAAAGGCTACAAGAGCCACTGATGTCTCTTTAGGTGAGCACTAGTTACTGAAACTCAGAGAAAAATGCATCTAAGGGAATTGTATGATGAGCTGATTGTTGAGCAGATTATTATGAACTTTTCAAAGCTTTTTTTTTCATAATCCAAACACTGTTCTACAGTTTTACAAAAGGTCTGGCAAATCAGACATAGACAAATTATATGTTATCAAGCTGACAGTAAACTAGGTGTGTACCAACAAATAACTGCTACAGAGAGGACAAATCAGCGCATCCTTCATCCCTCTAAAGGTCATAAAGCTCTCTGCTTACAAGCAGCTGTACACATTCCTAACCAGAGGATATAGATTTTTCTTGAAGCCCAACTAACACTCTAAAACATTTGAAATATTTACACACAAATTACAAACAATATAATGACATACAAAAGGAGAATAATCTGAAGATTTCATAACATGATCACCCTTGCACATGTCCATAATTTATTATTTCCATGAATGTAATGTCATCCAAATTTGAATTAGGTCATAGGAGTTCTGTTAACCATCCAACTGAGCTGTGTAACTCATTGTACAGTTCTGGTGGTTGGACAAATTAGTTAGCATGACTCTTTTTTCCCTAACGTAAAGTAAATGTAAATAATTTAACATGAGTGAGAACATGGCCAGCAGAGGTGTGGTTGGCAAAGATCTGCTTGTAACACCAAGGTAGAAATGTCACTAAGCATCTGAGAAGTTGACAAAGCATGATCAACGTATCAAATTCAGGGGAGAAGTGACTGAAGCAGTGACTCTTTTCAGCCAAGGATATTGTACTATTAAAAGCAGAAAGGAACGTGGCTTTTAAAATGCTACTGCAGATTGTAGATCCACCACATGACATGCCAAGCTGTATCCATTCCCTCCCTTTATGCCAAGTGTTGACAGAAGATTTCAGGACAAATGTCTTGCATGTCTCAAGTGTCAGAACTTGAAAAGTGCACAGTGGGATGTTATTTTCAAATATCTTTTTAAAGAATATTGGATTTTTTTTTTTCTGGCGGGGTTAGTTTTTTTTTTTATTATTATTATTGTCCACTGACGATTGGTTCTCTTTAACTCAATCTCAACTATGATAACAACAAAACCAAGGCATTAATTATTATTTTTCTATAAAATTAATGATAAATGTGCTTTAATTGCGCCAATATAAAACTCTATCGGCTATTTCTCTCCAGTCTGAACTCTACAGAACGGAAAACGAACACACAGGCACATAATACATCACCTGCATCACCAAGCAGGAATATATAACCAAAGTGAATTCATTTTTAACACCAAAGGCCTCTTCTAGCCATACATAGGTAACATGCTCTCTCTGAGGCTGAGCCAAAGTGATCCTGAGCAGGTACGTGGGAGTCAACACAGCTCAATCCACAAAGCAATGCATTCATACAGTGGTACAGTGTCTCAGCAGAGTCTACACTATTGTTCAACCAGAGAAATATCATTCTATCATTCCCTTAATGTGGATCTAATGGATTTCTATGCTCACTTTTAATTGTTCACAATACATTAAAAGACCACTTGAATCACCATACAACACATACATGCGTGGCTTCATACATAAAAGGATAAAACTGGTTGTAAGAGGAATACATTGAAGCAGAAAGACATGCAGGATTATTTTTTACACAATGGTGGGAAAGAGGTCCCTAACATTTCTGCTTTCTTCCTAGTCTGTTGTTCAAAGTTGTAAGGAGACACAGGTACAAAGGTGAAACAATTACTTCCTCCCCCCACTTTAGTACAATGTCTGCCAACTCACCATGCCACACTAACAGAATGTTTCTGAGCTCTTCCCCTTTTAAACACTAAAGATCGGTCTCCTCGCTCAGTACCACTTACCAACTTCAAGGTGATGCAAACGCCAAAGCGTTAGCTCTACAAAGTACATAAGTTTCAGACAGAGATGCGTGCTTTCAATAGAGAGCTGGGAAGAAAGTGTTAGTGGAGGAGGGGAGAGGTGACAGGCATGTGTGGAACACCTTCTGAAGTGTCAAAAGATGGGCTCAGCTGATGAAAGAGTGTAGGAAAGAGGAAGGGAGTAGGGGAAGGAGGGGGGAAGCAAGAGACAGAACGAGCTGATGTCACATCTGAGGCTCTGGAGAGGCTTTCAAGTTAGGAGCATTGGCTCTGTATTCCACACAGGAGCCTCTCTGGATGAATTTTAAGGTTGGTGCAAGGATGTACATTATGTGTGCTCTAGTATGTTTGCGTGTGTGCATGTTTGATGATGTGCAGCCTACATGCAAACATTGAGCTGTAGTAAATATGATTAGGCTCCTGCAAGATATGGAATTTTTTTTTCCTACTTTCTTTCAAGTACAACATTTATAAATGTAAAGTCTATCATTTGGTAGATATATATTGTTTCCAGGAGCCTTGAAACTGCTTCACAACAAATGTACTGACAATTATTATTGTCAAAACAATTAGTTCCTGAGTGAATTCTTCAAGAAAATGTAGCAAATAGAACTCCTTCAAAACACCTAAAAACCATCTGTCTTGAAGAGTTCAATCAATCAGCGTTTACCTCTACTAAATGAACTCCAGTGAAGAGGAGTAATGCCACTTTAAAGATAGATTGAAAAGAACCACTTCTACATTCTTTTCCTTTTTAAGTCTTTTCATTGTGGCGCAAAGCAAAAGAAATCCCTGGACCTAAGAAAGAAAGTAGATGAATAGTTAAACTTCCATTTCCAAGTTTTCTTGCTGTGGACAATAGTTTTATGCTGCATCATTGCAAAGTACAAGGACACACGTTCCACAAACCCAAGCCCGGTCATAAGTGTAAATGTCAAAGACTCTGGAGAGAAGAATCATCAGAAATGTCAAGAAGAACCCTCAGATCTCTGCAAACATGATTGTTGCTGAGCTCTACTCCTCTTGACTTGAACTTTTAAGGAGGGCTATGAGGTATTCACCAAGGGAAAAACTATCAACACGTGAAAGCCAGACTCATGACTACCCATGATGACCATTTGAAATATGGAGATGAGTTGAGGAGGTCAGACAAGACAAAATTATAGCTGTTTAGGTACACTTGTTTAATGTAGGAAGAGAAAGGTCTTCACCCATTAAAAAATTGGTATCAAAGTTAAAAAAAAAAAAAAAAAAAGGTAGTGTGTGAGGCTGTTTTGCTGCTGTAACTTGTTGTGGTGCATGAGGTCAAAGAGGAAAGAAGCTTAGGTTTACATTGTAACTCTCCCTCTATTGAAGAATGGAGACCTATAGACCTATTAACTAAATACTTGATAGTTTTTGGAGTAGTCATGCAGAATCTGTCTGTCTCATAAAAACCTGGTGAAGGTCTGTCGAGTACAGACATAGAGATGCAGTTTCTTTAGGTCATATCATCTGTATTTGTTTTGTATGTTATGAACCGGTACACTAGCAAACTGGAGCCGAGATAAAAACAGCCTGCTGATTGTTTTGCAGTGGGTGTGTTCATAAATTTCATCTGAAATGGTCAGAGCATCACCTGATCTGTCACTAGGAGACTCATAGTTTCATAGAGTGGATTTAGAGATCTGGAGGCTGCAGACAATCTACGGCACTGTCAAAACACTACTGAACAAAAAGTCCTGCATTCAGTTTTTTACTATTATATTGATTTCACATTACTTAAATGATAAAATCAGAATCCATGATAGTGATGAGTTCAAAACAATGTTGTTGCATTTACCTACTAAGTGATATCAATTATACAGACCTATACTACATGAAAACATAAGGGTAAATAATTTTGTTCTCAATTTCAATCAAAGGGCAAAGTCAAGGGAAGGTTAGCATCTGATAAAAAAAAAATGTAATTACAATAACCTACACCACACTTATATTTTTAGGTAGGTAATTACCGGTACTTACATTTTTAGGAAAATGTCTTTTGAAATGAGAACAAATTTGTGAAAAAAATTTGAGGAGTTTTATGAGTGTGAATGGAAAGTGAGAAAGTTTTGTGTCATCATTCTAGGTTCATTTTATAAACTCTCATAAACAAACTAAATTTATTCCAAATATATTGATATTTGACTATTATATTATTTATGTCATAATCTAAACACACAGTGTTTAAAATTAATAAATGCATATATTTATGCAAAATACATTTGAATATAATGTTACTATTATTTGTATGTTGTAAATATTGTATATGATATTGATAATTGAAAAAAAAAAGTTTAATTTAATATTTTCTTTTGTTGTCCGTCTGTGACGCTGCCATTTTCAAAACTCTTGCTATTTAGGTATGATAAAATATTTCTTTTCACTATTTAAGTGCCACATCAATAAGCAGTATAGGTAAAAGCAGTATAGCTACTATCAATAAAATCTTAACAATACTTCACAAAATTCTGCTAATTTATTTTTGTATGTGGATGACACAATGACATATGCAGTGGTAGCCTATTTGAATCAAGCCATAGAGCAAGACGCATACACCCATTACTCACTCCCACTCTACTGCAACTGACTTCAATATTTCAAAATTACATGGTACATGTATAGAAAGTCAACTGTTCCAAATACTTAGGTATATGGCCTGAAAAGTCATGTTTGCTGTTGACATTCTTGTGAAAAGCACTAGATCAACTGCTTCCTCTAGATGAAGTCAGAGCCTGGTTAAACCTATGGAATGAACTGCAAAATATGACTGTACTCGCACTGCTCTCTTCTTCAAATACTTTTAAAGATATTATACGTGCTGCTATGGAATAAAAATGTAGCAGTGTGTTTTATATAACATCTGTAGAGGGATATAAGCGATGGATATCACTGGTATGATTAATATGCCTTTCTTACATTCTTTACATCACTTTTACTCTTCCTGTAATATTATTCTTATGTTAGCTTTAATGTATTTTGTGTGTTAAATATGTCAAGTAGTTTTTAATACATATACAAAGAATATTTTAAAGGACACCGTGAGAAATGTTTTGATATTGTGGCTCCATGATGTCATTGGGTCTTCTACTAGCCCAGCAAACTAAACTGATCCCAAGTGTTTTCAAAGACAACAAAATCAAGGTCTCTGACTGCCTCCCCTCAAAGCCCAGAATTCAGTCCTATTAAGAATGTATCGCAGGAGCTCAAGGTTAAGGTCCATGCTCAAAACTCCATGTAATTTGGATGAGTTGGAATAATTTGCCACAGAGGAGTGGGGTAAGATCTCTCAAGAGACATGTGCCAACCTAGTTAAAAACCACACTAACAGGTTGAGGGTAGGAAAGATTACACTACTGTCTATGAGTTGTCAAAGGGACCCTAATTTTAGTCTCATTATTTCAGCTTTTTTTTTTATTTCTCTTTTCACTCTATGCATCTGTAAATGTGTAAAATACCATCAACAGTTTATATGGAGGAGCACACATAGAAATCTGAGAGAGAGATAAAATGCCAAGAGAGTAATGATTAACAGTAATATAAACGTAAGACCACCACTCCTGAAACCTGCTAAATCAATATGGTTGCCTGAGCTTGCATAGAAAATTGCTGCAGAACAATCAATCCCCCTTAGGTTTTGTGAATCCAGTCAGGTAGCTTAGCCTGGAGGAGACTAGACAGGGGCATCAATGTGGGCACAAGGGAGACCAGGAGAAGACAAAGCCTTGTCAATAGTACTTCGTTTTCCATCAACTCTGTTCCTTAATCACCTTGGTCTTAATGTGCCTTTCTGTCCGACAGGCTCACTCCCATTCCAATATATCCACTATGAGCTAGCCCTAAACAAACATCTACCTGCCTCTTACTCACTCGCTCTCACAGAGAGCCTCATCCATCTAAGCCAATAGCAAAGGTCTTCATTACAGGGTATGTGGTGAAAAGGTTCAGGAAGGTTTGTCCTTATTGATGGTGTCTCCATTGTCTTTTCCTCATTGAAAAAAGCAGTCCTCACAGTAATTACCTTCTCTACCTCCCTCCTTCATGGTCAAGTCACAGCTAGTTTTAGGTCCTAACAAAGGCAATTAGCTCAACAGAAAAAGAATCTCACTACAAGTTCCCCTAGAGTGAATAATAAGTAGCAATGAAGAAAGTAATACATTATGCTTCAGACAACATAATGAGTATAAAGCCAGCTGAGGCCAAAAAAAAAGAAAGGCAATTACATACAGTATTTATATGTATACAGTATAAGTATTTGTATTTTAGTGAACAGGTACAAAGTCAGAAGCAAATATATGGAGCAAAGCAAAAGCATTACACAGCAAACCCAAGAGTACGGCAATAAATGGAGGCAGACAAACAGCCAAACCGGCATTAAGCCAGTGCAAGCACACCTGAGCACTATTTAAGACAACTGTGGCAGAAACCTCATCTTCATTGAGTTAATTAGCAGCACGCCACAGTCAGCATCTCAGGGTGTGGGTAGGAGGACCTGAGGGAGAGCAGACTGTCTTTGTGTCGATTGGAGTAAATGGCTGGCCTCCCTGATGAGCTCCCATCAGCCCTTAGAGCCTCCTGCAGTCACGTCCCACTTGATGGTAATTATTTGGAAGGCAAGCACTTGGCAAAAGTCATTATTTAGATTTGAGGGTTGATTTACTAATCCTACTGCAAATTGCCATCATGGCCACAAAATTCTGCATCACCGCATGTTTTCAATTTAGTGAGGTATTTAATAATACTGATGTTGTAAATGAGCATAGGAGCAGTTTAGTTAATTTGAATGCACTGTAACTAATTAAGACTTGATGCTGAGCAGTTAAGGACGTTTCTTTCACAAACTACAAAACATCAAAGAATAATCACATTTTTCAGACAGTAAAAATGTGTATTTAAAACAATATTAACATCAAAAAGAAAAATGCAAAGTAAAGGAGAATCCTTACACTGATCATGACAATTTTTGCATGCTGATCCTTTATTGGTAGTGAAGTGGTCAATATGTGCACAGTTTTAAATTTGCTGCAATGGCATTTAACCTTTTTCCGATCTGATCTAGCCTACAACATAAGATGGGCAAAGGCTGCTATTTGTGTCTCTGGCATGTCTTAGTACATAAAACAGCAGTTAAAATACGTATGACACTTTCTTATTCTAGACTTAAATCACAAATGCTACTGACTCTGAAGTAAACTTCGGTGATGATATCTGTGGTTATATGTTTATATTTTCAGTTCCTAATTCCACATTTTGCAGTTTTGCACATCAGACTTGACTGCGACAGCTATAATTATTTTTAGTGGCTCTTTATATTTTATTCATAAATTATTCCATGTAAACTTCCGGGCAACCCAGTAACAAATGTGCAAAATCTGTCTCATTAGCACCTTGATTGATTTGGGTAATCAGCCTGTAGTGACAGTCATGAACATCTGTAAGAAAAACATCTCACAGTGTTAACAACATGTAAGACTGTGTAACATCTTACAGAATTAAGGTCACACACTAGATGCCATGTATTCAACAGCACACCATATGGAATCCCACATTATGTTTCCTAAGCTTGTCGATTAGACAGCTTGGTTTCGAAATCTGATATGGTAATCTTAAGTGTCAAAAGCATGAGCCACCCTCAAACTGTCAGTGCCTGATGGCTTTACACTTGTTGTTATGTGACTGTGAGTGACACAAGTAAAAGCTGCCAGTGTGTGTTTGTCACCCCAGCAGGTATAAAAAAGGAATGTCACCAGAACTGCAAAATTAATCAAAATTATACTTTATAAGTGCAAAAGTCTGTATTTCTAAAGCCTGGTTTATGCTGATATTTTGGATTCAGGTACACTAAGCAGACTGATATACAAACACTCATTTTTGATCCCTTGGTTTAGGTTTTTCTCTGTTCCAGATGGCTCATCCCTTAGTTAGCCGATCCACATTCCATTTAAAAGCACAATATCTCAGGAAGATCTTGAGGGAATGTCCTCAAATTTGGACAAACATCCATTAAGACCCAACTGAAAAAGACTTTGGTGGTCAAAGGTCAATGTCTGTGTGACCTTACAGAACATATTTTTCATCATAACTCAACAATTTGTACAACAGAATCACCAAAAATGACAAAGGTTTATAGACAAACATAACAGTATGAAGCAAAGCAGTGGTTACATTTTACACCCAGAGGGCCAAAGGTCAGTTTCACTATGGTCTCAAAATGCTAAACATTTTTTCCCCGTTATTTAGCATCATGCTAAAAAGCATGTAAAAAAAGAAAGAAATTTTGATTTTATTCTACAACATCAGGTTGTATGAATACATTTTCTTTGTTTTTTCATTACATGGATAGTGGACAGATCAAAATGATCAGACTGTTTTTGTCACAAATACTAGTTTCTATGTTTGGATTTAGTCCATATTCGAGTATGATCAGAAATCTATGCCTTTTCCTTGGTAGGCATTTATCTATATTCAATCTTCACAAAAAATTCCCATACTCTGAAAATTTTGAACTTTTAAGTGGTCATTATAAAAAAAAACTAAGTGTAAAAAAAAAAAACACAAAAAAAACAAAAAAACAAAAAGACTAAAATTTTAAGTTTTATTAAAAATAATGATAATAATAAATAAGGCTTTACAGAAAACTTAAGCTATACATATTCACATTATAAAGCTTTGATTTTTGTCAATTTACTTCATGTGTAAGCCTAGTGTTTTGGGGTGGATGTGACATCTTTGAAATTGTTTTTCAAGCCGTGCCAGTTTTACGGCAGCAGATGGTTAGCACATCACAGGACTGTGTTGCCAATTTATCCGCCTGGCATCACTATGGTGAAAGTCAGAAGAAAGCGCCTGAGTCCCATTTGGGATTACTCTGAATAAGACTGTCTTAGATAAGAACAAGTGACTTGTATTGGAAGGTGATGAAATATCTGGAATATTTCATCGTGGGATTTGAATCTTCAAGTCCACTGGAAAACTTCAGACAAGAAGGCTAACCATGCTTACCTTGACTTTCTCAGCCAAGAATCTTTTGTAGTTGTTTGTGGAGAGCTATTCATCTCTCTTGAATGAAGCCATGTTTTAAAGATAACATGCCCGCACTTGAAAACCCTTGGCCTTCAGTCCACGCCAGGGTTTCTCAACCTTTTTTGAACTAAGCCCCACTAACAGCAGCATCATCCTACTGGTGCCCCCCCTATGCCCGAAAACAAATTTGCAACGGGTGGAGGGGGGGGCAAAGCCCTCCCCAATACATAATTCTACAAGTACTGCGACAGTCCTGTATGTGGAGGACGTGTCAATAAAGCTGTGAGAAACTGGAAATGACCTGTCCTTATCATTGACCTTAACATTCACCCCCAGTTGAGAACCACTGGTTCACGCCAAAGTTTTTGCACATACGGACAGATGGACAGACGGACAATAAGGTGATGACAATGCCCTGCAGCAAAGGGTCGAGGGTAAAAATGGCATACATTTTTACAACCTTTTTGAATCTTGCCTCTGACAAATATTCCATATTATGAAGACTAAAACTAACCAGGATTTGACAAAATTGAACAATAATTTGAAGCATTTTACAAAAAAGTTTAACCAGTGCATCCACTTGAAAACATCTTTAAACAAAACCTGTCACCCTGTTAAATCAACCTAAATCGGAAAACAGTCAAAACAAAATAAAGTAACTACCAAAAAAAAATCATTCCAACCTTGAAGTGAATTCAGCACTTTTGACAAGTTTGCCATGACCATTTGCCACGAGAAAGGATTTCAATAAAAGAGTATTAGATAAGTCTGAGAAATAACCTATCCCACTTGAGAGGCACAGGGTGAAAAACAACTTTATTCACTGATAAACATATTTGTGTTGTGTATATGTGGGTGATCTAAGCCATAGCAAATTATTCTTAAGTGCTGCATCCTACATTAATATGGTACTTGGATAAATGGAAAGACAGCCCCACACAGTCACAGGAGGAGGTAGGACAGAGAAACAGGGGATCAGGATGAAGAGAAAGAAAGGGAAAAGAGTAGAAAACCCCTCAGGAATTGCAACGCACAGAGATTTCTATTTATAGAGGCGGGACTAGAGCTGAAGAATGACATCTTCTCACCTCTGAAACACAACCTAACAACTCAAAACACATGCATATTGATAGACTTTTGGAATCAATTTCCTTCTTATCCTTTTAAGATTGATTTTCGCTTTTCCTCTACATTGACTTTATTATCTTTAACATACAAAATTAATAACTACAAGTTATAATCCACATTCCTGCAGTGGTTTTACAGAAACAGAGGGAGCAAGCAAGGGTGAAGTATAGGTGTGTTTCAAGGTACAGAATATATGGCATACAAGGAGACAAACAAGAGTCAATCTATATCTGTTAATGAACCTCCAGAGCTACATGGAAGCTGTTGATAGCAAACAAACCACACTGGGTACAAGCTTCTTTTGAGCTTAGAGTGAAAGTATAGTAACAGATGACAACAAGCTGTGCCTGTGCCATAACATATAAAAACATTTATATAGAGCATCAGTCTGTCCTGTGGCATCTGTCACAACATCACAAGCTGATGAAGTGCAACATGCAGGAAACTCTGATGCTTCAATGGTTGCCTGCTGCTTAATAAATTTAACTCACTAAACTCAAAAGCTATGTAACGGCACTAGCACAGGTTAACAAGATGACTGGTGTATATGAGATATTAACGAAGCCTGTCAACGGTCTGATATGAGTGAAAGAGTATTATCTTCCAGTTGCAGATAAAATGATGAAGACATGTTCAAACCTTATTTTCAAACAGTCTACTTATGGCTGAAAGTCAAGCAAATATAAGCAGAATATATGTGCCATTATTTATGTTAAAACTAGGGCTGTCAAAAATTATTGCATTAACGCAGATGAGTCCATCATCATGAATAATCTTTAAAATTAAAAATTTGAAAGCAATTAACCCATCTGCAGTGCAGAATGACTGAATGTCTCTGGCAACACATTTCTCAAGTGGAGTTACCGTTGCACTTGCACAAATGGGCAGTTGATCCAGTAGTGACAGGTAGCAGAACCAACCCATAAAGATGGAAGACGCTAAACAGCATGTTGGCCCTCTTTACGGAAATATGAGGACAAAAAAACCCAAGACAGAACAGCTGTTTGAAGTTGTTTTGTTGACACTGTTGAAGGTGTTTATTAACCATATTAAGTGCATATTTATTCTCTTCTTTCTTGCTCATGCAAAATTAAATGCGATTAATATAGATAAAAAATGAATGATATTCAATCGTGATTAATCGAAATTAATCCAAAGCAAATCTGTGATTAATCTGATTCAAAAATGTAATTGTTTGACAGCCATAGTGAAAACCATTATGAAGTTGAATGTACTTTATGTGCTTCTTCAATGCCTCTTAACACATTTTATTTTGTGGCCTCATGCTTTCCAGGGCCGGCTGATCCTGCTATTGTCACCCAAGATGGATGTTGATACATGACACATTATAAAATCAGTCTACACAGCATACTGTACTTAAGTATAGTTGTTCTTGTCGACCATCATTACATCCAAAACAGTGGTGAGTTACGGGCTTTGGTGTGCGTCTGCACTTTCCCAATGCCTTTCTAGTTCACTCTGCCTTTGAAAACCATAGCACAAGCCACAGGACAAGAGTCCTCAGAACCACAAATTCTTGAGTTGAATAAGCAGCACATTATCATTATCATCATTCATTGTACTGACTCATGATTGTAATTGCTGTCATTAAAAGGCATAAAATCAAGGTGAGTAGACATGAAGTCAAAAACACAAAGGCAGTTTGTATTGACGAAGTGTAGACGTGGCTCACATAACAACACTGAGCTATATGTTATAGAGAAAAACACCATAGGCAGAAGACACTTTCAGAGTTTATCATTCATGGTTCTGAACAAGTCTGGTACTACAGACACAATATGCTTAATTTTTAAAGGTATCTTTGGCTTATATGAAATTCTAATGAGCTCATTTCACATCATACAGCTGACTCAAGGCCATCAAAATGTTTTGGGTAACATGCAAATGCCCCTGAATGAAATAATGGAATATACTTGATCATTACACAACTCCCTCAAGCTTTAATCCACTCAGACTTCAATGCTGATTATAATGTGGCTACTGAAATTACAGGTGTGTCTGCTGTAGGACCTGCTTATTGCAAGGACGGCAGTGTGTGATGTTATTGGTTAAAGGATGTCACTGTGGAAGGAGTGAGTTAAGAAGCTTAGCACTGCAAGCGGATCCACCTAGCCGGGCCCTGCTGGCTGTCGCTGGGCCCACCTGACTCCCTCACTCATCCTCCTCCAGCAGTGGGACTAATCCACACAAAGGGGGTAGGAACCTGGCTGACAACTCTTGTCTATGGGCAGGCAGTTGCACTACATGAAACATTTGAAACCAAAATAAAGAAAACATCATTAACAGGAAAGGGAAGACACAGTATGTAGAGCTGATGTCACACAAATGATACTGTGCTTAAAATAGGTAGCACGGAGAACACCTATTGGGTTTAACTTTATAATCCCAGACGCAGTTCAGTATTAGTTTCATGGCATAATGTAATATTTGTATCTACTTCAATAATAAACAGCTGATTAACTATGCAGTCATCACCAAGTTGGACGTTTCAAACTAGAGCCACATCTGATCAATAAATGAGGGCTGCCAATGGAGTTTATTTTCATTTCGCTTTGATATTTTATTTTCTCATTAATTAATGGAACATAGAGAATGAGGCAGGGATGTAGGTATAGAGGGGGATGCAACAGATTATGTTGAGTAGCATGTGGTCCCTTAGTCCCATAATGGCCTGCAAGCTTTGCTTTTGGGGACTTGTAAGCTTTTTCATGTGAAAATGAAGCTTCGGGCTATTCCGCTGTGTATCAATCAGTGTGACTGAGGTTTGAAGATGCATGAAACAAACCGGTGGGGAGGGGTAGGGGGGGTCAGCAGTTTTTCCCAAAGCACAGGGGTCAGCAAAAATTCCTTGTTGACATGCGTAAAGCTTTGTGTCAACAAACCTAGTCCATCTGTTTTACCTGCCATATCTTTGTTTTTTCTGTAACCCAAAACTCAACTTCATGTTTTCAGTGAACGGCAGTAGTTATAATCATGATTTAAAAAAAAAAAAAACAAAGAACACTGGTAACTAATTGGCATAGTTTAAATGATTTTGTAGAAAGTTTTCAGGACTTTAAGGAACTTAGTAGATTAGCATTTCTGTTTAAGTAAATAAAATCTTCTAAAGTAACTCAACAAATTTACAAAAACTGGTTGGGGGAGGAGTGTCATTTGGACGAACTTAGAGAAAACTGTGAGTACGTTACCGAAATAATCTCATTTGCTGCCGCATCCCCGCAATAAATAAATAAATAACCTCTGACCCAAAACAATCACAGGCTCATAATATAAGATTATACAATACAATTACTGTCATTTCTATTCTCAGATTTTTTTAATTGCGCATTATTGTTTGTTGGTTCGACTGTCAGCATGATTACACACATACCACAGCACCAGTTTGCAAGAAACTTAGTAGAAAGGTAAGGCATGGGCCAAGGACAAACATATTCAACTTTGGAATGGGAAAAAAAAGAAAAGAGCTGTGAAAAAATATAAAACTCTCAAAAGATATTAAAAAAAGAAGACAGCAGGAGGATTCAGCAGAGGAGGATTGAGGAATTTCTCTTTCACTTTTTCTAAATGTTATGAGATATGAAGTACAGGACTGTGGGGCTTTAACTGAAGTGTGCACTTTACAGAGTGCCGTTCTACTTAAAATATGGCTGAACATCAGTTAACACCCAGTATTGGCAATGTTGAGTGGCATCAGCCAACGGCTAATAAGATCACAATTAACTAGTGGCAGAGGTCGATATTTATCTCCTCTGCAGTTTGTTAAGGAATATTTCCTAATGTGTGCTTATTCAAAGACAGTGTAATGAAGGTCAGGAAGAAACTGAAAAACAACACCAGTGTCAGCATTGCTTATCAGCATTGGTATTTTGTGTATGTATTTTTTAACATTGCTCAAGATTTCACAGTCATTGCACCCCTACTTTATAGTCTCCCCTTAATGACATAGACTGTGGCTGCCCACCTTATTCTATTTTGCTCCTCCATAGTTGTTTTAACAAACTGGAAATACGGTAGAGCTCACTTTTTTAAAGTTTTACCTTTAACCCTGTAACAAATTAATTTTAAAAAGAATATGGGACGGTCTGCTAATGTTACATTGAACAGTAATGAAAATGAGAATCTCCAAAAACAACACATATATATATATATATATATATATATATATATACATGCAGACTTATCACTGCCAATGTTACACACCTCCTTAAACTGTCAAATACAGTCACTGGAAAAATGATTAGACAAGTAAGTCATCAAAAACAATGGTTATGCAATCAAGCACTAACTCCTGTGTGTTTCGTGACTAAAATAGACAGAAAACATGGAATGCCTAAAAGCACTGTTTTTGTCAGTACAATGCCATAGCTATTGATGTGAGAACTTAAATGATTTTGGTTATTATCAAGAAAACCATGGAAAATGGATAGATGTGACTTAGATATACAGTGTATACAGAACGAAAATGTTGTTGCATTTGCTCTCTACAGTATAAATATAACAGAATAAAAATATAGAATATAGACAGCAAAAATGGAAATAGAGGCTCTTAAATGGTCAGCTGTTAAATTAAATTCTTAAGGGCTATTTTTGTTGTTATCATTATATTTGTGCAAACAAAAGTACCTTTAGTTGTACCAGGCATTAAAATGAACAAGAAATTGAAGAAAACAATGGGTGGTCTAATTTTTTTTTTTTTTTTTTTTACAACTGTACACAACTGAATACAGAGTAGAGCCAGACCCTGAACTCCCAGCCTCTGAACCAAGCTACAATGGAATAATCAACACATGTTAATGAAGTAATCTTAGTATTAATGATAGCAATAGAGCATTACTGTTGCTTATATTTTCTAACTAGTCAGCATTAGGTAGTTTAAGAGTGAACTGGGACAAAGACAGAGCAGCTAGCTCACAAACTCCTTAAGATTAATAATGCATGTCTTTTGAGGAATGTAAATGTTTCCATAGATGAATCTGATATCAGATAATCAGCAAGATCTTTTTATATGAATCTATATGATTAATTAAGTTACAAAACTAGTTCCATTCTTGCCATGATTCTGCTCATCCTCTCTTTGTATGTAAAGCACAGCTGTCAACTCTGACACCATCAATTTATTTTCTCATATAATGAAAAATAACTTAATTGATAACAGATAACAGCAAAATGAGGACACTGACAGCACATGCCGAGATTAGACAGTCCAACACATGGAGGCACATGAAGTGAAACTTAATCACCATGGTAACAAAAATACTCTGTGCCTGCCTGTTGCGATGCCTGGGCAAAATCAAGAATACCATGAAATATAAAAAATATATAGCTTTACATTTTTGGTCAATCTTATACAGGGATGTAAATACATTGATCATACACCTAATTTTATATTTTCTGTTTAATGCATTAAAAATACCGCAATCCCTTTGAGGTAAACATTGTTTATACATGCAAAAGTAGATAAATATGAAATCAAAACCAGGTAGATGAAATGTAAGCAGAAACAAAATTATCAGAAAAACATTACTCATTTCAATGCATTTAAAAACTAGTCTGGACTCAGAGTCAGGATATTTGTTTCATGCTGAACTATCAAGCATACATCAGTGATGGAGTTGAAGAGAAAAATGAAAGAGGAACTTAAGTGATTAAAATAGTGCACACAAAATACTCGTGCTAACCATGCATAACGAATGGGTCTCAAACCTAAAGTGAGGGCATTGTCTTTAATCAGAGGGTAATTTATTGACTCCCATTTACAAAGCTATAATACTAGTGATCAAGCCCTTCAACCGTAAAATGCAATAAACTAGGGAAGTGTTTTGTGAACAAAGGCAAATAGCAAGGCCCCACACATCATTATGTTCTGTTCATATCCCATTAGATTAGTTCCAAATGGGTTTTAGGTTAAGGAAGCCATGTCATATACAGTCAGGGTCAGGGGAGAAAATGTCAAATCATCATTGTGTGTTTTTAATCCTCTGAATATTTTCAACTCCATCATATCCACCAGAGGCTAAGCTAAGTTGCTGCACTTTGTGTTGTAATAACTTCATTTTGCTGAAATGTTCACATTGGAAAAAATGAATGTCATGTTATATACAGTTGACTAGGCACACTCCATCCATAACAGCAGAAATGTTGCTTTGATTGTCTTTCTGAAGAGCGAGCCGTTATTGCAGCTAGCCACTATCATCTTTCTCTAAAAGTGTAAGCAATTGATGAGCCCGTTGTTAGAAGAAAAGCACACCTAGCTGGTGTAAGGAGAAAGATCTTACAAGAAATGGCATATACACATTCCACTTTACCTGAAGCAGAAAATTGTCTGGCAGTGAAAGGGGGAAGAAGTGGCTATGTTCTTTTCCCACTGCATTTTCACAAGTTATTCCTCTCTCAATGGAGGCACAAATACTTGTCCATCAGGGAGAACAAAGCCATGTAATTGGCTGCTTCCCCACTTGAGCCCCAGATAGCACAGTGTTAATAACAAACTGATGAGAAATTCATTAGGGCTCCAAATAAAAACAATCTCTCCTCGATAAGAGGCGAGTACATTATAATTAAACTGATGCCTCTCCGTTTTCATTAGGCCTTGGAGCCTGAAAACCTGAAGACAAAACCACTGAGATGGATGCAATTAAGCCTTATTGTTTTACTACACATTTGAGTCTGAAGTATAAAAACAATGGCGCTAAGTTAATGTAATAGGTGTTCATGCAGCAGGAGAAAGAAACTGCCCAAGAGTCATGTGGAAAACTAACTGACCACAGAGACACACTGTGGTGCAGTAGGCAGATCTACGCTGTAAAGGGAGGGAAAAAGTCAGGATTAGTTACACTGCGGACTGCTGAGAGGGAGGGACAAGCTGGAGAATTCATAAGACATTCCACCTCCCCTAATATTAAACTTTCTCCCCCTTACTTTGCTTGAATTTGCATTACTTTCTCCATCTTTTCATCTTTTCCCAATCTTACTTTGAACATTCTGTTTTTCTCTACATTTCCTCCAAACCTACCTTCTTTTCTTCTCAACACCCAGAATGAATGGGCAATGGCTCAGTGACTTCACAGAAATCTGAGATGGCCAGCTTCAAATCAGACAGAGAAGGGAAACAAAAGGATGAGGCGCACAGATTTCTGTGTACTTCCATGCTCTGAAGTTGTTGTGGCAGGGGAGGGAACTGCTTGTATCTTTGCTGTCAGCAATGCCCTGGCAAAGCCTTGTCTGTCCACAAAGCTACTCAAACCAGGACCAAAGCGTGAGCTCAGGACTCAAATTCCCCTTCTCCTCCTGTCACAACACCATCATATCCATGTAGGAAAAACAGACTTGCAATCTTGTGTATGTAAAGATGCATGCACATGTGCAAATACCACTCAAAAATGAACATACAAACACGTACAAAATAATAGCCTTGAGAGTAGAATAATATGAATGAGACCACTTGGCAATACCAGTGACTCTGAATACCATACGGTATTTTGAATAGATGTTTTGAATTTAAAAGCACACAATGCCAAATATCCTTGCCTCTGCTTGCTTTATCCTTGCTTTTACAGGCAAGGTAACAGGTAGAAAAACTGATAGCCTTCACTCTCTCAAACTAGAACATAATGTGAAGCAAACAGAAATGTGGCTTAAACTCAGTGCACCCATGCATAAATAAAAGTCATTATGGGCAGTGATATTCTTAGGGAACTGTGCACACTTCTAGCCGTGGATGAACAACAAATAATGAGTGAATTTACACTGTCTGTAACTATCAAACAGCACGACAACATATCAGTTATGCTCTGCACTTGCTGGTATGTTAGTCTCCATGAATAAAGAAAATGGCACCACACTTTAACCATCAGCCAAACATATGGATGGGTGCAGCTACTGTGGTTTGACCTCAGGGAAACAGGGAGCAAGCAGGTCACACTAATGTGGACCAATAATCTCTCTCAGAGTCATTAGGATGATCAATGCCATTCTAATGAGATAACATCTGGAACAAAGGACCCTAATATGAGACAGCTGCTGAGCTAATTGGGAGAACATTCAACGATGTTAACTAATGCTGCAGCCATTGTGCCCAGGTTTCGGACCCCACCCTGTTAACATCCAAAATACAACATGTTGAATATTTCATACTTTCTCTAATGACTAATTATGGCACTGTTATATCAGTGGTAATGCATGAGAGGGAGAGAGACAGAAATACCACAACATCTCAGCTTGACATGAATGCTTATTGAGCGGCACTAAATTGTTCAATTATGGAGAAAATCTGTTTTGAGGTAACCTTTCAGCTTATTAAATAAGCTATAAATCAATCTTTGGGGCAGAATGAGTGGCTGGCTCTTAATGAGCGAACGTGTCTAATCTCTCACGGTTTCCTTTTTCCTCTCTTTGCATGAGTGTGTATGTGGAACTGGGAACATACTGTAAGCCAAAATGCTAAATTAATTTGATAGATTTGAAAAATTACAGTGCAGAACAGTTTGACACTACTTCCAACTTTAAGCAGCATGTTGGAGATTTGACTGTCTGAATGCAAGTGGTTCTAGAGGACAAGAACTCAAAAATTGGGAACAATGAAGTCCACCTCCAAACACTGACTAAGCAGGATCCAATTAGCCATGAGTATAATGAAAACCAGTGCCAAAGAGAAACTTTGTAATAGTGTCTGTAAAAGTGTCTGCACTAGTCTTTGGTAATTGTGAACAAATATAATTACTATGAACAAAAGACACTGCTGGTCTAATATGACTTTAAACATCATTTTATTGTTAGACCACAAAGCATTAATTAAATATAATAAGAAATAGAATGAAAAACTTTCAAAATTTCCAAACAGCAGAGATTCTCTAACCCCTGGGCTGAATGTCTACTGATAGCTCAACAGATTGTCTCTTTAACTTTAGATTTTACAAATTTAATGACTCTTTGTTTGTTGAGGGTTACATGAAAATACAAACTAACAAGCAGAAAGGATCATTTTAAATCATGCAGTGTACTGCACTGCCGCATTTTTGCACTTACTTCAAAATCAAGTTGCTTTAAATCCTTTTAAAACAGATACATATTATGCTGAAATAGTATCTGATCTCCCCTTTTAGGAGTAAAACATCTTAAAGTAAGACAGGAACAAAACATCGACCTGTGCAGTTTTACCCTTAAAATATCATGACAAAGTTAAAAAACACACACACACACACACACACACACACACATATA
>JAPTYQ010000002.1:16633761-16648237 GCA_029814465.1 Ostorhinchus cyanosoma | reverse complement strand
CATTTCTTCTTTCTCATTCAAATACCACAGTGATATCGGTTGTAAAAAAAAATTTACTGCACTGATTCCTTTAATTTTGCTTATATGAAGTCTTGAGCATGTATGAAATGGGTATAGTAACACCAGAAAAGTACATTAATATGGGTGGTTAGGGAAATAGAAAGAAATACCATGAAGTCTGAGCGTAGTCAACACTGCAACAGCACAATTCCTCTGAGAGAACGACAATGTGAGCTCCCAACTAACAGTAATTGGTTTTAAAATAATAGAATTCATTACAGTTATGGCGCTTGTTCAGAAATGCAAACAGGGGAAGAAAAAACATTCACTAGAGACTTGGGCTGAACTGCTTCACTAAAAACCATGGGGAGATGAAAGGCATAATTCAAATGACAATTTTAGAACCCTTAGTTCATTTATATCAGAAGCTCAGAAGATGTTGCCGGCATAATAACATCAAGATTTTTTTTCTCTATTCTTTTGTTCTACTTGCAGGGCATAGAAGGAACTTTTTCCCTCTCAATTTCATTCTTTTGTGGTGGCAAATTCCTCCTCCTCACACAGAGACATGTGAGGTGACACACAAACAATCTAGCAAACAACACCCGTTGGCAGCACAGACAGCCAACTGAAAGCTAACATGGGAAATCTTGACAGGAAAGAAGAAAAACACCTCACACATGACACTGAATTTGCTGCTTGTCTTATTAAATGACTGTGTAATTATACACATCAGGGGTCTTCATTGTAAGGTCCTGTGTTTTTATCACATCCTGTAGCAGACTATGTTTGATTCAAGGCCTGCATCTCAGGTGTGAAAAAGACATTCATGCAATTGACATTAGAAAGATCATCTCTCAAGACCACTCGGGACATAAAGAGACAGGTCAGCCATCTCAACATGATTGGATGTTACCTCACATGCTGGGTCTATAGCCAACATCAAGGACATCACCACTTGGAACACTATACATCTGCCATCAAATCAGCCTCAGGTCAATATCTAGTAATTGGTGCCATTCTAAAGAAATGCTTGATACATTTGAACACCTTTTGATAAACCAAAAAGCTTTTATAACATATGAGAAAATAACAGTAGAGGTAGATTTTTTTTCCTTTTGCTTCATGTTACTCACCTTTATTTAGCACAGTACATGAAGAAAAACAACAGCACCATATGGCTGTGCATTAAAAATTGATAAGGTATGTTAGTGAGGGCACCTGAGCTGAATGACAAGGTGGAAGAAGTTGAAATACAATGCACACCATTGTCAAGTAAAAAAAGATGTGTGTTGTTGCAGCCCTCTGTCATCAATGTCTTTGCTAGAAAACAAACTGGACCATAAACGAAAGCCATATCCAACTGAGTTCATGTCTCAGCAGAACACAAGCCCAAGTCGTGTCAAGAGAACAAGATGTCATTTAGTAGATATGGCGTGTATTGAGAAAACAGTGTTAGGTCTGGTGTTCAAGACTCTGTGTGAAAGCACTTTCAATAGAAAACACAAAAAGATTGAGACAGTCGTGTGGTTTTGGGCTGTTGGCATAATGCGTATGAGAGGTGTACAGAAAGCCACAAAGTGGGCCACAAAGACAGTAAAGTTAAAACAAGATTTGTTATGTTGGTATGGCACTACACTGTTGATTCATCATTGTGGGACTGGTCCAATAAATAACACAGATATATTTATATTAGAGGTCATGCACAATAGGTCATTCCTGGAGCAGGAATGGTAAGGCTTCCTCATTGGATATGCAAGTCAAACACACAAAAGTTTGGATTTGCAAAAAGTTGGCTGTCTTCCACAATGTCACAGACAGTGTTGCTTTTGAATCTGTGAACAGGCCTGATGATAAAGATGCGTCTCTTTTTTTATCCTTATTTTTCCCTCCTTGGTAAGAGTATTGATCTGAAATGACAGACCAATTTGAATGCTGTTGTACCATTTCACACAAATCCCTCTTGTAAGGATCAGATGTCCAAAAAAATGGTATCAGTGGCACACATAGTATTATGTTACGTAGGCATGAGAGAAACCCATTAGGTCAATTCCATAGCAACAATATGGCTTATCAGTCCCTGTGTATTGCACTGATGATCAAATTCAATGGCCAACCGCTGCCACCAAGTGCTGGCCTTCAGTACTACAATACTGACTGGAGAACTGCAGGTGCTGATGCCTCTATCTGAATACTGGCGCACAATGACCATGCATAAACCAGCTACTGTGAGTGATACACTCTTAAGTCAAATAAAACCAGGGCCCAAGGCCATCAGCAGAGTTGTAAAACATCCATAAAACCACTAAACACTATTCAAACACCAGAATTTGTTTTAATACAGGACAAGAAAGGTGACACACAATGGTAGGTAAGGAGAAGCATGCAGTTTGTAAAAAGCTCTGACTACTTTCTTTGCCAATTCATTCATGATAACTTCCTTCCTTCTTAATATTTCCCACATTATCCTTCCTGTAAGTCTTAACAGCATAAATCTTTATATATGAAACTGGCTGTTTTACTCACACAAATTATTTTGTTTTCATTCATTTATTTAGTTGGGGAGGTCGACCAACCCAATGCTGCTGATAAACAGGTAAAAAGTCATACAGCTTGAAGCCTGCCATTTTAAAGCTGTAGCTCATTTCTCCTGAGCACCCTTAGAAAAGAAACTGCAAGCCAGACAATAACACAGCGAGTGATCTGGCCTTGATCATGTCACCAATCACTACAGGAGAGAGCTGTCTGGGGAATTGGTGAGAACCTGGCTGTTGATGAGGCGATTATGTGGCTTTACTCTTGTGCGTCCAAGTATGACAGCACTATGAAAGTATGGTAGCTGATAGTCAGAGACTATACCTTGTTAGCACTCTGTTGTGCTGAGTGGACTAGTTGGCTGAATAGTAAGGCACTCCCACAGGACCTGGTGGGCTTATTGCAAGAGTTGAGGGGGATTATAAACAGGCCATCAGTGTAACTATCCAAACTTGACAGCTACAACAACTTTGTCCTCTACTCTTTTGGTCCCTGTCGACAGCTGTCTCTTTTTACTCCTTGTCCTCAAACCACGCACTGTGACTGATGTGAAATGAGGACATTCAACAAGACTAGTGAGGACAGTGCCACATATTAACATGATTTAAGACTACATTTGGAAAAATTTGAAATGCACAAAGAGAGTCTGTCAAGTTTGTAAAGAAAAGTGCATTATCAAATCACCCACTGGAAAAGGTTCTATGCAAATCTTGACATACAAGTCCTTATTTCACAGGAATCACATCTAGAAAAAGCAGACAACTCATCAACAAAAGCAAATAACTTACAAAATATGCACAGTTGTAGAGAAAGATATCAAAGAGCTAAAGAAGCAAATAAAGAAATCTGATGTGACTGGAGGAGCAGGCAACCATAAAACATGGGGATACACAGAATTTCACAGCTGTGTGAACAGTTAAAGCAGATGCGATGGGAAGTGATGGTGGATGCATACAGAGAGGCGGGTTGTAAAAATACGCTATAAAGTTTATGGGGCCTAATGCGGCCCTGCAGGAGCCTCCTGCCGAGCTGAGCATGCCGACAATGCCATTGAGAGTGTGACAGAGCTGTGGGGGAGAGATGTACAACTGAGAGCATAGCCAGTATTCACAAGCTCCATCACTGGTGTGAGGATGTGCATACAGTACATAAAATTCACATATATGCAATCAACTGAACTAAGAATCCCATTTTTCTCCCTCCCCATCTCTAAAACACTCTTTCATACCCCACCTCTCCTGAGCAATTCTGAATCTAAGATGTAATATCTAAGTCTACTGAACTACAGACAAAAACGGTGCAACTTTCCACATGTGCAAACCTACAAGCATGAACACACACCAACACAAATAGACTATAAAGCTCAGCCACTGCTATATTCAGAATAACCATACTGTGACCACTTTAGTTTTTCATGTTCCCTTCAAAATAACAAGATCTAGCTCCCCTTGTGATTGAAGAGGAAAGATTGTTTCTGCCTTTGAAAATACATATGTTGTATAGGACAGGAGAAGTATTAGAAGAGAAAGAATAGAAGGAAAAGGTAGTACAGAAGTAAGGAGTAAAAACATGAAATGAAAACTGAACTTTTTCTTAATCACAGTGTTGACTTTAACCCTCGCACACATCACACCCTAAGCCTTTATTGGTATTTCCTATAAAGATCAATCCAAACATGAATTCTGTCAAATAACCTAGAAAAGTACACTGCTCATTGACAGATATTCTGTATGAACACTGTGTCAACCACAAATTCACATTTTACATGAAAAAATGCAATCCATGATATTATAGTATTAACGTCATCAATAACTAAATCCATTACTGTATGCTTTATTTAGCAAAATAACATTTCTATTCTTTAAGGTTAAATTTTTAGTTTTTAACTCAAGTGAAATGGATTTACACTGCACACAAGTGGCTGCAATGCTTTTGAGACTTCCTACTGGCATCCAATTCCAACCAGTGCTGTTTGCTGACTTAAAAGCTCAAGCATTAATGAAATGGTTGCCATATTTTACTTCTGTGTGCAATCAAATTTAAAGGCAAACTATGAAGCATGTCTCACTTGTGTTTCTAACGAGAACTGTTGAAATTCGCACCCTCCCCTCCTCCCTGGAGTAATGAGGTGGCCGAGTAAGCAATGACAGTGAGAAAAAGAAACAGTAAAATAGAAAAAGATACATATTATTCTCAAATTTACAGGGGTGATCCTGCTCTAAAGCCCACATAAATAAGAGATGTCTGTATTTCTGGTTTATCAGAATTCTGTCACTCAGACAGAACTGCAGTCCCTCTAAGAGTACTGAAGAAAGAAGAGCAGCCTTGCTCTAATTCTGTTTTGCTGTCACAAGCTGCACAATCATATTAACATTGATGGACTTGGACACTGCCAAAAAATCCAGGCCTCAAGAAACATCCTAAACACAGAAAAACAACAGGAAAATAGAAAATACAGGTAGAGAGCAGGATCTCTCACCATTGACCGGTAGAAAGTACACTCCTGCTGGGATTCGAACCCCAGTCTCTGGCATCAAAGTCATGATATATAGTGGAGAGAGATCATTTTGTCTTGATCATTTTAAAAGTAGTTCTCAAGTCGAAAAACTGTGGACACCCCTGGTACAGAGGAAGTATCAGTGCATGAGTCAACAGATTTTTTTTTAGGTAAATGCTACATGGTTTGCCTTTACAGTATGTGTTTATTTGACATGTACTCAGATATAGATATAAATATTCTGTACACAGGAATCGCACAGTTCCCTTGGCTTAACATAACCCCCGGAGTTTGTCACAAATGGCACTACAGAGGAAATATTTTATTCAGCAGGTGACTTATCTTACACCGAATATATCATAGCCTCTACAGCATGAATGTATTAGTCTACATCCTGTCTAGTGACAAATGGGAATGAAAAGAAAATTTCACTATGATTATCAATACAGAAGAAATGTATACCCCAGTATATTACAAGGTAAATATTTCACATTCATTGAAATTAGAAACTCCACGTTTGCAGCTGCACAATTTTGCACTAGTTTGTCAAATAAATCATTCTATATCACTAAAAGACAACTTTTTATGCCCGTCAGATAAACTCTAAAAGATGCTTTAAGCCAATCAAAGAAAGATCTTATTCAAACAGTACTCTCCAGAGCATGTTTCCTTGATCTTAATTTAAGATAGAATCTATGGTGAACACTGGCTCAGGGCATAGGAGGCACACGCTATTGATTAATTTTTCATTGCGGTTCTTTTAAAGCACCAAGGACATGTGCCACATCAAATCTGCTCAACCCTCAGCACCCAGTTTAATAGCTCGCTTGAAACAAAAAGTCTTGTGAGGCATGTGGTTTTAAAAGGTAAAGAGGGGAATGAAGGAGGGAGGCTGCCTTGATTTCCTTTCAGACACACTTTATTTCATTATTTTTTTTAAGGTCCTTCGTAAGCTCTCCTGGCACAGTGAACAAGCACTTGATTGGAGTTAAAGACGAGCCAGATGTCTACATGTCCTCATATCATTGAAAATCTCTTTCTGTCTTCCTTAGTTTTGAGCTGGATACAATCCTCTGACCTGATCTATAACTACCCATTCACTGATGACTCACTTCTGTTGCATTTTACAGTACAACCACAGTAGTTCATCAACCAACTAAAATCAACCCGTCAAGCCTCACAAAACCTCAGGATTGGAAAAGTCCAGAAAAAATGGTAAGTATTTGACAAAAAATAAAAGGTATTTTCTTCACTATGAGTCAGTGCCCGTTTGATTCATTAAAATATGTACTGGATACAATTTCTTAAATAAGCCTAAATAATCACTGAGGAGTTCTCTCATACTCTCATATTTCATGTCTGTCTTTTTGGCTGTACACATACTGACAGATGTACGTACATACAAACTATCACCAACAGTCATACAGAATCCATTAAGTATCGGAGCACATCCATTAAAAAGGGACACAGGCTGAACATGTTTTTGGCTTTCTTTAATATTGGACTGCTTGAGCTTGACTTATAAGATGAAGGACTACCAACCTTGGCAGAGGTCTGTGCTCTCTGAGTGTCCTTCTAGTTCCCAGTGTCTCAGCAGCAGTATTGGAGCTGCAGAGCTTGTCAATAAGAGTGCAGAGAGACAGAAGTCTGCTTTCACCATAACTGCAGGGGTCAGTGATGGACCGTTACAACATGGCCCTTGACTTGAGGCATAAATCAGGTCAGTCTTTACAAAGTCTAACTATACAGCCATCATAATGGTCAGTGGGGCAGCGAAAAGAAGAGGTACCTGGTCCATCTGCTCAAGCCTACCTGCAGGCATCTAGGTACATGTGTTACTCATATTCCCTTTGGGCTTGCTTAAGGAGATGGAGAGAATATAAGGCTTAGCAGTGTTGCACACTTGCACATCGGTTTGACTGGATTAAAGCAAATTCAGACAGTCCTCTATTCCCACCTCTTTTTCTACTGGGAGAGGGGAAAGTGCCAGAGAGATTTCATGCCTGAGACAGAGGAGTTACAGTTGTGTGTTCCCTATAGACAATCTTAACCAACACTTTCCTTCTAGCACATCTGAAAGCGCTCTATCCCACAGAAGCACGCTGACAGCGTGAAAATGGGAATCTGCCAGCAAAGCAGGGAGCTAACTGTAGGCCATGATCGGCTAACCAGGCTAAATGCCCTCCCTGTTTCTTTTCTCCTTCAATGGAGCTTTAAGAGTGACAGCTCACAGCTCTCACTGCACTAGTCATTTGAAGCTACTGCTCTGATGATTACCACAAGGGTTGCAGAGGTTAGAGGTCAACAGATTTTAAGGGCCAATACAGTAGCAATAGTTTGGAGCAGAAAAAGCCCAATAGTCAATTAATAACCCAGTAACATATCTGCCTCTTCACCCAAAAAGGAGAGACTGAGATCAGATTATTCATGTATGAAATGAATCATTCACTTTATCAAAAACTGAATGTTTAAACTGAACATCTACACCATAGTAATAAATACTTACATAGAACACATCTACATGATTAATCATCTAACTGACTGTAAAAATCTAGTAGGGAAATTTTTCATTTTTATTTTGAGCTATTATTTTACATCGAAGTTAGTACTGCCAGTTTAGAAGCTTAACACTACCTATCAGCCACCACTGGCACTAACATTTGCCAAACCAATTAATTTGTCTGTCTTTTACCAAGGTAAGATCAAATACCTCAGAACACTTTGAATTTCAAGAAACTTCTTGATAACCAGAGCTTCTGGCACTTTTTCAACAGAGTTTGCAGAACTTCCAAAAGTAAACAACTACTCCATCCAAAAAATAGAAGCCAGGTCAAAACCTCCATCTTCCCAGTCAAAAATTTCTGTAAAATGCCTCAAAGAGCAAAGTTTTCCTTGGAGCCTGTGCCCCAATGATGCTATGTCACAATGTGCTGATTTACCTTGGTGGTCCTATTGAGTGTGGGTTTTTTAATCCTTCCAAAGCTCTCAAAAGGCACAAAATACCATCTAAAGTGACCATTTAAGACCTGCAACAACAGGTAACTGAGCATTTCAGCTATTTTGTTATATCACAAAACATCGTGTAATGTAATGCAATATTATGGGATAGTATGATGTGGGGGTTTTTTTTACCGTGCAATAAAAGGAAGACATATTTCTACTCTGTTTACAATGTGCATTTATATGGGCCTCTTGTTTACTTTAAAGTGGGTAAAGTAAAGTGACATCAATATAAAAAAGAAAGGCCTACATTCGTAAAAACACAATCTTGTGGCTTAATTCCTTTTTCTAACAGACAGGCTTGTTGACTGTAAATATAGATACAGAGTCAGGCAAAATAATGTATACACACACCAGGAAAAGAAACACTTGCATAAATATTTCAATACCAAATTTATTCAGACATCACAAGATTAATACAAGTTACCTTTGGTCTGTACAATTATAAGAGGTGCTCAGAGTGGTGGCCATTGGCTTACAGACATTTATGTGTACGGAGAACTACTGCTTAGCTAATGTTAGCAAAAGTGTCCAATGGGATTGCTGCACATGCATTTTCAATTTCTCAAGGGCCACCAATGTAGTCAGTTTCCTTTAGGGTCCCCCCATTGGTAAAAGTCTGCAGGTGTTAAATCAAGAGAACACTTTGACCAGTGTTAACCAAGCAGTAGTTCGCTGTACGCATAAAAGTCTAGAAACCAATGGCCACTACTTTGAGCATCTCTTGTAACTGAAGAGGCCAAAGGTAACTTGTATTAATCTCGTAATGTCTGAATAAATTTGGTATTGAAATATTTATGCAAGTTTTTCTTATCCTGGTGTGTGTATACATTATTTTGCCTGACTCTGTATATGGTAATGACTAACACCACAAAATGAATGTAACCTAATATTTTTGACCAAGACAGAAAAATGGGCTAATCTTTACTATTGTTGCTGAGCATTTTTCTCCGTATTCAAAATTTGTGTGTCAAAGTCTTAATAAGTTATATGTATTCTCAATATGTATTCCATCTCTTAGAAAGACTAAGCTCTGCTGGAATCATCTAGATGCAATATGTTCCAATAAACAGATTAGATTGCAGATTATGAATATTTGTGCAAAAGCCATTGCTCATTTTTGGTATTACAATATTCAAATGGTAATAGGTGTTTGACTGGAGTTTAAAAAGAGAAAGAGCAAAAAGCAACAAAAATCTTTCCCAGTTCATTTTCAGGCTGTATAATTTCAAAATCCTTCATTTGAAAGTGCTACCATTTACATGCCAGAATTGTGTTAGCAATTTATAGCCTTTCAGAATTACAGCCCATTAGCAATATCAGGGCTGAAAATAAAAATCCGAGCCATAAAAATGACCTCACTCACACAGTTGGGAACATGCTCCTCCACATCCACTCAGCAGAGGGGTGTGTGTGTCTGTGTGTGTTTAGGGGGTGAATGAAGACATACAAAACAAGAACAAGATTCAGAAGCCAAATAAATAATGGGCTACTTACCGCAACTTTGCTCCCAGTTATCTGCATGCAGCGATCAGCGTAGAAGGTTAATGTGCAAAAAGACACAAACAGCACAATCATTAGTAGGCCAAAGAATCCGCTCAATTACACGTTGAGGCATCAGCGCAATTTGTGTGACATCACAAACATCCTTCACACAATTATAGCACACACTGTAGCGCAAAATTTACAATAGCCAACCTTTACAATAATAAGCACATACTTAAGAAAATGTCTGTTTAGCAGCTGCAATTGCCTTTTTTTTAATTAATAATGTATTGCTGAACAAATATTAAATGAAGTAAGGTAAAAAAAAAAAAAAAAAATCTGACATGTATTCCAATGTTTGCATTGATAAAATAATAACATACACAATAAGTGGCAAAAACAACTGTGGAAGTGTTGAATCCAGGTGTTAAGACATGCTTGTTTTCACTCAGGGATCCATTAAATGATTAAATGGCTAAAATATGATTGTCCTTGTAACTGAATGATGGGCATAGATTTACAGATTAACCCTCCCAAAAAAAAGGAACACAAGACAGTGTGGACAAAGAGGTTGCACAAGTCTCCCTGAGCTAAAATCAATCAACTGCCATTAACGTTGGGCTTCAGGTGTCAAATTTGTGTGGCAGAGCTACCTTGAGCTCATGCAGTCAGCACGATTCCTGGAGTTTAACCTTGTTATCTGTCAATAGTGGCAGGTGGCAGAAATGTTTTTTATTACTGCAACCGTGGGACTTGTTTCACAGTAGGAGGGTGTCTGTCACAAACTACATGTATTTTAATCTGTGGTTGAGCTCTTCTTTCTCAGCCGTGCTGTATGTTTCCGAAGAAATGCATTTTTGACTGCAGGAAGTAACCCCCGCCTTCCTCTCTCCCTGTTTTCCTTCCCTCACATTTGTCTCTCTCCTTCCATCTCTTCTAATCTCGCTTTCCATTTCTTTTATTGTCACTCTCAAACTCTCCAAGTCTGTGGCCATTTGTTGCTTGATTTACCCTCTCCATCCTTCTACCAAGAGTTTATGACAACCATAAAGTCGGTTTTACACATGCCACCACCTGATCATGCACATAAGACTTTTTAAATCATAGGGTGTATCTACAGTTTCCTTGCTCTCTGGTGAATTCAGCATGTCAGTGTCTAATACTGGGGAATATTTTACACTGCATGAATACTGCAGACTAGACACATTGAAATGAGTCACATTAAACTTTGATATTTTCCACAGATGTTGATGCCTGAAGTACAGGATACTTGTTTTTAAGTAGTGTTTTGGAGCAGCCGACCTCAAGAACAGACACTATCTTGAGTCTGCACAGACACTGTTAGGGGAGGAGCTTGAGGGGGAGCAGCACAGTTTTACTAAAAACAAGTTTGTATATTAAACACACTGTGACACCTTGGTCTCACTAAACAGGGGCAAAACTCAAGTGAGAAATATAACTTCAACCAACAGTTTAAGTAAAGTTGAGATATTAATACCTGGTGCGATTTGATACTCTAATTTATGACTAAACCACAAAGTTACAGCACGAGTGTAGCCATTACTTATCTTGTTTTTTATATTTTTACACATTCTGATATACAATGAAGTGTCATAAACAGCCATCAGTACCATAAAACAGGCCCACATCATATAATGCCCTGTAACTAGACGAAGGTGGCACATTGATGGTCACATCAAATGAATAATTGAATACAAGTGAAATAATAATCCTGAACAGCTCCCCCGTACAAGATCCTGCCATCACACCCTTCCTGCATCTGAGACACAATAAAACAAATTGACACAGTAAAATATTCACTGTCAGTGGAGAAGTCAATCTCAGGCAATAAGTGATTGTCTTGTTGTAAAAGGAATTTTGGCAGCTGGAATGATGTTGGCACACTTTGATAGAGAGAAGAAAAACCAAGATATTAAGTGAGATAGAAAGCAAATGTTCATGCAAAGCTGATGGCCAAGGACGTCCACAGACATACTCCTGCAGAAGCGGAGCTAGATTCCATTAAAACACAACTCATATTCAAATGAACAGGGTCAATGTAAAATTCTCCCTCGAAAGACATTCCATTATTAGTTGGTAGTTTTCTGCCAGACTCCTGCTGAGGCACCCTGGTAGAGTATGGAAGTGTTCTCAATCTCACGTGGTGATAGAGTAGTAGAGAGGTAGCAAATCACAAGGGAGGGAAAAAGGGAAAAATCTTTGACTGTCTTTTGAGCGACATATTTAACAAGAGTAAACAAACTAATAATCAGAGGATTCTTATATTAGATATGGTGTCATACCAGATGGCTTTACAGAAAGAGTCTACATGGCATTAAACAATGCCAAGAAAAAATGTTATTCAGGAATTTCAAGTTATTCAAGGAAGTTGCACATTTCATTTGTGAAGCTCTTTTTGTTCTTCAATTGAGTACAGACTCTCAAACAAGAGAAATGCCACACAATACTGGGATACGTTCCCTCCAGCAGTAAAATTTATGGATTTAAACCTCCACCTTCAGTACAGTTACAACAAGTATACAAACTCTATCTTAGCTCTAAATTGTTAAAATCAGTCAGATAATGCACATGGCCAAGTGGCAACAAAGTGATGGCTAATGATGATTTTAATTAATCAATATTTATATTTTCACTGCCTCAGTACTATATATATCATTACAAAAGGATAATGGCAAAAAATCAGTGTCTAGTCTCATCATGATTGCATAAAACTCAGAGGAATGAAGTAAATACATGTGTGAAGCCCCTTTAAAGCCCCCCACACTGCTTTCTCACAACGCAGCCGACATCTATGATAGAAAAAGATGAATTCACATTAACAGCCAAGGCACCACAGCAACAAAGACACCCCAACAAGCCCAAGATGCACCACTCCTTTTCATCGGAGCGTAATCTTCCACTTGTGTATATCACAAAGCATGCTCATCAGGAACCACACACAATATTAGGCTCAGATAATGACTCTGGAAACAAATTTCGTGGGAGGTTTTTTTTCTTAACACCAACAGGTTTGTACATGTAAAAACATTTTTATCAAAAATTGTCACTGAAACAGCCTTGAACAGGTCCAACCTAGGAATTGAAAAGAATGTAAAGGCTATTTAAAACACATGGCAAAGTGGATGCTGAATCTGAGCTATGTATGATAATGGTCGGCTGGAGAGCCTCTACAAGACTCTCAGATTTTTATAAATCGATTTTCTTTTTCTTTCCTCATATTTATAAGAAGTGTCATAAATGACAAAATTCTTTTTATATTTCACTTTTCAAATTAGCATATACATAAAAACATCTGTGAAATAATAAATCATTTCTTTACGATAATATAACAAAAGAAATACAACGATCAAACAGCAAAATTAAGGTAGATTCTTTGCTGACTGAAACTTCCTTTTACACAAATAATTTCACTATATAGTTAATGTTTTGTTGCAGTTAATGTACTCCACTCTGTGTACAATGCATATGTTCTAAATATAACATTATTGAACGCAAAGAAGTCTCCCTGTTGCTTTTTTCAATGGTTACAGGTGTTCTGGTGTAAGTACAAGTGAACTTACGTAAAGGCACCGATACATCATAACTGATTCCCAACCATCCCCCTCCTTCAGCTGTATTAAATGTGATAGCAGGGTGCTGACAGACACCACATTTTGTCTTCTGTCCTTTGACTACACAGATTACGTTATTAATTTGAATAAAATATCAGTGCTCACAAAGCATAATGGGCCCTGTGAGGAAATCAATCACACCGGATAATCATCATTATCAATAATGCTAGTTAATTACCATAACAATGAGGAAGGCAATAAATGGTGGTGTCAAGACAGAGCTACCGGGTTCAGGAAGCAATGGGGACAGAAATCACTTTTTTCTTCTGTTCCGATATAAGAAGTTTCACCTCATAAGGTTTTTAACTTCAAAAAAAGGACACAAGAATTCTATCCAAATTTATGAATTAATATCAAGAGCAATTACTTCCGAGCTGTGTGTTTTTTTATGAGAAAAATAACCACATTTTGAAATATTCTACCAGATGTAGTACAATTATTTTTCATGATCTCAATATAAAACAGAAAAGTATTAAAGTCTCATAATCTGTTTCTAATTATTTAGAAAAACCATGAAACCATATGCAATAACTAATCCACACTTTGTGCTTCTTACAGTCATAATTTGACTGAACGAATATTGTAACTGATCCTTTATTTATTTATCAAAAGATGACAGTGCACTGGCACCGATAGGCCAAAAACATTCACATGCAAGAAAACACCTGGACAACCAACACCTGACATGCAAGCACAAAACTGGACAAGCAGTGACCATTTTTTAATAGCCTACCACGGCCGATTGCACTACAATAAGAAAAAAAATGAAGGATAAATTGAAAAAGGGTATCAAAGAACTGAGGATCAAGCATGAAGAGTGAACAACAGAAACAGTGCACTGGAAAAGATGACAAAGTAAGCAACAAAGCAGAGAATCAGGTTAAACTCATAGGGGAAAGTAGTGCGGTGTGTCATTATGATTCAGCCTAACTACCGTGATTATACAGTGAGCGTTCTACAATCAGTAACTGATACAGTAGTCCCGTTTATTGTGGTACTTACAGATTTGGCAGTGGCTGAGATGTACTGGACCACCATCTCCCGTTTAGTGCTAAGGTCTTTTCCACGCAGTGGAGCTTTGCGTTCCTCATTCAGGTTCATGTCCTCCTACATACAAAGACAGCACGAGAAGAAATTAAATACAATAATGGAGAATGCCTATGATCTAGACTGAACAATTGAATCAGTGTTATAAAAGAGATTTGTTTTCACATTCAGGCATAATCACACACACACACACACACACACAGTCAGAGAACAGGAGAGAAATTAAATCTACCAAACATACAACATGCTGCATTTGCCTCAACCATATAGAAATAACACA
>JAPTYQ010000002.1:16591655-16623560 GCA_029814465.1 Ostorhinchus cyanosoma | reverse complement strand
TCCCTTTGTGCAGTAATCTACACCTGGCTTTTCTGCCTCTGTCCATAATAATATACATTATATAGACTAAATGTCATTAAAAATTAACATTTATTTGCAACATAGTATAGCAAATTATAACATGATCCAAAAAAATTTAATTTTAGCCAAAAAAAAAGTCTTGATTTTAAATGTCTGGGGTCACCAGAAATTTGTAATGTTAAAATGGGGTCATGACCCAAAAAAGGTTGGGAACCACTGGCATACACTAATAACGTCAGCTCCCGTCGATAACATCAGTGAAAATCCTCCGAGACTCAGTTAGGTAACACATAGCAGATGAATGCAGCCCAGAAAAGTTCAGTGAGAAAACAAAAAAAGAAGTGCATGCGATCAGTTATGTTAGTCCTACTGAGAAAAGGTTAATGAGGGCATGCTGGATGAATACACACATAAATGAAAGACACACATGATGACAGGATGTATGATGTCTCTACTGTCAGTGAGCTGAAATATTACAGGATGGATCAAACGGACCATAGGCTGAGACGATATTCCTGTTATTTGAAGTTGTATGTTGATTGTACATGGTACATCCATGACTAATGAAATACTGTCTGAAACAAAGTTGGACTACTTGTTAAGTAAGGGTATTAAAAAGGCCCCAGGAAGAAACATTTGATAACAAGAATAGCTGATAATTGCACACTGCTGCTTATAAAGGACTAGATGCTATGGGCTAGATGTTGTTCATAATATAAATTATTATGAACCATAGACATCGGTGGTGTTAAATTATAGCTCTATGAAAAAGGATATTTCATTTAGATAGCATTACGTAGAGCTAAGACAAAAGTGAGTCAGATTTACACTTTGATGCTTTTTTTACCCCCCCCCCCCAAAGTGGAGGCAAGGGGTATTGTTTTTGGTTTGGTTTGTTTCTTTGTTTGTTAACACTTTAGCAGCAAAACTATTGGTTGAATTCATACCAAAATTGGGTTCATAGATTGACGGAGACCCTGAATAGATGTGATTACATTTTGGGAAAAGTCGGTCAAAGTTAAAATTTTTTATCAATTTTTTAAATCTTTTTTTTTCCTTTTACTTATAATGGCAGAAATTTGTCCATACTGATTAATATGTCCATACTGACATCAGCACATGCATAGACATGATGACATCAGCTGGATCAATGCCAAAATAAACTACAATATGTGCAAGGATTCGGGTTTGTTGTGCCTGGCACCCCTTGTTTGTTAGTGTGCACAGATGTTCTACACTAATGCAGGATGCAGTATCTTCAGTTCCTGTGTGTTTTTTAATATTATTTTTTTCTTCTGGCACATTTGATCCATCCACATATTTTCAGTTAAACAGTCCCATGCAGCCACAAACACATGAAGTGAAGATGTAAAACAAAAATAATCACACGAAAATTAAACCAAGCACCTTACCATATCATCAGCCAATGTTTTTATGTGTATGTTCTGTCAAAGGGAGGGCACAGTGTGAAAAATAAGATCCAACAGAAAATGACAACACCACAAAGTGCACAGTATGTGTCCCACCTGAAATGTGTCACATGTACACGTTCCTTCAGGGTACACTCATTGAACATCAAAAATCAAATACACATGTACCTTTGAGAAGCCAAACAGGATCTGTGACAAATATCTTAATGTAGCTGTGTTTCTAAGGGCTTAGAAACAAAGATACACTGACATTGTGGGTTTTGCTTAAACAGAGATGGGAGTGTATCCTGGATGATGTACATGTGCAGGATGTGACAATACTCGATGATCTCAAATAATAGAGTTTTAATGTACACCCACTGTGTTAAGCACACACAGCTATACATAAGATATGAGAAATTGAGGCATATAATAAAACATCTATAATCCCACATTCACAGACAAAATGAGTATATCTGTCCACACCACCCACTGGAAACATGCAAGAGATAAGTAATTTAGTTAAAGCATACAAACACCTAAAAAATATTGCATTTTCACTTGGAATTATGCTACCGCCTGGCACAGATAAATAGCAGTAGTATCTCTTTTGTGTATTTATCCTGTAGAGCATCTCTTGAAATGATAGTGACCCTACTGAATTTTCTTGTTGACCTACCATTTAACTGCTAAGCAACAGTCAGAATAGTGTCCAATTTATTTCCTGGAGAGTGCTACCAAATGTTTTCCCTGTCAATCATCTTTCTGAGGGACTTAAACTTGTAATCTTCACAAAATGTTGCACAGAGCTCACATAAAACATTCAACTCAAATGCAGATGTTAATCTTCATTTCAGACACAAAAAGACAGACCACTGCCAAAGGCTTGTGGCTCTGCAAGGGGCAGTCATTTAAAACACACCTCAAATGGGAAGCAGTAGCAACACTGCCATATGCTGTGGCGCTAGGCTGTGAAGTACTAATGAGCAGGGAGATGTGGGGTGGTGATGGCCATAAAGCCTGCCTCCAGCCGTGGATTTCTCCACTATTCTAATCAGGAAAGTACTGATGTTGGAGCGAGCAAACAGATTGGCTCTAACCTGCACCTCCCTTTGTGCATCTTCATCAGCTGTCGCTCTGGGCAACACTGAGCAGACACTCAAACTGCCCTATCTATCAAGTTTTGTCTGCACCAACTGATCAACAGTTGCTGTGAACCACAGAAAACCAAGCTTCAGTCCCTGTGTGCAGGCTTCATGTGTCTTCCATGTTTTTTCAAGTCAAGAAAACAAATATGGGATATTCATCTGGTGCTATCACAAAAAAGAGTATTTCATGTTCCATATTTTCTGAGCTCAGTTTCACAACTTGTGACAGCATCTGCCAAGATAAGAATTTAACCTAGGTAACAACTTTTCCCATTTCTAACTCTGTGCGTATGTATCATTAAGCCCAGCATTCTCTAGCAGTCTAAAACTGCGTGAAACAATAGCTAATTTTCAAATGGAGTACTTAAACATTTTCTAATCAATTTAACAACAATCAAACCACTGTTTGGTTAATTGCCTTGACTTGAGGGCCTTTCCTTGCCCATTATCTTGGCAACATCGCAACAACGCAATTTAACATCTAACAATTAAGCTTGTATGTCCTCTGGGCTTTTCCTGCTTATTAAAGTAAACTTTTTCATCATAATAAATGTTTATTACCAAACACATATTCCTCTAAATAACCTAATCAAATTAGCTCTGGGTCCCTCCTTAATCAAATATGATTATGACTCCATGCAGATCCTTAAAAATGAAAACACAAAGCAATATCCTCCAACTTGAGAGTCAATTTGGGGACACAAATCCATGCCAGTATGCATATTTCTCACAATAACTTTTGAAATTGGTATTTCAAACTACAATTACTGTTATTATTACATTAACCTGTGCTAATTCGTGCTTCCAAAGCTCTTAGGTTTATTACACAATGCCACCAGGTGGCATATGATATAAGTCCTCCTCTAAGATGGACAGAGGACCTTCTTTATTTCAGAATGGCTATACCATTAAACCGCTTTTAAATAGCAACGTCTGTTATTCCCAGCCAATTTAACTAGACCATCTGTATGATGTCATTTTAAGTCGCTCAGTGGAACTACCACTATAAAATCAGTAGCCACGTTGCCTCTGTAAAACGAGTTTAGAAGGAAATTAGGTTTTACTTTAATTAGTTCTAATAATAACAAAGGAATAGTGGGAGCCAGACACTGCCAACCATGACCATTGTATTCAGTGTGTTGCAAAAAGAAGCAGGGAAATCCAGAAATTGAAATTCAACATGTGGAACCCTGACCACACACAATCAGTGTAAAATATAAAATATACACTACTACATGCAATTGTTATATTAACCTTAAATTCATTAAGTTACACAGCATGTTGAACTGACTGAACACTGACGGTAAAATTACAAAGTTTGGTTGTTGCTCCTCATCCTTTCACTGGACATTCAATAATATACTTAATAGTTATAAGCAAATCATCTACTGAGAACGATGTTAAAACCCCTTTCTTCAAAATGCTTACCACCTACAAACTCCTGCTGTGCAAGAGAAACATGTAGCTCACAGCCATTAAAGACATAGCCACACTGTCTTCTCCTTCCATTAGAGGCTCATCTCTTCTAATACCCATAAACATCAAAATTGCATAATTTGTCTTTCTGTAATCGAATAGGACGTACAGCATAGCCAATATCATCCCCAATTTTGGGGGAGTGGCATCAGGCAGGACCAAATACCATCCGAGTAAGTGAATTAGAAATAGTCTAAACAAATAAATTTGTCACAATTAATCTTGTTACAAAGTCCTCTCAGTGGCTGCTTTTGTAAACGCAGGGGAAAGGAAACACACAGTCTACACTGATGCATAAGGATTTTTAGAAGTATTGAAGTAATGTTCATCCTTCTTCATAAATTCTATCAAATTAATCTTTATGTTTACACTGTGAGAATGTCCTTTTCAAGCAGAGATCACAATGAGGTAGCGGGCCCATTCTGAACACCCCAAGGCCCTGTTGACACCTGACATTTCACATGACATATCCAAAATATACATTTAGACCATGAATCAATTCAGAATATATTTAGAGCAAAACTGACTTTAGCAGCAAAATACACATCCAGGTACACTTTTCAAAACCTTCCTTCACAATATGCAAATAATTCTTCCTGAGCATTAACTGACAGTAAACGTCTGGTTTCATTTGCACTACAGCCTTGAGCTTCATCTATATTCAATCTTAAGTTGATGTTTTTATCTCCCCACTTCTAGTGCTTGCTTCAACAAGGAGCCTTACAGAATTGTCAAAATAATTTTGCTAAGCAAATCCAGTCCACGTTTTAAATTTCAAGGTCCAGAGTTTCACTCAGCAAAGTTTAAAGGTTCATTTGGTGAACCAGCTTCCTGAAATGCAACCTCACAAAGTCAATGTCACAAATGTATTTGTGGTCAATGAATTATTACAGTCAAATCAAAACAGCATCTTTAGTCAAATAGTATGTGTTTTAATATGTATGAGTCTGTTTTTGAACTGGGAGCTGATCTGTTGTTGACATTAGCCACTGATTTCTATTTCTAAATTAACAATTTTCTCAGTTGCTTACAGCCATGAGAAAAACAAAGTATGCTCTCTTTGAATTTTGTGATTTTAAGTACCAGAACATAATAAGAAATCCTCTGGTCCTCACCAAGTTCTAAAATTATTTCAATCTAACCTTTATTGTCAAACAGCATGCAACAAATATGCCACTATGCCATTATGTATTAAACACAAATGCATACGCATGGTGTGAAAAATTAAACACAACCTTAGTGTTTCTATAAGAATTAAGAGTGTAAGTAGCATCTGGATGCTGCTAAGCAAATGCCCTTGAATTATCAGCCATCAGCATGTGTAATAACCTCTATAAAAGCACCACTTTAAGCAGTTTTCTAGTGTTTTGTGTTCTAAGTGTTCTAAGGCCATTCCCACACAGTTTGAAGTCCATTATTCTACAGTGTCAAAGACTATTCGCAACTGGAAACCATTCAGACAGGGGCCAGTCTTCCCATGAGTGGACATCCTAGCAAATTCACTGCAAGGTCAGACTGTGCAACGCTCAAGAGAAATTGCACAAAAGCCAAGAGCTATATCCCAGACTCTACAGTTAGCATATTAAATGTTAAAGTTCATGGCAGACCAATTAGAAAAAGACTGGCTTGTTCAGTCTCTTTTGAAAGGGTTGCCAGAAGAAAGCCTCTTCTCCCTGGAACAAATATGGAAGGAGGTTTTTAAAGTTGCATCTAAGTAAAACACAAGACTTGTGGAGACAAATGAGGAGGTATTTAGCCATAATGAATAAAGTCATATTTATCAAAAAACAGACATTGTATCAGCATACATCAGCACACTTCAAACCAACTGTCAACCACAGTAACGACAAGTGATCTTTTTAAGCCTGTTTTGAAGTAACAGGACCTGGATACCTGGCACTGGTCATTGAGCCGACCATGAACTCCTCTGGTAACCACAGTATTCCAGAGTCAAATGAGAGGGCATCTGATTGACAGCTAAATCTCGGCAAAATTTGGGTCATGCAGCTAGACCTAGCAAATCCATAATAAAATGGTAAAAAAACGAAACACAACAGTGTGATGCAATGGCCCATAAAAGTTCTCATAGTGATTGAAATATTGTGGCTGGACTATGAGAAAGAATGCCCACAAATCTCAATGAACTTAAGTAATGCTAGAGACAAACAACAAGTCATATAAATCATACAGAAAAGAGGTACTACAAGTTATTGCTGTTAAAAGGGGTTTCGTAAGCATTTTTGTTGTTTTTTTTCTGCATGGCACTGTGGAATCTGTTAAGTGCACTTGAGGTTAAATTTAACACTTTTTGAATCTGGTAAGGACCACATGATTTTTAAATTATGTTGAAATAAATACAATCACAGATAGATGGATGAGCAAACATCTATGAAAATTCTGTACACCGATTTCTATTTATGTCATTATGCCTGCTCCCAAGTTCATCCACTCCTGTCACACTCTTCTACAGCAGTTACAGTGTACAACACCAGCTACAAATAGTCTGGAAATGAGTCAGCTGACAACAGAGGATCACCTACCAACACAAAACAAACTTTCATGTACACACACATGTACTTGCTAAAACATGTTTAACTTGTAAAGCAATAATGGCATAGGTAGTCTTAGCTGAGCTGAAACAGTTAAGTAAGAAAAATGAGTCGGGAAAAAATTAAGATTTCACATTGAAGCATTTAAGGACAAATGTACATTCTCTTGTTTACATCCTTCAGTTTAAAGAGTTGCTGCTTTTCTTTGTTAATATAGCATTAAACTGAGTATCTTTGTGTTTCAGAGCTTTTTTGATAGCACTAGCAATGTGTAATATGTCAAAGATAAAATAATAAAAACAACAAAACAGCACCAGAAATACTGCAAAGGCCCAAATTAGATTTGTGTTCCTTAAGTAATTTTCCATAGCCATTTAATCCTCTGTAGGGTCGCATGGGGCAACAGCTCTTCAGATCAGATATCCTACCAGATGTACAAGTCCTTAGGCTGGGGAAAAATGGAATACCTGAAGGGAACACACACAGGCTTTGGAAGAAAATCCAAACTCCACACAGTCCAACTTGCACTGGATTCACACCCAGTACAGTCCTACCATTGCACCACTCTGTCACCCATTTAAATTTACACAGAATATATAAAACTAGTCTACACCAACCAAAGCTGCATGTGACTACATCAGTGCTGCTTCTATTGACACTGTCAATAAAAAAAGTAATATGGGAACAGAACAAAATCTAAATGGACAAATTCTAAAACAACGCATAGAGTGCAGTGTTTTGACTGTGCACTATGTCACAAGGATACTTACTTATAAATCTAATAGGCCCAAGCACAACATAGCCTCTTATCGAAGTGAAGGAAAATCTATCACACACAGACACTCTTACAGCACTTGTCTTCCCTGCAAACTGGATTAGACACAATTCAATCAAGCACAAGATGTCACATTGTTCTTCTCAACAAATAAATAAAGTCTTACAAAATGCTGTGTAGATTCAGGCCTAATGTTTACTCCTGAATTTGGGATACATAGAATATAGAGAATGTCTTGTATTTCTGTGAGAGTTTAAGTGCCTTTAAAAGGGCAGGAGTCTGTGGTCAGGCTTATTATTTCAGGAAAGCGCTGGAACTGTTTACAGTTTCTAAACAGCAACTAGGAAAAAGGAAAGCGCACAAAAGCCGGTAAGATCTGAATGGCTGGGTGGCCGAGCATGTGACTGCAGACTAGCACAGCACTACCCTGAGGTTATCTCTGTCTCCACTGAAAGCAAATTTCTAGTACTGTCCCCTTGAGGGCCAGTATGATATGTAATCACAACAAAAGCTGTACAAAAGGTTTCTGAGACAAGATAAGAATGTCTGTGAGATCTTGGTTTGAAGAAAATGTGTGAGACACAGCTTTTATATTACTGAGTATTGTACAAGAATTAATCATAAATTTCAATTACAATTCCAGTCATGATGACAGTAAATTTTATCCTATGTATATAATATATGTATATTTTAATGCTAAAATATTTTACAATTTTAATGCTGTTTTTTTATGTGTACTTTTAGTGTTTAGTCACACGTCCTAATTACATGGGAATCCATGACAGTTGTTACAAGCTGTGGACCAGCACCAGTTATATCTGTTAAAAACATCTAATTACTATGCCTGAAAATGTTCTGTCCTACTTAAATGCCCAGACTAGATCCTTTTCAAGTGAGGTAGAGTGGCACTTAGAATGTACATAAATATAAAAGGGTGCATTATTTCCATACTCAAAATTTAAACTTGTGAATATTGTCTTTTTTTTTCCTTCATCCAAATTATAATTGTCCTACATAAACAAACATTGTTCATGTAGGGTTTTTTTAAGGATTCTGTTAAAAAAATAAAAAAAGATTCTGGTGACATGTGTTGGTTCTCAGTTTAAATTATAGAAATCCTCACTTACTGCTAATTTACATTTTCAATTCTTTAAACTAAAAAATACAAAAATTATAAGCAATTTCTAACCACATCAGGCAGTTAAATGAGTTCTGAAACAATTATTCTTTGCATAGGCAACACGACTGAACAACTGAACAGGGTAGTCTATTTCACTAAATGATCAGTGCAGGCAGCTGTGCTGCAGTATCATGAGGATTGAAAATGATATAATCAGGAAGTCTGAGTTAACCTCCGTCCAAATCTGGCTCTTAAAGTTGATAAACATCAGATTGTGTCCCTCTGAAATGTGGTTGTTACTTGGCTTTCTCTTGTGGTATAGCATCAAAAATCAGCAGGCTGGAGTAATTTGTGGAACAATCTCAATCAACCTTGTTCTTATAAATGTGTTATTGGTCCCTATGGCAAAACATGTTTTCCAATTGGTGCAGTGAAGAGCCAGTGTGAAGCACCCAGGACCTGATAAACACCTGATAAACCGACCTCAGGTCAAGAGGCAGAAGGATGAAGGTGGTGTATATGTTTGCAAAGCTACGGCAGGTGAAACTCAGTTAACTCACAGGAACACAAAGACAATAGGCAAACTCTACACAGGGCCCTGCTTCACCTCAGACTGAAACCTGGGGCCTTCATGCACTAACCACTGAGCCTCTGTGCTGCCCACAAAAGCAGGCCAGGTATAGGATATGTGTTTCAGAACATATTATCACAAGTCCTCTTATCAGCTAGTTTCTCTTGTCCCTCCACTGACCTTTCTTCACATAATATTATCTTTAATCTCATTTCATTTACTTTGCAGGAAAAGTCAATTTTAAGCTCTTGTTAAACTATTGCTTTAATTGTACTAATTAAAAGTAAAAATAAATCTAATCTTCAGGTCCAACAAAAGCAAATTAAATCATTGGCACTGACGATATCCTCCTCTGTCCTCTATCCACCTCTCTATCCTCCTCCTGATAAAAACCTACCCCACTGCATCCAGTAAATTTTAAGATAAAGAGCTGGGAAATCCCTTCATCCTGGTCTACATCAGACTCTGGTACCTCAGTCAAAACATTGCCTTTAAATCCTGAATCATCAAACAGCTGCATGAAACTATGGCCTCCTAGGCTCATGATAAGTCTTAAAGCCTGTTTAAAATGCAGCGGAGACAGTCAAATACATTTTCCACTCTCAAGTCTGAGGATTAATCTACTGAGGGTGACTTAACAGTGAGTGTGGTTACTTCCACTGTGTGACTAAAGCATTCTTCACCACTTCCTCTCTCCAACTTCCTGAATGCCATTAAAACACACATGTGGTCTGTTTCCTACTATTTTTCACACATTTACTTAACACCAGTTATATTCAGAAATACACAAAGGCAAACAAAAAAAAATGCAAAGTAACACATGAAATAAAATTAGGAGGGCCATCGTGGCTGGGAAATGTTGAGATTAACCAAATGGGATGGTGTCAGTGAAAAAACAGCATCATCTGTTTGACAACCCAATAACTTGTACAAACCAAATGCTAGCATGACCTCAAATGACTCCTGTATCGTCCTTAAAAAAAAATACTAAAATGACACAGCTTGGAACACAACAGTAAGGTATTAAATGTGATTCACTGAATTATACTGTAAAAAAAAGGATATAAGTGAACTGTCACTGCAATCACATACTTTGTACCTGAATGTGATTCAGGCACAACGTTCTTGCCGGTGCCAAACATAAGCTTGATTTTTTTATATAATGTAAAAGTGTGTAAAATAAGAAATAATAAAGCAACGGTCAGTTTGTGTCTAGTATTTCACAAACAATTAATACTAACCAAAGCCAATAAATTCTTATGTTTTCCAAAACAAAAACTCATAATTAATTGAATAATATTAAACTTTATTACACAGATACTCTGGAACACCTTTAGCTTTTGAGGTGGAGAATAAACCTCAACCAAGCATAAGATCCACTGATGGAAATGCTTTCATTCCACTAATTTCTCTCACATCTAGCGTCTACTCATAAAGACATTAGAAGTAACCTAGTACTGAACTATTCATTCAGTACTCAGACTTGACTTAAGTGACAAAAATGAAAGATGAACACAATTGCAATGATTTAAGTAGAATTTAACTAATAAGGCTTAAACTGACATAAAATACAGGACATGCACCACTGATAAAACTATGTCAGAATTTAATCTGTATAGCTTAATCATTGCTGAGGTATTTTCTGATGATTTTCTGCAACATTAAAAGGAGCACTTTAAGACAAAAGTATCAAAGCATCACATAATAAAACCAATAAACCACGTCAACTAAGAAGTCGAAATTAGCAATCAGAAACTACCTTGAGAGGCACCTATGTCTCATAGCCATTTCAAACAGACTAGATATCGTCTTGTCAGCAAACTCAAGTATCTTAAAGTATTAGCGACCAAACCATTAACATCTTGTCAACAACTTAACGACATAAACATCAGCAAAGCACATAGTGCACTGTTTAATGTGTTTGCATTCATTATGTCCATTCGTCACTCAGACAAAGGTATTACATCTCTAGTACCATCTCTGTAGTGTTACTGGTAACACTGGGGGCACCTGTGGCCCAGTTGGTTAAACAAGGTGTCCACAAACCAGAAGGATGGTGGTTTGATCTCTGGCCCCTCTCCACATGCTGAAGTGTCCTTGAGCAAGAAACTGAACCCCAAGTTGGTTCCGGTGACTGTTTCACTGGGAGCAATTTGGATTTGTGTATGCAAATGGGTGAATTTGCATTTTAACTACCACCAAACACTAAATAAGTCTAACTACATTTACAACATGGCTCAAGCACTTTTCCTATGAGGCCCACCTACTTTTGTCATATCCTCCTGAGATCCAGGAAAGTAAAAACTTTGGCTTTTTTCTTTTTTTTTTAACATTAAATAACTGTATTGACTGGTTGGAAATGACATAATGCGGCACTTTTTTTAAGATGCATTTTTTTATGAAATGGCCTTTGCAATGGACAGCTACTTATTTATTTATTTAAAGGTAAAACCGTGAAACTTGTCCCCTACAGATGACAAAAATGCTGGGTCTCAAGAGGACATGAAGCTTTACTTTACCTTCTCAGAGTATAGCTCCAATCACAGAGTAATGGGAGATGCCTCTATATGCATATCTAGTTAAGTAACTAAATGCACACTATTCTGATGCTGCTTTCAGTGCAGCTCTGATTTTCCCACACTCCTACTTGAAAAAGTGTGACTGAATGGCTTGCAAAGGCAGAGAGCCAAAACTCAGGCTAAAACCATGTTCCCCACCTTCAGACACAGGCCAATAACCTGACATGAAAGACCCCAAAAAAATCTAAAAAGAATATTTGTCTTTATAACCGTGCATTATTTTGCCTTCAAGTGCTGATCTGTTTTGTTTTCGTAAACTCAATTCTGATGACAACAGAACACACCAAAAATAGGAAGCATTAAACCACTCATGACACATGCAGAAGTGAGAACTGCCATCATTTACACTGGGAGCCAATACAAGTCATCAAAATCTATTTTTGACATTGTATCAAAGTCACTTTCAGAGTCCATTAAACTTCAGCTCAAAACTCAACATGTTTTTTGAGATGTAACCCACCAAAGCTTGTCTCTTGATGCAAGTCACTGACCTGTGTCTATCCGCTAGTAGCTAATACATCAATGTGTGACCTTTAAGATACTGATCACCTTTAATCCATTTGTTATGGACAATACCAAGCAAGCCAACAACCTGAGCCTGAGCAAATCAAAAAGAAATCACTCGCTTTCCTGACGGATCACATGGCAAGAGACAATAACCTACAAAACACTGAGGAATGTGTTAGTTTGGTGCATAAAAGTAACTTGGATCATCAAAATGCATCAGTTTTAACAAGACCAACAGAAACAGCTACAGTCACTTAGTATACTATTCAAGTGATTAATGGAGCACAATCTAAAAGTCATTTGTTCAATTCTGTGCTACTTTAGCACAACTGGAAGCTACTGCCAGATATCTTTGGCACAACATTGCTCCTTCTCAGATAATGTAGAGGTTAATATGTTTGTGATCCATAAATATTGTAACACTGTATAAATAAATCTTAATACAAAAGAATATTTTCTAGGATATCCTCGATGACAAGATATGAGAATATTCTCTTTTCCTGTCGTGGTACAAGAATAATATGAAAAGCAGTGATTTTCCAAGAGGAGAAAAGTCATCAGTTTACTTAAGATTTCCGTAGAAAGTTAATATTTCTAATAACTTTTTCATAGATCTTTTCATTTGAAACATGACAAGCAATACATTACAACACTACTTCGAGAGGCATGTAAATGTTTTCAACACATAGACTGTGCATCCAAAAAGGTTAGCATTTTTTCAGTCTGTGATGTGTGTGCAATTTTATCACTGCATTCATTGCATGGACATAGTGAAGTGAAAGCATGTCCATGCTGCTCTGTGTGACATCATTGTCAACTTTGGTATGCAGTGGAGTAATATTTCAGGCCTCTTTGTCAAACCGGCTCTCCTAAATTCCTTTAAAAAAGGGCTCATTCCATTTGCTTGTTTTAGTGGGCATCATGTTTTGACAAAAAAGAATTGCAGCAAACCCCTGAAAGTTTGTATTATCTTTATCTCCGAATACTGTGGTGTTTTTCTAATGCCCTTGGCTGTGCTTCGTATCTACGTCCTGGGTCCAAATATCAAATACTGCTGCCATGACGTAATCCTGTCCAGTGACTTGTAAAACAAACAGAGCATTCAGAGTTTCTCCTTTAAAGACTGGTTTGACTTTCCCTGGACCATTCAGCTCCATACTGTGCCACTGTTTGTCACTTTACTTGTTATCCATGCAAACAGTAAATTGATTGTCACTACTATTACTACTTTTACATGGCATAAGACAGAACAGCTTCTTCGCATCTAGATCAGGTCAATTTGACTTAAACTGCATGTCAGGAATGTAATCTTATAGCTCCATAAATGGTAATAGTTGGTTTCATACATAGGGTCATAGGTTATAAGTCATAGATTAGAGAAAAATAATACATTACATAATGATCTGATAAACCCTAACATGAACTGCAGTTTTCATTTAGACTGTGAATTGCTGCTTTAGTGGTTTAATATTATTTGTGCCAGTAAATACAAACAAATTTGGAGCTGCAGTATACACTGGACAGCTGAAAAGAGGACACATCATGGCTCCACCCAGGGATGAATAATTACTTCCTCTCTCAAAGAGCTGTGTTGAGATTTTTGCAACAGCTTCAGTACAAGCTTCCTTTGCCTCTGACTGGACTGTGCTTTGCTTGAAGTATTGAGCAACAGAGGACATGTCTATGTCTTGAGACCACTTTTGGGAACAAAAAGCAGTTATCTCACTGGGTTGATTAACTGAGTGATGTAAGACGAAAGAAACTTGGAAAGCATTTTAAACTTGGGAGGCAGGATATTCAAGAGTTTCAGGCTGTTGTTAGGATCTCTTTAGAAACACCCTTTGGAGGCTCTGGGAGTGCCTTTTATTTCTGTCCACACTGTGGTTTTCTGCCTGAGAATTACAACAGTCACACATTCCCTTAACTTTGTTGGACCACCAGTTTTTTCATTTCCTTCTTTGGTAGCAGTGGGTACTAATTTTTGGTGATTCCCTACAGAGATAAAAAGCAACCACAGTGAATTATTCAAGATATGTAGCGCATAAATATTACAGCTAGATGTTGAGGGGTGTTGTGGTGACGATGCACATCAATGTTCAACTTGAGCCAGACTTTCCACGCTGACAAATGTGGAAAAGCGGATACTGTGATTAACAGCAGCCAAAGTTTTCTGTCTTTGGTTATGGAAAATTACTTTCAACTGCTTCCAGCTTCTGCAGTTACTGATAAAGCATATAGTACACTGTTGCATGTGCACAGAGGAGTATCACATAGATTTGCAGTTTTGCATTCCACTCAAGACAGTTAATTCAAAACTATGTTAATAGCTCAATAAATAACACATTTAGTTGTAGGTTTTGGAAATTCTTAGCAGTGGCCAGACATTGTTTACAAAATTACAGCTAAAAATGCATCCTGTACAAATTAGTCCAGCGTGGATAGACCACACTATCAACACCCCACAGCTCCGGATTTTGTGATCTCATTTCCAGGCAATCCACAGCGAACAGTAATAGCTCAGTGACACCAGAACACAGATGATGAAGAGTGAGGATTTCCACTTACTAAGGCAACAGAAATTACTCAGCCTCCAATGAATACTCAAGTGCAAACTTAGTTTTCAGTTGTTTTCTTAGTGCTGTCATCCTGTGACAGTCATTGATTCATCTGATAAAACTGTTTATGCAAACTCAGAATTTATCAATCACAAACACACACAGGAGAAATCACATGGACATCATGCGTACAGCATGAGTCATTCAGTTACTGAACTTCATATTTGTATCAATACAAAATATGTTTATTCCTGACTGTCCAAACAAGGATGCTCTTTAAAAAATGTTCAGAAGATGCATTGACGGGGATAAGCACATGATACACTTAAGTGCTTTGAAAAGTACAGCACTCAGTGAAACATTATCTCTTTTGGTCAACTCTAACAGCTATTAGCTGTTTTGTATTGGGCTACATTAAAAAGTAATAACACATCAATACCTATTTGAGCAATATCCCATAGAGGGATGCCTTGCATTGAGAATGTTTTTACAAACTATGGTAAAATTAAAGTTCCCCTTTGCTTGGTTTGACTTTGTAAGAGGATTACACTGACTGACTGAATAACTCTAACACCATTAGAGATGCAGAGTAGGTGGCTTTCTGCAGCTATGGTTTAGTACAACTTTCTTCAGCTGAGAGTGACGCTAACTGTTGGATGTGGGATTAAAGGATGTGACAGTTTACTCCACACCTACTTTCAAGCAACAGTAACAAACCTGTGAGAATACCTACCAGCTTTTTGTTTTTACCCTCCTCCTCGCTGGACTTCTTTTTGGAGGGTTTATTTGGATCCTCCCCACCGCTGGCTTGATCCATGTTGTATTTAATTTACTTCCCAGTTCTTCAAGTCTTAACGTGACTTTTAAAAGTTGTCAAAACCCACCAGCACACTTTTAGAAACTCTGGTACTGCAAAACATCCACGTTAGGTCTTCTCAAAATCCATTACGTTTAAAAGTAGGAAGAAAATTAAGTAAAGCTGACGACTTCCAAATAGTTCCCAATAGTATCCAACCCTGTAGAGGAGGCTGCTTGGAGAAGAGGTGTGGTAGGGTATAGTTTCCGTCCTGAAGTCTCCTCAACTCGGTTTGTATACCACTTCACTCCGTGGCGATGTGCTGCCTGAAATGACCAAGACATTGAACAAAAACAGTTAGTCCATCACAATGTCTTGAGGATTAAGTTACACAAACGTTTGCTTTAACACGTGCTTCAGTCAACAGCCTTGTTAGTATGCAGTGTAGACACATTCAGCGAATAGTGTCAGTATAAACAAACATGTCAGAGCTAGTTTTAGCTATACTCGACTCGATAAAAGAAAATAGAGACTGTTTTTACACTTACACACAAAACCCTATGTTTGCAAACATCATTTATTGTGAAAAATAGCAAAGTTACAACCGTATAACTTAGCAATAACGCTGCTGTAACCGAGTAAATCCCGCTGATAGTGCAAACACCGTTCAACGTAAACTGACAACGCCGTAGTTAACATATAATAGTCACAATTAATAAACAGTGGTTGTAATTGTGGAAAATCACCGTTGTTCTCTCTGCTTGGGATACTTTGCAGGGCTGTACCCTTAGCCAAGCTAGCCTAAATGGCCGACCGCTGCCTGCCAAACATAATTTATTTCAACAGACACTATACTTAACAAGCACACGTGGTACAAATCTTTAAATAACAGTGTTAGAAATAATTACATGTTAAATAAAACTAACAAAATCTCATCCAGAGCTTACCTTTGCAACCAAACTTGGACGACAGGCCCACTGTGATCCCGCCTACCGCTTTGTGATTGGTTCATGAAGGACGTCAGGGATGGGTATTCCAGTAGTGATTGGTCAAATGAGCTGCCAGTTTGGAGGTCGGCGTGGCGTTGAGGGGAGGAGCGTAGTGACGGAGGAGTCGGTTTGATTCCACAGCCAGCGGATGGGCTTCATTCAGTTGTAAGGATAGATCAACAATGAAAAGCATTATGAAAAGCCGACCGTGAATATGAAGCAGGCGGGAATCAGCCGCAACAAAAGACTCCCAGTCATGTCTCTTTCATACACACCCCCGCACGTTTGTTCATGACATAATGTGATATTACTCCATTACATAATAGAGTGCATAGTGTGTGTAAGGTTACAGATTGATGTCTCAAATCTGGAGCTGGAATATTTTGCTGATGAATTGAGGTGTCATTTGACAAGCAGACAAAAGTCACATTGGATATGGCAAATTAACCCATAAAAACCCAGTCCTTAATTTGTGACAGTTCCAATAGGAATTTTTCCCTCTATCTAACCTTTCTTAAGTGATTCATCACTATTTGTTATAATATTATCATCTTTATTTTATTTATTTTTTCTGTGTAAATCATGCATTTCCTTTATTTAATTTACTGATCACGTAGACGTTCATTAAAGCTTGGAGGAAATTCGAAGGTTATTAGATCATAAACAGAGAAAAATGTAGAAAAGTGATTTTTTTTTTCATCAAAAATATCAATAACTTAACATAAAAACAAATGTCTCCATCCACTGTCATTGATCCAACTCCACGGGTTTTACTAGTGAATACATGTTGTTTCCACAGTAACTACAGAGCCTCTGAACGTCCAAATGGGTCATATCTGATGACCATGAAAAGAAAACAAACTGCATTTTACACCAGTTAATTACATGTATTGATAGAATTAGTCATTCTGCAGTTATTAAACAGTTTAGATCAGTAGATGTTTTTGGTTGCCAGTGGCTGTTTGGGTCTTTATGGTTTAAGATCTGCTTTGACCCCTATCTCCTCTACAGATCCACTGAAAGATGTGCCATATCCTACTGCAGACTATGTAAATATGTAAACTACTTTATTATCTTTGAATATTTTTATTTTCAATTTTTCATGGCAAAAAAATAAAATGATTACCAGTTTAAAATAGTTTTAATAAATTATTTAATATTAGGACTGGACAAAAGTATATTTCACTGCATTGTGCTATGTGTAACTGTGCATGTGTTATCTAGAAATACATATGCTGTAGTAGATATGTTGTCAATAACAATAATTATTAACATAAATAGAGAATCATTACTTTTTAAGGCTGAAACAACATAATTGTTTGTGCTTTGAAATTATTTTATTAGAGTCAGAACATAACAATGTCTGTTAACTTCAAAATATACATGAGCTTTCTAAGATATTGTGAAAGAAAGAAATTCTAAAGACACACACACACACAAGTTTACATCACTAATATTTTTTTGTTTTGTTTCGTGATCATTTGACTTGAAGATCAACAGCTATGATTATCACATGATAATTTTACAGAGCTTAACATTTTTTTTAAACTGCAATTCAATGTAACATTGATGCTCCAGGTTCCCCAAATTAACAATAGGCTAATTAATTACTAAAGTAATGTTTTATGTTTCTATAATAGTTAATACACCAGTATTTAAAGCTTTTTAACCAAAATGATATTTATAATGATAAAATATCATTACTATTGTTATCCATGAATTTTCAAATGTACTGTTTTTCAAATTACAGTTACTTACATTCCTGAACATAAAAATTTGTTTTAGTGGTTGAATGTTATGCTTGTTTAATATCTGACAAGCTCAGCGAGTCGGCTAAATTTTGAGAATAAAAATATGAATTCAGGCTGAAATTCCTCACTTCTTTTCAAAATGGTTACACACTGAAAGGCTACTGAAAAGGAAAGAGTTCACATTAAAGCCCAATAACACACTTTATCGTTAAAATATGACATTCATTAAAACAAGCAAATGAGGAATGAGGTATTTCTAAAGGAATTAAAACACATGATGCTGAATGGTATCAGACAAATAGGGAATGGTGGTCTAATACATTTTTTAGGCACAGTGTACCATGATGATCAGTGGATGTAAAATTGTAGCACGATAAACACAGTCACTGATTCCTAAGTAAAATAGTCTAATGACAAAAAAAAAAGAAAAATCAAAACATATTCTAAAACATATGGATATAAGTATCATTACCCCACCCCCACAGGGGAGGCAAGGGGTACTGTTTTTGGTTCGGTTTGTTTGTTTAACACTAGTAGAAAAATTATTGGTTAAATTCATACCAAATTGGGTTTATAGATTGTCAGTGACCCAGAATAGATGTGATTACATTTTGAGAAAAGTAGGTCAAAGTTCAAATTTTTAATACATCTTTTTTTTCCTCCCATTTACTTATAATGGGCCAGATTCCACATATCTATAAAATACATTTTGTTTTAGTTTATTTCAAACTTGGCACATATAGAGAGGCAATTGATATGCTGACATCAGCACACTCATAGATGTGATGACATCAGCTAGATCGATGCCAAAATAAGATACAATACATGCGAAGGGTGGGGTTTGTTGTGCCTGGAACCACTTGTCATAGTTGTATTACTGTAATGATATCATATCACTTTTATCACCTGTTTAAGATGCTATTTATTCTAAAAAGAACATTGAACATAATCAGTTATATTTATATATACCTGTGTGTCATAACTGTATGCACTTTTATTTAGCTCAAAAGCACACAGAACCAAAACATGCCTCTTTTTCTATCATATTTGAACTATAGTTAGTATTTCCATGTTCCAAATCTATTCATCATAATTAGTGATAAATGTGTCTACTTGTCAACAATATGCCTCTCTACTGCTCCTCTGCTTATTTATGTGGTTATTAGTATGACACTTCAAATGCAAATTAATTGTTTTTTGATTAGATACATTTTACAGTGTCAGTATTTTATATTTTATGGACAAGTATTGGCAGTTTCTAACAATATATAGTACCGTTCCATGCATTTGTGCTGTCCTCTTGAGTTTTCATGGAAATCGCTCACCTGTCCTCTCCTGACCTATGGAACTTCAGTGAGAGGCGGTCATATCATCATTAAGAGTTTTGACACTTAAATTAAAATGTAAATTTTACTGGACACCAGAGCCTACTAAGAAGTGTCATCTCAGCAGAATGAATTTTAAGATGTTGCTCAGGCTTTAATATCCCTTGCTGAATAAATGCTCCATCTGCAAAATGGCTTTAATGAAGATTCTCAAAAATGCTTGTGCCCTTGTCAAGTAAAAATGTTAAACAGTTAATAGATAAAATAGTCCCCATTTTAGGGAAGACAAGGCCAGAATGATCAGTCTTGGCTTATAGAATAGGTGTCTATTTGATTACCTCATAGCCTTAAAAGAATCTTTTATTCTTCCTGTTATGTTTACAACCATTACACCCATTTCATATCTTGGCTCCATTTTTCAACTGATTGCAAAGAGGTGCCAAGACCACAATGAAATGATTATTGTTATTCTTTTCTTCTGTCCTCCCTCTTAAATAATCAAGGGTTCTAAACAAAATGTAGGGATAAACACATAAAAAGATTTATGATTTTTAGTATTAAAGTCAGACTTTTAGCACCTTTTGTTTTTCTCTCTAGAAATTACACAATGCACTTGATGTCTTTGGTCACAGCTGTGGAGGAAGAAAACTGAAGATGTGGTGTAAAGCGATATGTTATCAGTAAATAGCCCAGTCATTCCACAGAAATGATCAATACTGCTTATTCTGTAGCTGAAAACTAAAGGAAAATTAGAGAGTAAAAAATGTAGACTTAAAAGAAATTGTAAAATGGCTTTTAAATGAGGGGAAATAGTTCCTATTCACAAACCAATAAAACAGACACAATATGGTATATTTGTACGTTTTGACAAATATTCATCTAAACCATGTTACAACTAGTAATTCACTCTTTGTGGCTCAGATTAGTATGTGATTATATTTTGTTTGGGTCCAGCTGCATGAAATCAGCTCCAAATGTTTAATTAGGTCATTCAGCTTTCCATCTGTCCATGTTGGACTGATGTCAACCACCACTGGCTCAGGAATATGGATCTTAAAAAAAAAAAAAAGAAAAGTTTATATACTTTGCAGGTCAGCTGTTGTCAATATTACCACAGAGGTCAGAAATATGTTGTCTAAAGAGCAATAGCTGGCCAGAAAGAAAAAAAAAGTACTAGGTTGGAGCTACAAGTCATGAATAAATAAACACACATGCATAAAAAGGCATTAAAATAAAATGACAGATGACAAATGATGCACATTTTCACTGGAAAAACCTTTTAAATTAGCCTCGACGGTAGAACTGTCTACTTAATCTTTGGGCCAACAAACCTTGTTTTTTGTAGTTTTTTGGACTTGAAGTTGAATTGGTCCTTTAGAAAAGGTTCTTTGTGCTCCAGCTTCAGCAGGTAGGTGAATGTGCCCATGTTCAGCTGAAGATGTGATTCATTTTGCTTTACATCTAGGTCAGTTTTGGTCCAGTTCACTCCTATTGTATTTTATTTTTACTGCCTGTTATTCAGTGGTCTGTCCTGACCTTGGTGATCACATCATTTCATTAATACTTTTTAGATTCTAATGAAAAATTAAAAGAAAGTTGGCACTTTAATTTGTTAATTTTATCCCTAAGCCACAGAGAGCGACTGGGAGAGCATGTGTTCCTCAAGCCACAGGTTAACCACACCTGTGTTAATAATATGATCTTTGAAACAGGAAAATTAAGTTTAAACCTTTAGGATGCATAACATAATACAATAATCCACTGACCAGTCTTACAATAGTACAAGCCGGCATTTACACACCTAACTGTAACTGTCAATGTAGTGACAGACTGATGCTATAGTAAAGATGCTGGATACCACTGCAACTATTTTTGGTAGCTGGTGTAGACTGGGTCAGCATCCACTGGTCACTTTATGATTACAAATATGCAGCTGCTGTTTATGTGGAACATCATTTTCCCAAGACTCATTCAACCATTTTGCCGTGACCTCCCGTGACCCCCAAAAAGTAGATACTCCCTGATTAAGATTAAGCACAGCTATTATCACTTTGACTTCTAATGATTTTCTATTGGTATCTGTGGAAGTTTATTTAAACCTTTAATTTTCCTGGCACTTTTCACTGCTTGCAATTCACAGCCTATTCAGCACTTCAGCCAAAGAGCCCCCTACTAAAACTCCCAGCATGCTTTGCATTCGTTATGCATAGCCATACCTCTCCTATTACAGTACTGCAAGACTTAGAAAGATATTAGGCTGTCATAGACTGCGACGGCAAAGAGCCCTGTGTTTAGACCTGAGAGATGAAAGAGAAATGGCTTGTAAATTATTCATTGCCCACCCACTGTACTACAAGGCAGCACCACACTCTTCTCTAGTCTGCCAGAGCTCACTACCAACTTAGGGAAAACTCTCCACCACCACTAATATGTGGGTAGCCAATTATACCCATTAAATTTGACTTGTACTATGTCTGTTTTAATTCATTACTAAACTTACCTAAATTGAATGCCCCTGTTAAAAAATTGAGGATGCTTTCTTAACTACTATCGTCATTCATCAGCCACATGTAACCTAAAGCATTCTGAGGAAAATCAAATGTTTCTGTTATTCAGCTCTGAACATTTTAAGGGCCAGTGGATACACCACAAAATGTTGCAACAGCTGTTATCCTTTGAACAGTGCAGCGTTTACAGTAAAGATGTAAGATTGCAGATATAAGAAAGTAACAGAACCAAATTTTGTATGAAAGACTTTGCTTTCATATGATAGGTGTTCTATCAAAGTAAAAAAATGCCACTACATCTTTCAAAGTGTTTACACCCACACACACTCGGTGTTGGGCTCACTTCTTAAGACTTGCTATCTTCAAATATAACAAAATAAAGATGCCTTGCCCGTGTCTGAAACTTCCCTGCCATGAGAAATAATGAATGGATGTTTGATGATTTTGGTGATTGCTAAAGCACTTCATGGTGAAGTGTCATTCCCTATCATAGATCATTGTACAGAGCTAAAATGTAATCGTCCAAGAAAACAAGAATTAATCAAGATTTTGTCATTAACTTTTATAGCCTTAAATTAATGGAAAGATATTGTGCCACTTAGCACAGAAACATTTCCCAGATGTTTGACATATGGCAGCTACTCTGACAGCTTATTTTATGCATATTCTAAGATTCCTCTAGGTGTGATACAACAGCACAAACAACAGCATAACACATACACTTTGTGGCAGTTTGGCTTTTTCCCTGTACATATGTTAAAGATGTTCATGACTTACAGTTACATGTCAATAAAATACAGAGCAAAACTAAATATATAGATGTAGTGCATTGAGTTTCCACATTACAAAAAGTCCAGTAATACAGTCATATTATTTACAGTTGTATTAATGAAAGTATTTGTGGGATTCTGTGCCTGTTTGACTGTACATCTGGTGTATAATTCAGTCCTTTTCTGCAAATGCTTAATCCTTTGCAGGGTCAACAGGGTCTTCAACTGATACCAGCTGTCACTGGGTGGAGGTGGGGTACACCATACATAGATTGGCAGTATGTTGCAGACATAGAGGACACTTTCACACACCCTTCATTTGGTCCAAATTTACAGATTTTTCCATTTTGATTCCAATTAAATTTGCAGGTGTGTGTGTGTGTCCATGGACTGCTGGGACCAAACAGCCAGTCTTTTATCCAAGTTACATCTGCGCCTTTGGTTGAGGTCAAACTGAACTATGGTTTGGTTCATGAGGAAACATGGATAGTTGAGTTTTTTGGGCAAGTCATGAACAGATATGCAAAGCTACAAGGTACAAAAAAAACAAAAGAAGCAGAAAAACTAAAGAAAAAGAAATAAAAAAAAAAAGCAAATGTCATTGTCAGGTGCACCACCATCCATAAAAATGATGATGGCAGGACCTTGCCATGAGTAAAATTACAAGGTAATGATTGAATAGCCACATCTCATGTATTCATCTGTAAGACTATTAAGAGGAGACCGGGTGAACAAGACTGTTACACTGGCACTGGATCAAATAACTCTCTTTTCATACATACACATTTCAGTTTAAAACTAAACATGGTAGCTTAAAAAGAAATATTTCACGCATAGGAAGGACTTTCAAGGTGCCTTTAAAAGACTGATAAAATACACTCAAAGGAAATGTAGGAGGGCTACTGAAGGTATAATGTTATTTTGAGAAACATGATATTAAGAACATAAGGGTGCATTTAAAAGCACAAGATCCAAGTAACTCAGGAAGCAAGCTGAACCTGAGTCAATGAAGCAGTGTTTCCTTTATGGTGGAAACAAGGTAAAGTGAAATTGCAATGAGACAAATTAACAACACGTTGCTGTCAAATGCGCAACCGTCCATAAAGGGAAATGCAGCACACACAGATGACGACGGCAGAACAGTTCCATTCATTCTCATAGTCATGTGAGAATGTGGGAGGAAGCTGGTGTATCCTGAGGAAACCCACACAGACATGTTGCAAACCCAAGACCTTCTACTGTAAGGTGACAGTGTTACTAATATATAGGGTGTCCCAAAACTTACTGTGCAGTTGTGTTTGTTTTTTTTCCACAGACATTACTGTGCACTGCAGTTCTTCGTACAGCAGATGTTGGAAATGTCCCCCACAGGCCTGAAGACAAGTCTGGATGTGTTTTATCATATTGTCAGATACCTGCAGTGTGGCCAGTGAGATCTGTTGAATAATTACTACTGTCAGCTCATCAGCTGTGTGTGGACTGTTCTCGTAGACCTTTCCTTTCAGTGCACCCCACAGATAAAAGTCCAAAGGACTCAGGCAGGAGAATGAGCCGGCCAGATTCCACAGGAGATTATATGTCCAACATCTGCTGTAGGAAGAACTGCAGTGCACAATAACTTGTAAAGCAAAAATGAATCTTTCTGTACAATAACTTTATATCACTAGCATCAGAATACACACCTGTATTTGTCAATATCACTGAGCTTGTTTACATGACCATAAAAATCTGACAACTGGGACTAATCAGATAATTGTAATAATTGGATCTGACACATTTAAATGCAATTCAGAAATGCAATAAATGAAAAACCTTGGTTTCCATGTTTCAGTAAATCATTAGCTGTTCTTTTCAGAGTACATACGTATGTAGTGATGGTAGACTCAAACTTCCTATTATCCTCCTCAGCTCGTGTTTGACTAAGTCATATCTGTTTTCCACAATGCGCAGACGTAAAAGTACAAAGTAAACCAGATTATAGTAGTATACATGCACAAAAACATCAGAGTATTGGGGAGAAATCCAAATGCGTTAATCTAATTTCCCATAATCAGACAAAGCATATCACCTTATGCTGTTTACATGATCACTTGAATAATCTGATATCTCCAGAAGTCAGAAAATGATCATAGTTTTAGTAGCTCAGTGTTCTTGATATTTAGAAACTAACTTTTGGATATAACTTTGCTAACTCTTTCAACAGCTTGCAGTCTTTCTTTCCTATGTGTCATCATCTAAGTACATTTGCAAAATCAAACTGATTATGAAGTATATGCAGAAACTGAAAATGCAACTCCACTTTTGGAACTCAACTTTAATCCCTGCTCTCTCCATGTGGGCTCCTGAGGTGGGTTTACAGAGGCACAGATGGACGGCAATTATTGTGCACAAACAGTACAGTAAACATCTTGAGGTAATCCCATTATAAGGAAAGTGACCCATTGTTCAGGCAGGGCAGCAAATACCTTCAGTACAGGACATAATAAGCCACAGTTTCCTTTTAAATTGTGCAGAGGCAGGTATAACGCTGCATTTATTGACGCACAAGCTGCTAAAAAACTCAGTGCCATGCAATGCTTCTGCTACTTTTAATAGACCCGTAATTACTCATTTCTAACTTGATGTTCCCTACAGGTGGCTGTGACCTTAATCAAGATAGCAACAGGCAGACTTGTTCATTCTTAACAACTTAGTGTGGGGAATACTGTTGAAATGTTCCATGAAGAGTTGGCTGTAATTCTTTTATTTATGTGATTTAGGATGACATGCTGCACAGGACTGACCAATCCTCAATTTTAATTAAAAAGAACTTCTTGAAATAGCTCCAGTCATACATTCCAGGAATAATTTTCTGAAGTCTGCTTCATTAGAAATAGTTCAGTATTCGGCATTATGGCAAAAATCGGCTTGTAATTAAAATGCTAATTCAGTCAGGATGTAATTGTTGCAGACAAAACCTGGAATAACCCAGAAATGAAAGAAAATTGTATTAGTGCTGCCACACAATTCAGAAATACTTAGGATTGAAGTGGGCAAATCAGGCTTTATAAAAACATGACTCGGTCCAAATAACAAGAAATTATATTCGTTTTTTCCCCCTTCTGAATAGATCTCTGCTCAAGCTTGGCATAGGTTTTCAAATAGTTCACACCTTTCCTTACTTTACTTATTTAATGCTTCAATCATTTAGAGTGTCCATCATGTTAACATTTAGCATTATTTTTTCTTATGATCCTTCTCTGGAGCTACAAATGAGTATGCACATGTACTGTACCACATAATTCTCCCTGCCGTCCGTCCCTGACCGGGGCATTTAACCTTCCAAACGGGTAAAACTAGAAGGCAATGGTTGAATAGCCACATCTCACATATTCATCTGTAAGACTATAAAGAAGAGGCCACATGAACATTGCTATTACATTGGCTCTGGATTAAATAAGTCTCTTTTCATTATATACATTTCGTTTTACACTTATTCATTTATTATAGTTTAAAAAGAAATATTTTATGTGAAGGAAGGAATTTCAAGGTACCTATAAAAGAATGAGTTGATGAAGTGGAAATGTAGGAAGGCTATTGAAAGTACAATATTACTATGAGAGACAATTATATTATATAATTGCATATATGTATATTATTATATTATATAATTTTATTATATAATTGCATATATGTAGCAACATAATGGTACTTTTAAAAACATAAGATTCAAGTAATTCAGGAAGCAAAGCTGAGCCTGAGCCAATAAAGCAATGTTTTCTTTCTGGTGGAAACAAGGTAAAAATGAAATTGCATTAGGTGTGCTCCTGCTTACAGAGCCAGCATGACCCAGCTGCACTGTCGGTTAATACTGAACATATTCGTCTTCCTGTCATACATCGTACTGTAACAGAGATGGAAATCCACACCATATAGTAAAGTATATTATTTCTGATTTGAAATATTTTCATCTGTCTGATTTTTGCCCCTCATACGCCTAAAAAAATATGATAGAAACAATTGAAAGTACACTGGAAAACCATTAAACTTTTTTAAAATTATATTTTTCCATATTTGATTACAAAGTACACGTATATAAAACTCAAACCCCCACCTTGCATGTTCCCTCACTGATAATAAATCAAAATCAATCAAATAAAACACACAGTAAAATAAGTTTGACATCATAATAATAGAAATAAAAATAGCAAAAAACTAATGTTAGAAAAGCACAACACTTCATATCATATTTTTCCAATCCTAAATGGGGGCTGGTCCTTTCCACAGCACTCAGAGAAACAAGATAATAACCAAACAAACACTTTTGAAACACAACAGACAAACAACAAAATAAGAAATAAAACAAATCAAAAAAGTGGGAAATAACCTGCTCAAAAAAAAAAAAAAAAACTACCATAACAAAACTACACAAACTATTCCATTCAGATCTTACCATATTTATATGGTTTTATAAAGGGCACATTATTTGAGATGTCCATATGTGAGTGAGCACATGGTCAGGAGAAATTATACATAATAGGATTTATTTTGGACATTTTTACAAATTTCAAATGGAAAATTCTGGAGGATAGTAATTTTATAGTGTTCCAAAGTCATTACAAATGTTCAGTGTGTGCGTCCAGATCCTTTTTTCCGACACAAACAGCCTTTGCCTTGAAACTTCTTATGCCACGTCCAAATCTGCTTTCCTGTTGGCGCTTGTTTTATTAAATTTTCTAACAAATTCCCGTTGCACATTTGACTGAGTTTGGGCGTACTTCAATACACAGATTGCCTTTTCTGTTGCAGTAAACCTCATGTTTATTCCTGAAAGCAGAACAATAAAAATACTTACACTTTTTTGGGCAAAAAGAAGCATGTTACTCAGAATAATAATTCATCTTCCTCTGACCAATAATTCAATGTAATCTTATCATTTTAAATTTGGAAACTGAAGGGTCCATATGAAGTCAATCAAATCTGAATATGAGGATAGAAAACATCATTACCCCACTTTTTAATATCTGATACTACTGGAGCAGTTTAAGTAAACTGGTACTAGAAGTGTACCATGTAGCTGGGAACTGAGCAGGTTTTCCAGGTACCAGATTTTACAAGACGCAGTCTGACAGCGCATCGAAGTATATCTCTTTATCTCCCTTTAGATCTGTGGAAATAAAATATCAAGAAAATTATTGTTCTCTCTACAGGTTTGACTCATGGTGTCAAATTAATAAAACTAAAATTAAACAAAAAAGCAAACAGATGATGTAAAACAGACACATTAACCTAAATAAACATTAACACACCCCTCCTTGAACCCCTGCACATAAAATCGAATACAATTATTAAAATGTCAATTACCTCAAAATGCAAAATTAAGAACAGCGTACTGCGCATGCGCCGCGGCTATATTTTATTCGGACAAACAAATAGTGCCGCGCGGTAAAGCGTATACAGTGTCCTTGAACGGGATCAGACTTCTGGCTTGTAATTTTATTTTAAATACCGCGTCAACTTCAGTATTGTGGTAACAACAAGACACTGCGGCTTTGGTGTGTGCCGGAGTGACTCTTGATATGGTCATCGTGATCACATGAAGAGAGTTTTTTTTCCGTTGTTTTTCCCAAGACCGGAAGGGATTCCGAAAAATGCCAAAGTTGGGTACGAGCTTGTAAACGAGGGGGATTTACAGTTGAAAATGTGACCAAAGACACCTGCATGTGTTCTCTGCATTTCGCTGGTGGAAAGGAGCCAACAACTGAAAATCCAGACCCAACTGCAACATCTGCGCAGGTATGTTTATTTGCCTTTTTTCCCCATCCATCATCATAAAAGTTCAAACCAATGAATTAGCATCTATCTATCTATCTATCTATCTATCTATCTATCTATCTATCTATCTATCTATCTATCTATCTATCTAATTACATAGACCTAATTGTAGTCTAGAAGATGGGCCTGTAGGCTAATAATACTTAGAATTTTATTTTTATGATTAACGGCAGTTCTCATCAACAATTAACAATTCTGGCAACTGCTGAGTTCATAGATGGTGGATGAAAACAGGCCACACTTAAAATGTATATCTACTAATATATTTACTGACTTCAGTGTGTTTATCAAGTCCAAATTTAGCAACACGATACTAGCATCACAGGCATACGGCCCAGACTACCGAGTGAGTGCTAGTTCCGAAAAATGCATACCTGTCCGCTAATACTGCTGTCTTTCCGCTGACTTTGAGGTCTCAACACAACAAACGTTGTTTAAGTAGTTGTACATTGTGCTTCTGGATTGTGTAATATTAAAATGAAGCTCCCGGGACATCATTTTCATCCAATATTATAGGTGCTACAGCAAGTATCAACGCCATTGTATAATATGTTGGTGTGACCGAACATCCGGGCAACTTTTAGCTCATGAATATTAATAAACAAATTTGACGTCATTTGAGATCAGCCCTATTATTAGAGTTGAAGAGAAGTTTTTTTAATCGTTGTTATATGTTTTCTTTGAAATAAAATTCTAAGAAATAATAATAATTGAAGAGATGACGTACACACACATTCTCATTTAAAGGTATGCATTTCCTTGCTGCAAATATAGTAAGATCTATATACCTGCTTTGGTACTTGTTCCATTTGTCAGACATACTAGTTCCCAAAAGACATAAACGAGGTGACAATGGAACAGATCCATGTAAACTTTGAGATATCAGTAGCACTGGTCTTGATGTGAAAATAATTTGCATTTAAAGAAGCATCGTCAGTAATTTGTATCAACTATCCTTGAATCATTATGTAAAATTATGTCTAAAAACCCATTTTATGAGTTCACAGTGGCTGAATTCAGTTCATCCTTGAATCCACACATACAGTTTTGACAAATCTGAAAAAATATGTGCAGACATTCCTGAAATACTCCAATCATAAGACAGCAAAGACACAAGGTCACAGTGACCCTGATCTTTGACCATCTTCAGTTCCTCCTTGAGTCCGAGTATTTGTGCTAAATTTTAAGTTCCTGCTACTCCTGAAATATCATCTTTTTAGAGGTAAACTGGATGAAATGCTATTATTTCCTGGAAGTACAAACTTGCTGTCAAAAAGGTCAGGACTTAGAAACATTCTAAACATAGCAAATGAAGAGAAGAACAGAAACAGGCCGATTGCAGGGTTTCTGCAGGTAAACACGACAGAAGTGGTGATTGGGAAGATTGATTATTAACAGGCCCAGCTGACCAACTGACTGACAACCCCTTTCACAGAGAGATATGTGGACACATCAAAAATCTTGTGCGATATCTCGAGATACAACGTGTCATGCCTCAACAACAGAATCTACAGATCAGGTCAGGTGGTGCTTTCAAGAAGAACAAAGTCAAGATAAATGTTCAGTGATGCAAAGCCGAGATAAGTGTTCAAAGACTCTAAAGATACACTGAGCAACAAACCCTTTAAGTGGCAATTCTAATCCCCAGGCACAGAGAACCCCTGATGACAAGAGGTATCTTAAGATAAATCTACAAAGATGTGCCACTCTTGTGACACAGCAAGAAAATTAAGAGGTTGTCAGTCACCCATAAAGTAATTGTCAACTCCGTAAATGTCATAGGTGCCCTACAGAACAAAGTGGTTGGGTTTGCCGTCCCTGTCGTCCTTTGCAGAGTTTAAGCTGTCAAATTGTACGTTGTTAACTCAAAAAAGCAGCGTGTTTAAGGTGGTAACTGGACACAGACTGGGGCTGATACCCTTGGGTTCTGATAAGAGGGGCTAAACATGAGAAATTTATGGGGCTCAGTGTTTGTGGGGGCCCATAGAGCAGTGGAGGGGGCTCAGTGGATACAGGAACGTAGTTGTGAAAATTTCATGTAAGATCCGCTGTATAAGAGAGGTCTAGAAGTCGGGTTAGGATTAGGGTTAGTTTTGGTATTGTTTTCACTGTACTGTATTTGTATCGTATTGTTTATGCTCCCCCCTCCGGCAGATTGAGAAGATTTTGTAGGGTCAACAACGATTGGTGGCGGTGCCCCTGCTGACACTGCTATGGGGTCTTGTTACTTATGAGTTAGCATTGACACTCGTTTTTAGCTCAGCAGTCTCTCCAGGGCCCTGGTTGACGTCAAACAACTAAAGTACGTCAAATATAAAAGTCAAATGAGGCAGCAGCATGTCACTGTGAGTTACAAAATGACTACGTCACCCCAGAGATTGCAAATACACCTGTTCTTTAATTTAATGGAAATACAGACGCTTGTGTGAAAATATGATGCAGCGTCAGTCTGTGAAATGCAAAGTAACTAAACCTGACATGATACTGAATATGCAAACACTAAAACTGATACTGAAAAATAGACACAAAAGAAAGAATGAATTATTTGTTACATGTACCGAACACCAGGGTCCTGCACAGATCAATAAGGATTTTTGGGATAAACACAGTAATACAGTGATTTTAGTTTGGTTTAATATTGACATATTAAAATGTAATGATCATTAGGAAATCTACAGAATTTTTTAATACTATGATACTATGATGTTTGAGTTTCCATCTATTTATTGTGAAGCCAAGTAGAATAACACAGGATTGATCATATTTTTCTAAATACTATTGAATACACACGTTCACATTTATATAAGATAAAACCATTTTTTAGATACAATCATACACAAATATTTCATTACATTACCACATACGAACTTAGAATAAAATGATGACAACCATTTCTCCTCCACCTAGTCTTTTTTTGTGAGTTTCATCTTGCGTCTTTTATGTTTTTGCCTTGTTTAGTTTGTTGTGCAAACTCAACAGAGAATTTCTCTCTTCTTTTCTTTGTATTATTGTTCATTATATTTCGGTTATTTTTAGGTAGTGATGCAAAATTCCCTTTAAAAGTACTAAAACTCAAGTAGGAAGACTGTTTGAAAACATAAGTGGTAGAAAGTACAGGTAATTATGGAAAATATATAAGAACAAGATAATATTGAAGCACAGATATGTGAGAAGTTAGTAACAAAGTATTTGTACTTTGTTTTGGTATTGTTTGTTCTCTCCGCCTTTGGTACACAGTATAAA
>JAPTYQ010000002.1:16510659-16521491 GCA_029814465.1 Ostorhinchus cyanosoma | reverse complement strand
AGAGCAAGGATTGGGATATTTTCCTACACCACTGGGTGAGAGGAAGTGCAAAAAATTTTGTTGCAAGGAAGAGGATGCTGTCAGTTCACTGCACGGCCCTATCTGTGTATCTCAGCAGGGAGGCCAGAGCCAATCTACAGCTGCAGGTTTTGTCAGGATTCATGCCATCATGTGCTTTTGTTTCTTCAGCTTCCCCACAAGCTAGCCATGAGCCGGAGAGTCACAACTGAATGTCAGTTTGAAAAGGAGGTCCCGCAGGTGTCCCAGCAGGACGGTGTTTAAAGACAGATGAGCAAAAGGAAGTTGTATCTAGGTAGGGCATCATGCAGTTCTGTGGACTGAAAGGAAGGTGCACAGGAACCAGAAACCAAAAAACTTCTACAGGAAAGTGGGGAAATTAAAAATAGAATGTGGTTTTTGTTTGTTTCATCATATATATATAAAGATGGAATGTTGAGGAACTCTTTAAGTGGGAAGAGCTTTGCAAATTGAAAAGACGACAGTAAGACAACTCTCAGAGGCTGGTTGTCATTTATGTGATATAAAAAACACAAAGGTTTGTTTGATTCATGAAAGCTAGTGTCCAGGGATTTGAAAAAGAGGAAAATGATAATTATGATGAAGATGCAGTAAAAAAACAACAAAAATGCAGACAAAGACCAAGGTGTGATTTCTACTAAATTAGACACACTGAGACAAAACGCTGCATTCTTGTGCTCAGTACAATGCATATTACACAATGAGCTGAATTAAACATTGCAGACAGAGCGTTTACAGCAGTACAAAAGAGAACTGGACATATGCTGCTGAGATCATTTAGAGTTCTCACTTCCAGAAGTTGCCCTGTATTTGGCTTGACTCCCCATTCATTTTCAAAATAAGATGTTGTGCCTTTGCATGTCATAAACCTAATTATCCATGATGGATGTTAGACAAGTTTCTGACAAGAACTAATAACTGTGTTGATCATTCCCTGAGAGTTCGCTGCTTCCTCTTCCTCCCACACCAAGACCTCGCCTTCCATCATGCTTTGACAAAATAAACCCACAACATGCTGCTGAATTATTCAAATTTGACTCAGTGATGTATGAAGACGGAGTTGGAAGCGAGTGATGCAGTTAGCTGTACTAGTACACCCCGCCTGCCGCAGACTGAACCTCCAGTCAAACCAATTACCATCCATACCCCTTCGGCTCTTGAGCTCCGTGTGACAAGAAACAGTGGCTGCTTACTTTATTCTGCATTTTCTCACTAAAACCTGCTGCGGTGCAAAGCAGGAGGTGAAGGATTTATCAGTTCAGAGTATACAGGGATGTCATTTTCAGCAGTATGTTATCAGTGTCAAATACGGTTTTATGACACCTCAGATCATTACAGTTCCTGTCTGCCTATCATTTCAACCAAACAGTGTTTGTTGTCTGTGCTCCATATATACTTCGGCATGCTGGTCACTCAGTCCCTGAGCTGAAACCTCTTTCTCCCATTGGCTATAAGATAAATTATAGCCTCTGGTCACTGTTAGTAAAGCTATTTGATCAATTTACCTCATTGTACCTGGCATATTGCTCTTAAATTGCACCCACATCACAACACTGGATGACATGCGGAAATATAATTTCCACTGTGTTTGTTTGGTCTCTTCTGTTCATTTTAATTAAGAGGATATTTATTCTGGTCCACTCTCAAACATATAGCAGTAGGTGATGGTAATGCATCTTAATGCTAGATGCTTCCTGCTGAAAAATAAGACCGATTTGTGCTACAGCCATAACATAGCACTCTGCAGCAATAATAATGATAGTAATAATAATAATAATAATAATAAAAGTTAATTTATATTGCACTTTTTGCAGAAAGAATACACATAGTTCTTTACAACAAAATCGGAAGTAAAAAACCACACACATACAGCTACATACACAAAGGCATAAAAATAGAAAAGCAAATGGACATAATTCATTCTAAGGTAACAAAAACACAATGATTTTTATTCTTGTGATTGTAGACTAAAGATTATGTAAATATATATGTTTATGACTTTTATAATCATAGACATAACTGTTTTTGCATGCACATTTTCTTGCACTTTATCCTGTGTTGCTTTAACCAGTGAATTTCCCCACTGTGGAATCAATACAGTTTCATTTTCATCTTGTCTGATTATGAATGTTAGATTTCACTGCTGTCAGATCCTGTTAAATCCAGTTCAATCTAACATACTGGACTGGCGTAAAAATAACCAATGTTAGTATGAATAACTGCAGGTTTGATGGACAAACTTGTTAGCAGGATGAGGTCAGGGTGGACGTGTCCGAATAACAAACCTGTGAACATGAAACGCTGCTTTTAAAACAGCAAACCTGCAAACACTCATATATGTCGCTTTGGGAGTCATCCACGATCGACCTCTTCTGGTATTTCGGCAGGAGAACGTGTTGGTAAAATCCCATGTGAACCATCAAGCAAAGATGAGCACTATTGAAGTTTAAGTGGAGGCTTAACATGGATTTGTCTGCAGACAAGCCTTACTTAAAGCATGAAAAAGCACTCTCTCCATGCCTGGATCATTTGTTGTGTCTTGAGTCAGCAACATTTAAATTACCCACATACTCCACTGTTTTCACTCGGTGTAGTTAGCGCAAGTGGATACAACACATAGTCAGCAGTATAGAGATGGACCATATGAGGTATTGCAACAGATTTCGCCTCATTTGAGACCATGTCATATCTGTCCTCTGCTACCTGCTGCCAGGTTCAGAATGCAGCCCCAGCCTAAATCTCACCACCAACTCTCACTTCTAATTCCTCTCCCATTGTCCCAACCTGTAACTTAATGATTCTCCAGCTCTCTCACACTCTCTCTCATGTGCCCCTGGCTGTTGATCTGAAACTGTCTTAAATATTCATAAGCAGGGAGAGGGGGAAACTCATGAGGAGAGCAAAGAATCATACACACTCTAAAAAAAAAACTATGCAAGAATCTGCCTGCAATGGAACATACACTGAATGTGTTTGCATGTAATATTCTAAGAAATATATCACAAGAGCGAGTCAGTAAATACAGTATTGTGTAAAGGTTCTAGGCTACCATTAAATTTGTTATTTTAGCAAGTTTAGAATGACGACATACATATGCATTTCTCAGTCTATCTTTCTAAGGGTTGACCATAAATTTGGAAATAAATATTTTTACCTATTCTCATGAGATGATTGTGACAATGTGATTTATTTGTTAGTGTAACTGGGACTCAGTATGTAATGATTGTACACAGTCAAAGGTGATTACCGATGTGTATAAATAGGAAAAAAAAAGAAAGGAATATGTCTAAACACTAAATTATTCCAACTTTATGTGCAACAGTGTATATAGGTACAACAGGAGTATACAGGGAATACACGGAGAACATTAAAAACAAAAACAAATTGTGCAGTTATGATAAGATAAAAGCTATACGCCATCATCCGGACAGAGAAAAGAATAAAAGACAGCCAAAGTCTAAAGAAAACCACTGAAGCTTTGTTACCACATCATTAAATAAGAACTTCCAGACAGTCGACCCAAGACACTTCACAATGTACTAAAACCACATGCACATCAGACCAAATACTGACTTCTATCTGTAGAAGTCAATTAGTTCAGATTCTTTTGTGTTTTGAAACTGTGGACATGTAACCTTTCCTGCACCTTGATAAAAGAGACTGAGGAATAAAGATGCATGTTTGGTCCAAAAAAGGCTAAAGGTGCCTCAAGATTTTTGCACAGCACTGTACGTATTAGCAGCTGTTGACTTATTCATTTTACTGCCCGGCAGGAATAAATCATTATCCCTTCATGATCTCTACCCCCTTCCATCGTCCTGCTGACCTGAGGAAGATGATCCCCTCAGCTAATCCACAAGCTCTTCAGCTGGAAATGAAGCCACATTCGCTAATTCAAAAATGCACAGAGAAGAAGCGAATGTGTAAAACCGTCGGGGTTACGCGTTCATCAGTTTCACATTTCAGATGCATGTGTTCAAGCTTTCTTTATTATTCATACAGCTGTGAAATGTAACTTTATCAAAACCCATGCACTCCTTCTGAGTATCTATTTTTGAGTGTGCATCATCGAGTCTCAGGCTGAAGCGTCGGATTGTGGAGAGTTCTTATTTTTGTTAAAATACCAGAGGTCGCGTGTATAAAAGACCTCATACTTGTGCTGTTTACAGTGTTGTTGAATCTCCTGCTGTTTTCCAGCTGTGGGCTTATTTTGAAACCAGTGTGAAACCCTATAGCAGAGACGCATGAAGGTCAGACTCCATTATATTTAAGACATGTTTTAAGTGGATGTTGGTCTTTTTTAGTGAGTGTCTTCAGGGACTAATTAAACAACAGAAAATGGTTTCAGTCATAGCTACATAGTAAATGTAAAGCACTTTGCTCTAGAAACATCATCCATTACTATTATTATAATACATGCTGTGTAACCCATAATTATGATACAACCCCAATTCAAAAATTGATAGAACATTGTGTCACATGCAACATCAGGAAGGACACCATCATTACTGAAAGGTATTAAACTGACTGTAGACCGACATAGGCTCTCATATAGTTTGGGCTTTAACAGATAAATAAATTGCATCTGTTATCACATGCAATATACATCAGTAACACCAAATCAGCTACTGCCCTCATATATTCCATGAAAAGACATGAAAATCACCACAGTCCAGACATGTTGAAGCTGCACAGACATTTTCAGCCACTCCAAACATATCATCATTTCATCACCACTTTGGGCTGTGTAATCTTTCTACTTAAAAGTCAGATCCTTAAACAGTTTTACAACAAACTCCTACTTTTGTGACTTCTGTTTTAAATGGACAAACATCATATCGTTAGCCTTGTAGCATAATTGCCTTAGTTTTTTTTTTTTTTCAGGTCAGCAATGATGCAAAATGAAGCAGCAGTGTTAGGAGAGTAAATCACAATTTGGTCAAAAATATAAGACTCTGAGACTTTTCCTCAGACTGCGAGATCCCTGAGTTTTCATCATATTTACTTCAATATTCCACGACAATTGCAACCCAACGTGGGGCTCAGAAGAGAGTGTCTGCTTGCTGTTGAGGAGAGATGAGCCCAAAAAACAAAAGGTAAGAGCTTATCTTACCATTTAATGTCCCCAGTCTCATCACTTCTCACTGTGAGTAGAATTTAAGCCCTCTCTGATAAAGAATTTGATGCCAAATGCACAATTCCTATTACAATTGCAACCATTTTTGTAATTGTGGTTGGATTACTGTGAGAGTAGGATTGATATTTACTCAAACTTTTCCAAAACATCATTATCTCTCTGCTTACCATTGTGCCATACTCAAGATTCAAAGCCAGAAAAATGGAAACCCGACAAGGAAAAACATCATTCATCACTGGTGTTTCAATAACCAAGACACTAAATCACACAGTGGATGATGCTGTGTGGGCACTCGTATCCTGTTCTGCCTAAAACTGGTTCCTGTATCACGCCAAATGTTTACTATTGCTCCTAAAAGATATGTATCTTACCCCAAGGTACTGTTCAGAATGCAATATTCCGTTTTCTAAAAGCTTTTTATCCTTTAAGATATCAGAACACAGAAGATCAATGCACCCAGACTGTATTTGTTGCTATTCTGTTGCCAGTAATAAAGGGGTAAGTACATGTTTGGTGGCATCACAAATAGAGTTATAGTCGCGAGACCTCAGGATTTATCCAGTTAGAACCAGAATGTGGAGTTAAAAAAAAGAAATTTTGGCTGTACAGTGCATTCAAACTGAAATGACCCCACAAGTGACCGTCGAATGGTCTGAACGGTATAAAACACATTTCCTGTGCATCTACAACCTTCAGTTAGGGCCTGGTACATCCCGTGCCACCTCACGTAAGCACATTCCTGATACTGCATCATGAATCATCCATTCCTCATTTATTGCGCTTGGTTTCTCGTTCTCTTGTTGCAAGCACAATTGTTGGCTATCCCCTCTTCCCTCCGTCTATTCTGAAATGAGAAGCATTAGTTAAGTGTCTTTTTTCCCCTGAACAGCTGGGATATATTGTGCAAAGTAAAGGATTTCTGTAAAGGACAACCTCTAAGGTCTGTTACCTGCTTAAGTGAAAGACTACAATGTCAACCCTTTCCATTATGAAAAGATAAGATGCAGTTACTCCTGGTTTCATCATACCACAGAGATTTTTTTTTTTTTTTTTTTTGGTGAAGTGTGCAGGTCTTTGTTAGGCACCTCTGGCAGCTGAGGAGAGCTTCTGCCTTGTTTATTTTTGCAGAATAACTCAAATCCCTCTTAGCTCCTTTAGCTCCCAGAAGCATTTCCAGATTCAATTGCATCAATAATAATTGAGAGAAAACAAATGAACCTCTTAAGATTCAAGGATCCTGACCAGATAGGGGTCAATCAAGTGTTCAATTAGTTTCCACCTTGACTAATGTCACAGTTAATTTGTTTCACCTATGAAGATGATTCAGAACAGATGCAATTAAACACACTTTCATCTGTGTTATAATAGAACAAAAGAAAAGACAATGCCTTTTGAATTCAGATTAATAATGCAGCGGGTTTTTTTTTTTTTTTGTTCAATTCACATGTGTTGTTATGTTCAGGTCAGTGTAAAAGACAGATACCCTCTCTGCATGGCTCATATTGTACATCTTGCACATCTTTGTACTAAAAGAAAAACTGCAATCACGTGGAACTAAACTAGTTTCTGGTGCATTTGCTTAAAAATCAGATATTACTTTGCTTGTCTGTGCAGGTTCAATAAGACGGACCGTTACTCATGTTCAGACTTTAAAACCCATTTCCAAACCAAGGCAGCTCCTTTATCACAATTACAATGCATTTGTCTTCTAATGAAAAAAAAAGGTTGTACTTCACGTTCAGAATTATGTGATTAATATTTTTATATGAGCCTCGTAATAGCAATGCATTCATTTATATATTTACCTGGAACCCTGCACTAAAAACTCTACCTATATTATATTTGTGTATGGTATGTGTATGTTTTATGGTTGACCACATGAATGTTAGGTTGTTTTTTTTTTTTCAGTGTATATTCTGTTGGGTCTTTTTGCCTAGGGACTACACATGGAAAGCTAAATCTGGTGCTGTATATTTTTGTAACTTCTGAGATTCTCTTTCATTACCACCTATGCAATTATCCAAATGCACAGATGACAGTGGAAAAAAAAAGTTTGTCTTATTCATGTTGATCAATTTTGTCTCTTTTCTTTTTTATGAAATATGCTGGACATATAACCTGAGGACAGTTAAAAACTCATGTTTAGAGAGAACGAGTGCAACAAGTTCAATTGAATTAAGATGAAGTAACTTAACCCCAAAGATGTGCTTGTTTTTCGGACTAGATGTTCCTTCTTAGCAGGTAGTATTTATCATAGAGCACGGTTTTTGTCATAAATCCATATAAAGATTTGTCGCTATGATTTTCTATCTGATTCTGAGTAACTTAATATTTTAAATTAGACTTGCAAGACATGTTTGAGCTGCATGTTTGACATTGAGAAGTACAAAACTAAAACTGTTAAATTGAGGTCAGAATTTATTCCTTATCCTTTCTTCACAAATTGACAACAGAGACAAACTGAATGGATTCACTGTTTTTCAGTCTTACACCACATCATATTTAATATTCCTCAGACACAGAAAATACTTCTTAAATCCTTTCTTTCTTTCTTTCTTTTTTGGGGGAAAAAAATGTATTTTTACTCCGGCTCCTCTCATTTTTAAGTACCGTAATCTTCTTTTGGGATAATTTCCCCATTGTATTGCTTTTTTCCTTGTCTTTGAAAGTGGAGTTTTTTGTCATACATTTTTGCATCACATTTTGGAGACATTATTAGGTAAATAATTTATCTAAAAAGATACAAGGGTACAGGTTCAACACGACGCTAAAGAATAATACAGATTAACACATCTCCCATTAGACCAAAAAATTCATCTTGTCAAGGGAAACCATAACCAAGAGGCAGATTTCCTAACTCTTCACTGCTTCTGTTAGATAATTAAAATTTAATGCATTACCACGTTGCTTTGCATTCTATTCATTTCCATCACATACTCACAACAGCAACGTAAGAGAACCCACGGGGCACAGTATTGTTGTCTCTCACTGTTTGTAGCCCTGCAAGTGTCACAGGCATACCGTGGAAAATAGGACAGCCATTGAACACCCCTTTAAAATCCACTATAACGGAAATGAGTCACATAGGAAACTGCAATCTTCAAAAACTCTTTTTATGAGCCGTCTCATATTTATATAAAGATAGATGTATTTTCCCCAAGAAATGTTTCTGTGGCCAATTAAATACATTTTTCCTCAGTAAGTTAAAAGAGGAACAAAGATAGCATAGAGCGCCTTATTTACGGCCGCTGCATGGTACTGCACGGTAAAGCGGTTCACAGCTGCACATTCACGTCAACACTGCAGAGACGTATTTCATGGTTACAACTCTTTGATACTGAAACTCGTGTCTCATGAAAGAGAAGCCCCAATTACAAATCATTACAATTCATCTACATGTCTATGTATAGAACACACTACTAAAAGAAGTGGGCTTTCTACCTATTTTTTTTTTCTGCACATTCACAAATGCATTACACTGAAAATATATGAGAAGATGCACGTGTTTAACTTTAAAGTGTTAGTCTTCTTTTTTACACAATTCTTTTTTTTTTATACATATATACTATATATGATCTGAAGAAGAACACCTACTGTTGGTGTTTTTCACAGCAGATGATCACAAGTGGATGAAAAATAGTGGTCTTATGAAAAAAAAATACTAGCACCCTGCTACGTTTACATTATTCATATACAGCAAACAGTTGACGTCAATCAGTATTTTTAGTATTTTGTTTCGTCATTTCATTATTGAACTGTTATGCTTGGATTTTTTTGCACCTAATTGTATCCACTCCATATACATATTATATGTAGTAACCCTTTAAGACCTTGAACTATTTTTGTGTGGCTGCACCTGAATGAATTTTTCTCTACATATAACCTTTCCTGTGATATTTATCAGAATTTTTGTGTTATCCTCAGCATTTTCCAGTCAAATGCTGATATTTTCCCATATAGAATTAAACTTAATGACCATGTAGATGTTCACAAAAGCTCAGCATAAGTTCAGGGTTTATATCAAAACAGAGACAGCTGAAGAAAATGTTTTTTGTTTTTTTGTTTTTTTACTTTACAAAATATATCATTAACTGAATGTAAAAAAAAACAAGAATCTGCAACCACTGCTACTTGCCAAATAGCTTTGACGGCTCCTTATGTTGCCAAACAACAATACAAACCCTCTGAATGCCCAAATGGATCATCCCAGATGTGGCTAAAAAGAAGAGAAACTACATTCAACCTGAATTATCTAAATGTATGTGATTTATGGTTAAACAGGTATTAAATATTTTAGATCAGTGGATGCTTTTGGTTGCCAGCAGCTGTTTAGGTCTTTAAGGGTTAATATGTGAGCCATCCTGTTTCAAGTGAAATTCTGGTAAGAATCAAGCAGGTGGAGATTCACAGACTGAACAACACACACAGGCTATCTCTGCAGGACACACACAGCCTGTTCTTCCTGCCTTCATAACAAAAAAGTATTTTTTGGAGTGTTGACTTGAAAGGAATGCAAATGCAGGTGCGAAGGGTTACATGGTGTCCAGAATTGTCATTTAGTCCTGCCCCACATGTGGCTGGAAAAGAAAGAGCTTTATCAGAGGCAGAGACGCTCTCCTCCTGCAGCTGGAAATAAGCAAGCAAGAGTGTAAAAGGTGCAGGGGCGGCCTTTTGTTGTATGAAAGGAGGGACAGCGTTGCTTTTTATTTGAAGCCCTTATCTGGAATTGAGCAAAGTGTTGACTTTTTTTTTATTTAATGCGAGACCAAAGCAATAGCGTATGTCCTCTAGGAAGGATGTGATACATACTGTATAACAGTGTTCCTACAGGGTCTTAAAGTTTTAAAAATGTACAAATCTGCATTTAATACCTTGAAAAAGTCTTTAAAAGGTATTAAATTTGATACGGTGGGTCTTAAGTTATGTTACCATAAACTTGTTTGCTGTATTGTGTTAAATGTGTCTGTTAAGTGTCCAAGCTGCAAAGAATGTAATGTTAGTCTACTCACTTCCACCTGTTCCAACCTGACAATTTATATTAAAATTAGGTACCAATAATCGTAAACTTTGGAGCCTCCGGTGAGAAACGATCATAGAACATTCAGCCCAACACATGTTCAGCCATTAGTCACATGAGAAAGCCCACTTTGGGAACTTTAAGGGATGGCTTGCAAGCAAATAGTAAGCATGAGGAAGTGTAAATTCAATAATGCCTGGATGGAGAAAAGCTCATTCTCAATCTGGTTGACATGAGTTTTCCTAAATTCTAGGCGTCATGAATTTTTGCTAGTATGGCTGTGAAATAGGCTGTGAAATGAGCATTAAATTCTGTTCTAAGTCATAAACACTATTAGGGTTGCATTAGTTTTGCATAGGTGCATGGGGTAATGCTGCTTTACCACAGGACGTTGGTAATATAAGGGCCAATTCACACGGGATAAGAAATATCAGTAAAACTACCACAAATGGGAGGGGTAAATCCATCCCCTCCTGTCGTCATGTGTGGATGATATTGCTTTCCAATTAGGCTTGAGTGTCCAAAATAGAGCCCTGCCCGACACAGCTGCATCTGAACCCGACAAGCACTTCAATGTTTGTGTCGGAACCTGATCACTTAACTCCAGTTGTCCCCACATTTATGTTGTAGATTGTCATT
>JAPTYQ010000002.1:16344268-16356408 GCA_029814465.1 Ostorhinchus cyanosoma | reverse complement strand
TTCAACTCCACAGGTCCATCTTCAACCCTATTTCTGAGTAATGACACCAGAAAGGTCATTTTGAGTGCTGGCCCTTTTTATGCACATGAGCCACTTCAAGCCCCGCCCCCTTGAGGCTGCTGGCTGTGTGCACTGTCCCGTTCAGCCAACAACTGAACATTTTAGGTAATCGACTCAAAGTTTGGACATATTTTTAGTTTTTACTACAACCGCTGCTGCTAATAAACAATTATGTTGTACTCTGAGAAATGTTCGTCGGACATCTGGACCTTATATGTGCAAATGTCATGATGTAAATAGTTATAGACGTAACAAACTAAAAATGAATTAAAACAGGTTGTAGAAATCCACTCGATTTTTGCCAAAAAGAACATAAAGATACCTTTGCAGCACCTGGAGGGTTCAAATTCAAACTTTATGAACTATTAGGGTCCAAATGCACAAATAAATGAACAAAACACTAATAAAAGTGGGTTTAGCTAAATATGACCCCTTCAAGACTGGAGAACAATTTACTGTATGTGCTAGCTAAATAAAAACTAAAACCACTGCCACCATCATAAAAATTTGACCAACCATTAAATACTGTGGTATGAGAATAAGAGTAGTGGCCTTTGTATAGTCTGTGCTCTCTCAACACTTTGGTAGTATTTTTAAAACCAGTGCCATGAAGTACTTAATCACTATTGCTGATAAATTTGCAAAAGCACGCTCCCAAATGATTACATTTATTCAGTACCTTTTCAGCAGCCAGTGCAGAAATAGGAAACTGAGATAATCATAGTGATCAAATTATATATTTTATGATTTTAAAGTTGCTGCCATCAGGGACTATAAAAACTCTGAGGTTATCTATCAAACCTTTAATGACTGAGTTTTCCTTTAGGACTGTGGCGTCAGAAAATTACAATGCTCTCTGCTGGCAGCTGACTATGACTCCTTGTCCTCCAACGTATTTTAAAAAAATACAAGTGAGTTTCTATACTGTTACCAAAATGTAGCTTTAAATGATCAAGCACATATGAAAAATGGCAGAACTGTTCCACAAAGGGTCTCTAAACACCATCTACATGTTTGTCACATAAATGTGGTCCTTCTCCTTTGTTAATAATAAGAACATCCTGTCTATGACACGGACCATGCTTCTACTGGAGCCATAATCTGGACCAGCTCACACATAAAACCTGCCCACTGTCAGCTGGATCAGACCTACCATGGGCTGCTGGGGGGGCAGTGGTTGCATGCCCAGGCCCTGGTTCTGTCCCTGGCCTGGTGGGGGCACTGCTGACACCTGCTGCTGCTGCTGCTGTGGAACCTGCTGCTGAGGAGGAACCTGCTGAGGCTGGACCTGCTGTTGTTGTTGTTGCTGCTGCTGTTGTTGTTGCTGCTGTTGGACTTGTTGGGCCTGCTGCTGCTGTTGTTGAAACAAAAGAATGGAAATCAGTTGGCAAAATACACAAAAAGGCTTGGCCTTTGGATCAAAAGCACATATTTAAAATCTTGCAAGACTACCAGGTTCGCTTGGAGCATGTAATCTCTTCTTCCTGTGTTTTTAGCCAAATCAATCTGGTTTTTCACTAAGAAACAACACAAAGGAACACATATCGCAAAAGCTGACAATTTTATGCTCCTCAATTTTTATCAAAAATGATCAGTTACTTGTTTTGACAAAAAAATACCCATTTAGTTTCCATCACTGCATTGTTCAGTGCTTTAGATAAATACAAATTTTTTTAATTTTGTGAATTTCAAAAATGCTTCCCTAATATTCTAAGTCTTGCATGGACTTGCCCCTCCTCCCATGAAAGATTTGACCAAATCCCAATCTGTCAGTGGGATGGCAAACAGGGCCACAACTTGAGGAGATTGAGGTGCCACGCAGGTGCACTACTGTTGGACAAACTAAACCGTCACTGGGACTAAATACTGGAACAGTTTATCACTCAACATAAGAGACTCACAATCATATGCCTCCTTCAAATCACATCTTAACATTGGATGAAGGAAAACCAAGCCTGTGACAATCAGTTGATTGTTCTCACTGTGTTGTTTTGTGTGTTTTTATGATGCATTGTCTTTTGTCAGTTGTCTTTCTTGTCACTTGTCACCTGCTACAGATGGAAATTAGCACCATTGCTACAATCTGGCATATTTAAAGTGGCAATTGTTGTAGATGTTCATTCATATGAACTGTCCATAATAAATAAATAAATAAATAATTTCTTCTGACACAATTATACTTAAGGGAGGGACATACATCATGCACACAAAAAACAGGCTTTTTTCACATGGTATTCATGAAAATCCCAATGAGCGAACCGTGTTTGAATAAATGACAGCTGACATACTCTGAGTGCTTGTTGTCGGATGTACTGTTGCTGTTGCTGTGCTGCTTGTTGCTGCTGCTGTTGTTGCTGCTGCTGTTCTGCCAGCATCTGATTGGGCCTGAGGCCTGGATGGACACCCTGACCTCCCATGTGCCCGAGACCATGGATGATGGGATTCTGCTGTATGGGCTGGTGGGCAAACCTGAGGAGAGGAAACATCACATTGTTGTTAGTGTATAATAGCCCAAAAAAATCTCAAGAGAATATTATACAGTCCACTACTTTCCTTTTAAAAAAGTACAACCATGCACTGACCTCTGCATACTGTGTGAGTAGCCTGGTGCCTGCTGGTGAACATAACCACTGGGCCTCTGCTGCATTTGCCTAAGAGGATCCACCACACCTGGGTTGGCTCCTGGATGGGAGCCCTGGAAGTTTTGGTTCCCATAGGAGGAAGGAACTATACCACCACCTTGTGATGGATGCTGCTGCATCCCCATGTGTGTTCCGTATGTGGTATAGCCCTGAGATATATTCTGAACAAAAAAAAGTAAGATTGATAATTAAACCTACAAGAGAGAGGATTATTATTTACTGATCCAAATTTGCAAGGTTCATGAAAAGCATAACCAAAAACACAACATTATGATAATAACTCCACAGTAAGAAAGAGGCAGGAATAAACTTGCCGAATTATAACAATAGATGTATAATGAATATTGTGCCAAACAAAGGAAAAGTAACAAAAATACATTTACCTGATTTGCCTGCATTGAAGTGTATGGTTGGTTGGGGGTTATCTGTCTAATCTGTTGCCCCATCGTGCTCTGATTCTAAAAAGACAAAGAGAAAGTCAGAAAACGCAGTCTATGTGGTCTCAGAGGAACTTGAAGTATCAAATAATACTGAGCTTTAAAACTAAATATAAAATAACGATCAGCTTTATCTTGCACAACTTTCCCATTATAAACTATGACTTCAGGTCAGGTGTCTTTGGGTAGAATGGACGGAGTCACCGTCAGCGTGGACCGACTCACCTGTAGCCTAACCTGCAGCTGGTGCCGCAGCATCTGAGGCATGCTGGGTTGGGGTTTGTACCCCATTGGATACTGTTTATCTAGTCCCATCATGCCCGGCATATTTCCCTGCATCCCAGGCATCATGCCTGGATAGCTGGGCCGCGTAGGCATCATTTTGTTCATTGGTGGGTTCCGGGCAGGTCTATACGGAGGATCTAAACCTGGACCTCCTGCGGAAAGAAAAAGATTTGAGGTGTAATCACACGGCAAGATTTGATGACAGTTAAAAACTGCTTTGACCGGTAGAGCTGGTGATCAGGGTTATGATGAGAGAACATGCTGTGAACTGACCTGGAGGTAGAGGCTGGTTCTGTGTGTACATGCCCATGGTCTGCTGGCCGTACGGTAGTCTGCCATACGGATGGTTCTGCATCAGGTCAGCAGACATATTTGTCCCATAGGTAACACCGCTAGGCGTTCGGTTCACATAGTCCTAGTGAAATCAAGTAAAAAATGTTTTTACCCATGCTGCAGTAACATAGGTGTGTCGAGAAACCATTCAGTGTGCATTAACTTTCTCATATATTAACATGACTCACCTCAGTCTTGCTAGCAGGAGTTTTCTTCTTCTTGTTGGGTTTCTTCTTATTAGAATCAGAAGGAACAGTGGACACATTCTTTTCAGGCTTCACCGCTTCCATCATCTTCTTCTCTGGTTCCTGGGAGACAGGAGTCAGGGGCTCCTCCTCTTCAGGGGGGAGGGGGAGTGGCTCCAGGTAATAGCTTCGAGGTTTGGGCTTCAGGTGGGTGTGGTAAAGCAGAAAGCGCTGCTGCTCCTCAAATTTAGTAACCTTACGGTCCACACGCACAGTACCAAACCAGCCCCAGGACAGGGGGGCGGAGTGTTTTAGACCCTCAAAGACGTCCCAAGGAGAAATTTTCTGTTTGGTCGACACTTGAAGGCCCTGATTCAACAGAAATGCAGTACAGTTATTTCACTGGCAGCACTCAGACTGCAACATATGTCAATGATACTGACCACAGTTTATCTTGTAGCGTTTTATTTTTGAGATCTTTTATAATTTTTTTTTTTCCAATTTATACACTTCTTGTCATATCATCACACACATTTGTATAATCAACACCACAGCCTTATAAAATACACTAAGCCCAGAGCCCAATTGACACACATACAAACCAATTTCTTCTGATATACTTAGTTTCTTTGAGCTTGAGATGTTCCGTGTACAGAGCAGGATGACAGATTTCAGTCAACTCTACTTCTCATACCAGTAATGACAGAAAGGTTAAGGCACGACACTACATACCACTTAATCTTAAATACGGGACATGAAAACATGGGAAAGCACTTACTTCCTTCTCAAACCCAGCAATCTTGTTCCCCTTGGTGTCTATTAGTGAGCCCTGAGGTTCACAGGTTATGACATCACGGGTTTGCTTGGGCAGCGGCAGAAGCTGGCGAACCTTTTCCAAACTTTCTGACTGCCGATCACCCAGCTCTTTCTGCAGAAAGACAGAAATGGGTTAGAGTGTAAAGACATGCAACTGTGAAAATGCCAACAATCACATCCCCTTTTTCAAAGAAGCACAGTGAAATTTTAAACTCTATTACCTGAAAAGACTCTTTAAATGTTTGTTTTAGTAACTCATGTAAAAGCCAGCGAAGAAACTCAGCTAATTAAGAAAGACATGGGTACAATTTAAGTTAGATTGTATTTTCATGTAAATATGTTGCATATTTACATGTGGTAATTATCTATATAGTCTGTATAATTTTATTACTTATTACTATTATTACTTTTTTTATGTTGTTGTATTTTTTACTGTCTTTATGGATGTACATTTTTTTCTTGCACTTTATTTTGTTGCTGTCTTGACCACTGAATTTCCCCATTTAGGGATAAATAAAGTCTAATCCAATCGAATCAAATCTAGTGAAGTGTGAAACCCATTTACAAACTGGGTGACTGTGCTTTTGTTTCATTTTGTGCCCCTCCAAATTTCCCTGTTCACACATGCTCTTTTAAGAATGCTGCAAATGTAGTAGGCAGTGTTTTTCACTATACACTGCTTTACCTTTATTTATTTATCTATGTATTAAGTGTTTCTATTACAGTTACTATTATTGCATTACTATTTCTATTCATTTCTTTTTACTATTTATGTTATTGAAAAAAATTATGTTTAAAGAGATATAACCACCATTTCTTTTACTTTTACGTCATTTTTCTTCATCCCTCTACTTCATGGATGGTATGCAAATTACATTCTTCTATTTTGTTTAAAATACAGCTAGGTCAAGGTGAGGTCATTCTATAAGCCTTTCGGGTTTCCGACCTCACCTGCACATTTTCATACCCTTCTTTCTACCAAGAGACATATGTACATGTATTTGTCTCATTTTATATTTGTATGTGCAAATAAAAGAAAAGAAAAGCAAAATTAAATAAATACCTCAGAGAAACAACAAGGTGATGTTTGACCTTGAAACACAATGAATAATGTCTGATCCAGTGTCCTGCCTATGGGTGATACAGCCAAGCACTGCTTACCCTGAGCTTTTTGACCAGGTTCATATAGGCCCTCTTATTCTCCTCCATGCTGCCCTGAGAGATACTGGACATGTCAGCAGCCAGTGTGCCGTTAATCAGCACACTCAACATGTCCAACACTGTTGTGAAGAGCTCACTGTGGATGAGAAACAAGCAAAGGAGCCAAGTGAGCATGCGATTCATATAATAATGTCAGCAGTGTTGGTGTTGGGAAATAATAACAGTGTCAAAGTGAAGGGTGAGTGTGTAAACTGTATGATGGAATGAGATTTTCCTCTGTGCATAACACTCACTTATTAGACTGCATGTCCACTGTGCCGCTGCTGATGATGTCGAGGAGTAACACTGCCCACTCAGTCGTCTGCTGGGTGCTGCGCTGCACCGTATCAAACATGCCACCAACCTAGTCATCAGTGGGGAAAAAATCCTTAGTCTTTTCACAGCAGTTTGATCGATGCAAAGTGTTAAAACAGCAGACAAGTTATGTATTGGTATTTATTAAATCATATTCAATTATGCTTTTTACTTTGTTTTTATGTTCATGTTGTCTGCATGATACACTCAAAGAAGTCCATATGGATAACATTCTATCATACTTTTGCCAGTTTTGTGGACTTAATTATTGTTTTACATTTATTGCTATTTAGTCTAGCTACAGGTAACACAGGGTGTGATAAAATTAAAAACTCTTACAAGATTAAGGCGAAGTTTCAGAGCCTCGTGCATCATCTGCTTTGCCTTGCAGTCGTCTTGATACTGATCTTCTCTCCAGTTGGTGACAATCTGCTGGACTTGGCTGTAAAGGGAAGTGAGAAGGCCTTCCCTCTGTTCATCTTGTCCCTTCAAGCAGGTCAACACCAAGGACAGGAACGGCTGCTGACTCAACAGAGACATACTGAGGAGGGAAAAAGGCAAATCAGGTTTTGTGACTTTCGTAGTGTATGATAGTGACTCAGAATATTACACCAGCTATAATATTATCATAAACTAATGGAGGATTTTCATCAGCATTAAAAAGAAAAATCTAATTTGATTTAAGGTTATGCCCTTACCTTTTCTGTTTCTGTCGGTCTCTCTCCTTGCGTGAGGAGGAGCCCAGGTGCTGTCCTTTCTCCAGCTCTTCCCCTGCTGCCTTCAGTACATGGCCCTGAACCGTGGTGGGCAGTTTTGCTATCAATGGAGCCACCAGCCACACACCTGAACGCTCCGATGAGCTGGCACACGTAAAAGAAAGGACAAACAATGTTTATATACAGTAAAACGTGCAAGCAATTTTAATTAAAATGACTAAACATGTTCATACTCTGTGTTTTATCATGACATTTTTTATTAATAATAAATACAAAACCAAACATTTATATTCATGTCATTGATTAATCACGTGGTGATAATATGCATGACTTGAAGCCATCGTACCTTCCAGTGTACAGTACATAATATACTGCATGGATGAATGGAAACATAAAATGTCCAATAAGATTCCACGTAACGAAAACAGTATGAGAAAGATCATTACAAGCTACAATTTTGCTGTTAAACACACACCTTAAAATCGGTTTCATCTTGCTTGTGGTGCTATTGTTGTTGGATGCAGAGCCGCCTTGGACTGTTGCCCCATTCCCTGAGGGGTTACTGGAGTTCATTTCAGCAGATTTTTGAAACACCTCTATGGTGGCCTTGGCTATATTCTCCAACAGAGAATACAGCTCCTGTTTGGAAACCAAACAAATGTTACAAAAGGTTATTCACATGCACTTCAGTGAAAAAGTAGTTGAGTGTTGTGAATGAACTGAACTTACATTGTTGGTGCTCTGCTTGATCATCAGCTGCAGCTCAAGAGACGATTGCCTCATCGTCCACTGGTCCATGTTCTACAAGAGAAACAGGGTTTACAAAATTATTTTTGTGCAGAAGCTTTCAAGAGCCTGTTCTAAGCAGACACAGTAATAGCACTGGTGAAAGACCTTCCAAATGTTTACTAAGCCAGGAGAGGGCAGCAACGCCCCACGGAAAGAGACTCTAAAAATACAATATGAAAAATAATCTTTCAAGCATGATATGAGATGATCAAGATGTAGAAACCTACAAATACATCATGTTTTACCTGGGCCAAATATTATTCTTTGACTTAAATTAGACAATTCCCACAACAGAGAGATAAAACTGTATGTTTTCATGTTCAGTCTGGACCTGGAGGATGCGTTTGATGCGCTGCCTCTGAGGGTTGTCCCCGTCATCGCTGTCCAGCTGGCGGTGAGGATAGCAAATGAGCTGCAGTAGCCGCTGGGCTTGAATGTTTACAAGCACTGGATCCTGGAGGGCACTGCTGTCCTCAGAAAGAGATTTAAGGCAGCGCTCTCCTACCCATTCCTGTACAAACAGAGGAATTGGGGGGGTGGTGAGAAATCAGCCAGAAAAGGAGGAAACACAGCAATGTGGTAACTTGTCTGTTTTAGCTGTGTTAAGCAAGCAATATTTTCTAAAGTGACAAACTGAGAGGGTATGTTAAGTCCAAATTATGATGTAATGTCATGAGTCAAAATAAGCTTAAGCAGTGCTGGGAACATGCTGATAATAACAGTGTGAAGGGTCACTTCTAAGATCTGCAAAATACAACAGCCTTTGTGGTCAGAAAATGGAGCTAAAGTCTTGAGACCTCAGAACATGTGTTTAAGCTACTGCCAGCTTTTCTTTTTGGCTCCGGCATCTATGTGATGCTACTGACATCTGCTTCAGATTATGGTGTCATTCATGCTTTTTTGCTTCGTTGGCTTCCTGAAGCAAATCCGAAAAGTTGAGTAGTTATTAGAAGAAAAATGTAGAGTACTGTTCGTTTTTGACGACAGTGCTGCTAATCTTTAACAAAACTGGAACCATATGCAGCTTTAGGTGCTGATTCCTCTGGTTTGAGGAAGCAGAAAGTCTTTAGTGTGATCTATTAGTTACTATGACACCTGTGTTTCTTCCTTCTCCACTTAAAGAGTCAGTTTCACTACTTTATGATTTACGTAATTTCAGCATATATTCTCACCTGCTGACAGATGGTCTTCAGAACATACTTTGCATACACATCCAAGCTTGCAGTTTCTATCGAGACATTACGGCCTTCAGATATGTCGTCGAGGCCAGCGGGGTGAGAGAGTCCTGAACCTCTTAGCTCAGCATCACCTAAAACAACAAAGAAAAGCAGATGAATTAACTAGTACAATTCACTATTGAGTTAAAGGCCTGATTTTACTGCATGGCCTAATTACGACATTGTTTTTTCCACATTATTTTGAAAAAGACAAAATTCCACTAAACTGTTTATATGGTTACTGAAAATTGGCATTCCAATAATATTCTTGCTTACATGACAGCATACATATTCCGATTGATGTAGGTCTTTTAGAAGATTGCCACTGAAACATGACTTGCTAAACCTCATTCTTTCATGTGGAATTTGGATTTGGTTATGCATAATTCACAGAACTGATGTAAACCAGCAAGAGAGTGCATTGCAAAGTGTAGTAAAAACCCCAACTGAGGCCATTCTGTATAAGAAACCTCCAAAAGCCTAAATAATATACATCTCAAATATCTTAACTAGAAAATGATCCAAAGTAAGCAAACCCTGGTTCAAAGTATCCAAATTAAATATGACGTTTTACATGACCTACTTTGGAATTTTGAAATATTTGGTGTAAGAGTGGATATTGGTGTGATGTAATAAATATAATCCAACTGCATTTATTAAAGAAGAAACTTTGAACTTCTTGATATGACAGTTCTGCAAAGACTCTTACCAAGCATAAAAACAGCTTTGAGGACAGCAAATACTGCTCCGACCACTATGCTGTTCTGAGAAGCAGCAAGAAGGTGGCGATCACAAGATGACCGGATACCGACAGAGGACTTATCTGCAAACACATAAAGGCTGTATGAGACTAAAAGTAACAAAGAATGACAGAAAAGTGCATTGAATGAGCTTGGGTTCTGTTTAATACCTGACTTCACACCATCTTGGGGGACAGGATTGCGCTGAGGAGTCTTGAAAAGGTGCAACAGGATCCTGCAGGTGAGTCTGGCTCCAGGCTCAGAGTCTTGTTCACTGCAAGCTGAAAGAAGTTCCAGATACATGCAATGATCACAGCTGTGTTTCCCCATATCACATACAATATATTCTGGACAAGCTATGCTATCTACATCATCAAAGTGACACATCTAAATTTAAACCTTGTCCTACATAGACATTTTATCAGTTAGGATGAAGTGGAATTTTCATAGGGCTGTTGTGAAAAAGGAGCGAGAACAAAGCCTTTGCCACCAGCGAGAGCTGTAGGGATTTGGCATGTGTTGTAACGTTGCAAAATGAGCCAAACCCAGCCAACCAACATGGCTGAATAGGGTTTTGTCTCCAAAGCAGGGAGAAAAAAGATTAACAGCAGGGAGACAGAGACACTTCTCTGGCCAATGCACAAAGCACACCAAGGCTTCATGGACCCAGATCAAATACACTGCATGTACTCTCATCTCTGGTAGAAGTAATGCATTATACAACTTGAATTCTACAGCTCATACTGCAATGTACTGCTCATTAATTTATAAAATCCCTCCAAATGGAAATGGGATTATACAGTGCATATATGCTGACATTCTAATAGAGAACAAAGGATCATAAAAAGAATATTAAATCTTGAAATATTTAAACAAATGGAAAGAATGATGCAACTATTCTTCTTTTTCCCCTACTTTGGAACTAAGATAGTGCACATCATAAACCCTTATGATGATAATAAATCTTACCTGCATTGAGGAGGGAAGGAATGGCCACACAGCGAACCAGGTCTTCAAGGAGTAGGCACTGTCTAGCTATAAGAATGGCTACGAAGGTCGCCAGAGAATCGTGGAAGGACAAATCGCTAACCTGAAGTACATACAAAGGATGATACTTAGAAAGAATATGGACGTCGAACACCATCACCCAAAGAAACATAAAATAGAATACTTGTGTAAAAATGCTGAAAATAAAAATGTAGAAAGTGCTATTTGCTAGAAAAATAATCAGTGATTCACAACTCACGTCTACATTACAGAGCAAATCATTGAATCCACAGTTCCCATTGTTGGATGAGCAGCAGAGAGCTTTAAGGATGCCAAGCCACTCAGCGCTTAGAGAGCGGCAATACGCTGTCAGCTCCGCACATAGAATCCCAATATCGTTCACCCTGAAAGCACATGTGATATGAATTGAAATGGAGTCCCAAGAATGTAGCAGTCGGTGCCACAGACATTAAGAGAAAAAAAATTACAACGCACCTCTCAGGGTCTCTGTGGTCCACACATACATCCATAAGAACATTACAGACAAAGCTGTAGCGGTTGGCTGGGCTGTCGTTGAGGATCTTGCCCACCATGGAGTGGTTGAAGTTGTGAGCCGAGGGGTTAGCGATGGCCTCCATCATGAACACAGGGTCCCAGAGCATGTTGGAGTCTGATGGGTCGATATTGCAGTAGATAGAGTTCTTCACTTTGGAGCAGAACTCACTGTGAAAAAAAAAAGTACCTTGAGTTAAGAGCAATTATTTTTGATTTTCTATTGAGTTTTTTTCTTTGACCAAAAACTAAAGGGACACTATAATGGTAAAATGTAGTTTATGCAAATATTGAGGTATTTCAGGTGAATATTTTACATGTGTATTAGTGTCCACATGTTGGGATTCTGCTTTATAACAGCTTCAGCTACCAGTCAAAAAACTTCCAACACCAGTTTCCCTTAAGGACAGACCTATTTAAAGGTTGAAATGGAGTTTCCATCTTTGTTTACCCTTTTCTTCCCATTCTGATAGCAATATACTTCTTACAAAAAGCAGTATTAATACAAATACTGAAGTAAAAACAGTTTGTTCAAACTCTACTTTTAAACAGATGGAGGATGTATAAGCTATTAAGCAAATACATGACACCTGTAGGAATTGATCACATTAACTCTGTAAGTTGTCAACCAATTTTTTGCTCATTTTTTCCATAATTGTTTTTTCAGACATGAAATGGAACAAAGGTTAGTGGTAAAATGCCTGGGGAATTTCAGATTACAAAGAATGAAAAATAATTTACATTTTGTAAAGAATGGCCTCTTTCAGGGAACAAGTAAAGCCACTGTCTGAAAAATGTCAGCCTTTGTTATCGGACTGATGCATTATTTGGACAATATTGTGCTGCAGGGCGTAGTAGTTTATTTT
>JAPTYQ010000002.1:16153036-16163678 GCA_029814465.1 Ostorhinchus cyanosoma | reverse complement strand
AGAGAAAAAGAAAACATGGAATGCCTAAAAGAACTGTTTTTGTCAGTACAATGACATAGATATTGATGTAAGAACTACAGTGATTTTGGTTATTATCAAGAAAACGATGGAAAATGGATAGATATCAGCTCTGAAATTAAACTACTATGAGCTTTTTTTTGTTGTTATCATTATATTTGTCCAAACACATGCACCTTTAGTTGTACCAGACATTAAAATGAACAACAAATTGAAGAAAACAAGGGTTGTCTTATAAATTAAAAACATGACTTTGACCAGCTGTGTTAATAGCAACAATAGTCAAAAAATTATGTCAACGTATACTTTATTATAGAAAAATCTGTACATCCAAGTCTACGGGAAAATAAGGTAAAATCTCTGGAATTCATACTAAGACTAAGTCTTTGGAAAAACAATTGAAAACCCTATTTTAGAGCATAAAACCAGAAAGTGGAGTTTAATTTATAGGATATAACAGAGGGGGAGACTGGAGGAGCAGCTAAAAGACAGAGGTTACTTTAAATAAAAGGTTACTAGCCGCTGTGCCAATATCCTGAGCAATTAATGTCTTTCACATATCTCTCCTTCGTACACACACCTACACACTTATTGACCCTCCTTTTTTTTGGAGGAAACAACATTTCCAGTGGCAAGTACTGCTGTATATTGATAGAGTTTTGTCTCTGTGTTTGCAACTCTCCAGCGACACTTTAGAGTTTAGAGTTTTGCCAGAAAACTGGTCGAGTCAGGCATTAATTATAGCTGCGAATCCTGATGCACAATGAGGAGGATACAAACAAGACACCAGTCAGGATCTCTGCAACAGGAATCCATCTTTTCAATAAGTTTTAAAAGTAAGTCGCGTTCAGTTTTGGTGGCGTGTAATGGGCCATCTTGTGAAAAAAATAAAAAGGGACTAAGAGCATCCCCTGATCCATTTAATCATCAGCCCACGGTTCGTAGAAGGGTGTAAAACGGCTTAATTACTTGTGACGTGATCTTTTATTTGTTCTTGTTCAATGGGACTCTGGGTGGCAGGATGATAAAGACGACAGGAGGCAGTAGAGATGTTCAGCTCACTGGTTTAGAACACTGACGCCAGAAAGAAGGAGGCAGCTGGTGTACATCAGTTAACCCTGCTGGAGGTGCAGAGTGAAGACAGAAAAAGAGAGGAGGCGAGGGATGGATGGATGGATGGAGGGAGATAGGGAGGGAGAGGTGTTAATAGAAGGGAAAAGAGAGCAGAAGGGTCTTTGGTGTAAAAAAAAAAAAAAAGACTCCTGTAGCTTCTCTCTCAAATAACCGATGGAATGGATTACAAGCACAGATGAAAGTAAAATACAAAGCTGAAAAAATGATTATTTATATGATCAAAATATCATATCAGTGAGTGTGTTTACATGCGCGGCTCAGCTAATCTGTTTAATCGGACTGTTGTCTTCATCCCAGCCTACATGCATGGGAGTTTAATCCATTTATTGTGGAAATCGTGTCGCCTCCGCTCCAATAAGTGGGGATATCCACTCTGTCAGCTTGTTAACCTACGCCGTCACAAACAACAACTAGAGTGAGCTAGCAAGTTAGCAACCCAGAGATAAACTGGCACAACAATGGACGACGTTACAAATTTGTACATAGGATACTTTTTGGCCGCTCTACTTTTTGTGTACATGAGATACTTGATGTATGCCCTCTGTTTGCCATTGAGATAACATGCTGGTTGTAGCAAAGCCACAGCACAAGCCGCGCTGCAAATAAAGTTTCTTCTGATACTGGCATATTGTGACAAATAACACTAACACCCCCCATTAGTGCTTCAGTGCCCCCCCTCCCCCAACTTTCTCCTTCCAAACACCCCCTAGGGGGCAGTACCGCCCCGTTGACAAACACTAATCTAGATAATGCTAAATGCCGTGATTTGACACCAATTCTGTATATTCAATGCATGAGATAATTTATAAATGGTATCTAAAATTGTCACATGGAAAATCATATTTCTCATTAAATTCTGAATTAGACACACACACACACACACACACAAAAACAAAATTATTATCCTTTCATTTTGTTCAGAATTATTGTCACATTCACATGACTTTATCTTTGTTTGGAGTGTTTATGCAATTTTCTGCCAGCACCCATGATGAAAAATAGAGTTTAATAAGGCTAAGACCAATAAGACACCACCCAAATACGCCACACATCTATTATCACAATTCATGTTCATATGGCATAGGCTCTTTTTATTGGATACCCTTTATAAGAATTTAATGAAAAAGAACATGACATGTCTTTACATAATGTGGCAGTGTGTTTTGTCACATCAGTGTGCCCGTTTTCAATAGTAGAAGAAGAGCTAATGAGGGTCCAACAGTCTTTGCAGCGAAACCCAAAACACGCAAAGGATAGTCCACACAAGATTTTGGCTCATTTAAAGCAGAAACAAAGCATGCTACCCCTTGGTAATATAAATAATTCATCAGCTAATCCGACCTATTTGAGGCGGCACTTAGTCCTAGGTGATTTTGGTCGGTCTCAGACATGTATAAATCTGACGGTGGCTGGTGGCCTTATGAAAAACACTGTGGATAAAACCTCTGAACAGCCTTTACATTTGTAATTGAATCCTCTGAGCCCTTAAATCTGGGGCCAGTCTCGTCTTTTAGGGAACATGCCCTCGACAAGAAACAGTGGCAGATTTTATTTCATCTGAAATAACGAGGGTTCTAGGAAGGTTGAGATGCTGCGTAGATTACAGCGCTTCCTAAAAGACCTACATATAAGTGATGAGAATATTTAACTTTGAAACGACTTTCCTGCATTGGTTTTCCTAATGCATTAATATTCCACAAAGGCAATTAGGCAACATGAATATTCAAGTCAAAATAAAAGACAAGGTTCAACGGTCTTACCGATAATACCCGGATAAAAAAAAAAAATCTAAACCCCCCCAAACACTGGAGCATATCTGAACTCATTCTAGATAAAGATGATTACTGAGCAGCAATGTGACTCTGAGGTTACAGACGACTTAAGGAGTGAAACACTACACATCTGTGAAGGATGTACACAGTCAAAATTTCTCTGGACAAGTTGTATTTTTACAATATTTCTATGTGTTATTGACAAAATACACTGCAAACTGTGTGATTATTTCATTTCTGCTCATTTAATCTGATTTACAATTCCCATTAGGCTGCAGGCAATAGTCATTTTAGAAATCCTTTAAAGTCAAGTTGCAGAGATAATAAGCCAAATAAGTCAGATAATTTCAACCGATCTATTTGTGGTTTCAGTTTTCACTTTAGCATCCATTTCCCTGAGGCTGAACAGAAAAACTGAAATTGTTTATATTCCCTGCCCTAAGATGATGTCTGATTTGACTGATAGAAGGGGAGTTAAAAGTGCTCGGCCCCTTCTCATTCATTAGAAAAAGAAAAATTAAAAATTAAAGGAAGGTGAGGTTTTGGGGTCTTTTTTTTATCCTTTGAATCTTTTCAGAGCTTGAGCCTTGCTCGGGGCTTTGGTATTAACGTCAGTGTGAGCACAGAGGGCCGCCTCCTGGAAATGTGAATTATTTAAGTCTCACATGTTTGGAGGCTTTGCAAGACGGGGTGAAGTGGCACTAAATCCCTGATCACTGCAGTGCACAGAAGAGTGACGGGGAGCAGGAGAGCACAATTAAAAAATGATGCTAGTGAGAGAAGCAGAGGCGAAAAACCCCTTTTTAATTTCTTTGTTTGATCATCATCACAGAAGTGGATTTAGAACAGTGCTTGGGATCACTACTTTACACTAAAAGGATGCATATTTTGCCTATGGATGCACTTCCTGTACATACAGACACTCAGGCAATGTGCAGTTTTCATCTCTCCCTGAGCGGCAGTGGAGACAAGTGGACTGTTATGTTCTGACAGAAGCACAGGAATCCCAAATGAATAAGGAGAGGCAGCTTCTTTACAGCTTGTTATGCATTTCAATCACTATTCTCTCCTAGAGTTCAAATGCATGCCTTATACACACATAGAGTACTGCAGAAACACACAGCTATTCCTTGCAGGCTGCACACTACAAAATCATTGAGTCATCAGCCTTTAAATTTCCTGTCTGCCTATACATCCTGTGTGTAAGTTAATGAGTTCACTTTTAAATTCACGCTGTCATCTCTCGTCTCCCATCCATCAACATCACTCTAAATGTTCTGTGACATTGTATGTCCTCTGCGTCATAAAGACTGACATGCAGCTGTAGATCTCCCCCAGCTTCAACACAAAGCAATCTGGACACGTTTACACATACACACTCACAAACGCACCTCTCTGGGACAATCACGTAGACATATATCTCAATGGACTGTCAGCTTTGACAGCTTAAGTAGCCTATTGCATTATTTACCTTCCAAAAGCTCTTGCCTGCCAGTGGACGGTCACTGACATCATGTTAGATTACATTTTTTATGACAAAATCCATTAATTTCCAGAAAAAGCAGCCACAATAGGGAAATACTGGTACATGTTGGTAAGGAAACTATTATACACTGTTTTTTTAACATGAGAACACATTCAGTTCACTGACTGAGGTTATGATGTCTCAAACAGAAAAACCCAGTCAGACTGGAAGGCATTCATCATAAGCCTCAAATAAAAAGACAGGGTGTGTACCAGACTGCCACAGGGGACCTTGTACTGACAAAACCGTTTCAGAATCACCAATACAAACCCTGACCACAGGTGAAGTCATGGAGGACTCTTTGGGCTGACAGCTCAGTCCTGCCAAATATCCAACAGTAACAAGTGCAAAGAAACAAGACAAGCTTCTGTAATGAGCCTGTTCACTCCTCCCAAAACCAACACATACGATTTAAGCGAACACGAATTTAGTTAGAAACATTTTTATGAAAGTAAAGGGTTTGTTTGTTTGTTTTTAATCCAGGCATTACAAAGCAGTTCAGAAATTCAGAACTCCATGACTTTCTTTTAGGTAAACGTAGTAGGAGTGGATTCTATGATATTCCTCCACAGATACGTCGAGTTTGTGCCAACTCAAACTGTGTATTTATGTTTAAAAGTAATGTTGGAAGAAAGACGCATATCAATGACAGTTCCTGAAAACCGCAATAATGATCATCTTCTCCACACACATTAATTTACTTCAGGTAAATAGTTTTAATCAAACACTTTTTTTTAATCAGTATTCCAGAAAATAAATGTGAAGTGAGTTTTTCAGTCATTTCAAGCAGAATCTGAAAGTTCACGTTTCTATCTTACAAGACTTTACTCATAAATGAGGTCTGGTGGGTTTTCATGGTGAGGCTCAAAACCTGTCCTCAAGAATAATAATAAAATATATGAACTTCCATAAACCTTATTGTGATGAAGTTCTGTTCTGTGTCATTCAATAGCAAGAAAGTCAGTGTTCTCTCCATTTTTCGAGTGTCTCGTTGAATATCACATCTCTGCTAAATATAGCACAAGAACAGACAGCATTATAACAAGTAAAGCTTCTTTTAGCATTATGAAAGCTTTAGAAATGTAATAGTGTAAGCACCGTGTCAGCACAAGACAAAACCTGATGTTAAAATAAATGCACTCATATTTGTAAAGGCATCACAGATCCATAAAGCATGTTTACTTGAAAAATGCTTTGTATACAATACAAACTCCACAGGAACCCTTTTTTAAAAAGCTTTTATTCCAATTATAAAATGTCCCTGCTGTGTGTAATATGTACCCAAATAAGACATCGCTTCCTTCCTTGCTGTTCCAGCTGGTTGAGTTATATTGCAGCTCCCCACCTACATAACCTGTATCCTTATTTTCCTTGGCTTAGTAACATTAACCTTTCTCCTGCAGAATCAATAGTATTTTATTCAGTGCCACTTTGAGCTCACACTAAAGGTTAATGCCCAACAGACTGGATCGGTGAGAGAACAATTCTTTTATTTGCTAAAACAGGAGTTCTGACTGCCCTTTGTGAAAATATTAATTGATTGATTGTTAGGCATAGGAAAACATGGCTGAGGGCATTTCTTTCATCCTAACATTGAAAATACTTTGGACAAATCCATATACACGGCCTTGGGTTTGAAAATATGCTTTAGTGTTGATCACTATTCAATATTTCCTCCAGTCAAACATCCTTGTTACAAGGGTACTCGAAATCCATTTAGCCAAAGGCCAAGCATTCTCCTTCAAAGAGCTTGTTCATACAAACAAAGTTATTTGCTGCTGCTGCCGCCCAGTATCCAGACGAGGGAGTCTATCAGGGAGACCTCAAGAATTAAGTCTGTGATGCAGGACACCCTCATCCCAGACTGTATGTTTGGGCTAATGTGGCCTAATTGTTGTCATTGGCTATTTTCAGCTAATGTGTGTGCTCTAAATGACCCGCAGTGGAGTGTATTTAAGGAATGCCGCAGGCAGAGTATTGAGTGAAAACACACCTCATTACCAAACCTGACAGGATTTTTGTGCTCCACAGCTGTAGACACCATTAATCAGACCTGCGAATCAGTTCCAGACTTTCCTAAAAACAAAGACGATTCTACAAAGTTCATTTGCTGCTCTTCTAGGTTATTTTCTCCTGACATTCTTTGTAGTGAAAATGGAAAAGACTGTTTGTCATTGCTCTTTATATGCTGCTACGTTTCTACTTTCCGGTGTAAATCAAAACCATTCCACAAATGAATGTTATTACTGCAGAATATTAGACAAATCGTAACAAGAGCTACCAAAATGACATTTACCTCGATTGTAAAGAGGGAAAATGCAACCTTGATTCGAGCACCTGCAGCTCAAACACAGCAGAAGTTGAAGTTGAAACAGCCATCCCTAGCAGTGTTGTAAAACTGATAAAAACAGAACAAGGTAAATCCTTCCAGTTTGCCTGCTGCCCCAAGGCACTGCTTATTATGGACTTTTAAAAGACATCCACACACACAGACATACACAAAACAGGAAAGAAGATAAAGGGAAAACATGTGGTGGGGCCAAGAACATTATCTCCAGCTTTGAAGGTATAAAGAAGCAGGGTTTGATAAAGCTACAGCAAAATGTGGACTGTTTTTCCTCAATCCAAAGCAGACTTCTTCTTTTTTTAAACATTCATCTCCAAGTGTGCATACTTTAACAAACTGCCGTCTTCTGGAGCTGTTTCACACTCAACTAAATAAAAATATTGAGTTAGTCATATTGAGTTTAAGTGCGAAGGGAGTGGACTATTGAATAATGTCTAATTGTGGCAGAGTGGACAGATTATCAATTCAACTCCAAATACTTCCTGCAAGAGATAAGGTTATTTGGTCTTGGGACAGTGCTTTAAAAAGCTTAAGTGAGTAAGCTGTCAGCAAGGTGGAAATGAGTTCCTGTGCAGGCCTTTTCATAGAGGACGTGACCTGAACTGGGGACAATCAGCAGCTAGACAGAATTAGACCATCTGACGTAGACATCCACAGCTCCAGATTTTCTCAGCATCGGGCTTTTAGTTTAATCTTCAGGTATAACATTCAAGACGGAAGAACAGAGAAATGTACACTCCATAATGAAGGCAGTGAAAAACATCCATGTAACCGAATAACAGGACACAAAGGGCCTCATTCACAAACAGTGTGTACGCAAAAATCTGTGCTGAAACTCAGCGTACGCACAAATCCGGGATTCATCTAGATTTTCTCACCCGAATTTGTTCTTACTGTGCGAACAAATTCAGAAATGCCTCAGACCATGTGTTCGCACAAATGAGTAAGACCAAAATGACTTAGAAACTGCAAACACATACCTTATAAGTACATGCAGAGCATAGAAAACTACATTCAATAAAAAGAAATTTAATTAAGACTTTTTTTAAATCATCAGGAGGTCCTGGGTTCGATGGGGATGGGACATTTCTGTGTGGAGTTTGCATGTTCTCCTGTGTCTGCGTGGGTTCTCTCCAGGTACTCCGGCTTCCTCCCACCATCCAAACACATGCACTGATTGGTTAATGGGTTAATCTAAATTGTCCATAGGTGTGAATGTGAGAGTGATTGTTTGTGTCTATATGTCAGCTCTGCGATAAACTGGTGACATGTCCAGTTAAGTAGCCGTGATAGGCTCCAGCGACCCCCATGACCCTAGTGAGAATAAAGTGGTCTGAATGAATAAAATCATCAATTCTCTAATATATTGGCCAAATGTATTTAACAACCATGAAATTGACATACTTTCACCCTCATCATTGTGACAATTAAAATATTCAATGATAACAACGGCCCTAGTTTACAAAGGAATATGTGAGAATGTACATTTCGAAATGTAAGCCCAAAAGTTTTGGCTTTCATTTAATTGTTTTGGCCTGTAACAATCACCCACTCCCAACAATTTCTCGTGCCATGAAATTACACATCTGTCCACAGTGCGCTTCCTCAGGGATACTACGTTGACAGCCTCAGTTATTGCGGTCCAAGCATCCTTTTTTTTTTTTACCATCGTAACCCCCAAGGAGACACTTTTGAAAAATATTCCTTTGCTGGCTTCCACTTCGGAGACAATTGTTTCCATTGCTGCATTTGTAAAGTTCTTGTTTTTTGCCTTTTGGCACCATCGCTTCGAACAAACTGTGAGATGTGCTTCTCTCCTCGTGCAACCGCTTCCATTTACAAATCCACTCTATGCAAGCAGCTTCCTTATATGGAGAAATGGGGGCGTGGTAGTAAGCTAATCACATGCTAATCACAAATTGCAAGCACGCGCCTGTCAGTGTAGAATTATTCTGATTTACACACATTTGCACGGTGGTGAGAACAAAATTGGCTGGTGCGCGGGTGTCATGAATAACAAAGGAACATATAGGGGTAAAAACTGAGCTTTTTCTTGTAACATTTAGCTGAATCATGTGCTTTAAAGTTTGAGAACAGCAGCTTTAAGGACACAAATGTGTACTGCAGCATGATTTTATAGGCTGAATGAATGAGTGATGGAGAGTATGGTGAATACAACACCAGAAACTCATTTAAAAACTTGTATTGAACCTCTAAAATATTAGGCATGTAAACATCTTTGAACATCGACCTTCATCATTTTCTTGCATTGTTTTCTTTCCAGCTCTGGCATTATTAATAAACCCTTGACGCACACTCAGCACTGCTCGTGGTGTTTTTCTGTTGATATCACTACATGTCACGCAGAAACAACACTGTTAGACTGAATACACGGCAACTATTATGCCATTTTATGTTACTAATGACAATACAAAGAGAGACAATAGCACAAAAAACGACTGAAGGAGAGTAGTTACCCTTAGAGCTCTAGAACTTTTCATAAAATGACACATAAATTAGAAGCAAAACAAAAACATGAACCTGCTCTATTCACATTTCTATCAACAGGTTTAACTCTTTTAAGACCGGCCGCTTAGATATCCTACTTTTCTCTGCAATAAAAGTGTCAGAAAATGTCTTTCTGGTCGATTCTTTTGCATCTATGTTGTCAGAAAGAACATGACTTTCAATATCCGGCCATTAGAAGAAAAAAACTGACTTGAAGTTTTTAGCATATTTCTTATCAGAAACAACTGTAAATGTTTATGACAAAACTTTTTGAGACTGTAGAAATAAATGTTCGACTATTTTAGATCTGCTCAAACATGCTTTTCGGTCTTGAACATTTAGTATCCATATTATGGCTTCATATTTTTGGTTAATTCCAGGCATTTTTTAGCCTGTGTAGAAGCCTCTGAAACAGTTCCTTTCTACTTGTAATAGAGGTCTACATTGCTGCCGTAATGTGCTAAATAGTGTCAGAAAGCTCAAGATCTCAGTTCTCCAATGCCGTCAGGAGTTACAGTCATTTGAATGCTTTAAAGTGGAAAAAACAGTGTCGGAGATATTGCTGTTGTTAAAGGGTTAAAGCAGATAAACTTGGTGGACTGGCAGCATTCTGTTAACATGGGTCTCTTTCCGTACAGTCTAGAGAACAAGCTTTGACTACCTGTTGTGTTTTCATACTTTATGGGAATATTCAATAAGATGCTGGGGATCAGACAGCTGATCAGTCATGAGTTTGGCTCCAAACAGTTCTATTAAAAAGGCAAAGACTACATCCAGGAGGTAGCAAGTATTTTTGCTAAATTCTTCTTCTACACCTTAAATATGTGCATGAAGATGGTGTGTCTTAGAACCGTCCTGTGATAAAGCACATTATCGTGTAAATTATGCTTCCGAATGAAAACACTTGAATTAATCTGATTGCAGACATGTACATTTACAGTGTAGCTCAGCCTATCCTTATTTATCTATTTAAGCCACCAAGATTATTTAACCCATAGAGACCAAGTGCTACTTTTGCGTCACTTCCCAAATAAATTTTCCTCTATATTTAACCTTTTAGTGATTTATTACCATGTATTAGAATATTACGCTCTGTACTTTGCTTTTTTTTTCAGTGAACATCAATTACTTCCCTATATTTCATTCACTGATCACGTAGATGTTCATAAAAGCTCTGATTAAAGTTGAAGGTTATTTTATCAAAGACAGAGAAAAGTGAAGAAAAAGTGACTTTTTCAGCTAGATATCAAAAACTGAGTGTAAAAACAAGCATTTCCATCCACTGTCATTGATCCAACTCCATGGGTTTTACTGGTGAATCAATGTTGTAGAAGATGA
>JAPTYQ010000002.1:16135426-16153008 GCA_029814465.1 Ostorhinchus cyanosoma | reverse complement strand
GATGGTTTTGGTCACCAGTGGCTGTTTGAAGATGTGCCTCCAGCCATTGCTTTCACTTCTCTGACCACTGAATTTTAGGTCAACATCGACACTCGTTGTTTTACAGCTAATATCGATATTTTCAGAAAAATGGCTCTTCTTACCGTGTTGATGGCGTTTATGTAAAATGGAATGTTTGTTCACCCATCCTGGTAAAACATATTCAGACACTCTCCATGCTTTCATCTTAAGGTTTTCTAATTATCTGAGTAGAGGGCAAGGTCCTCTAGAGAATTGCTCGACACTCATGAAAAATTCATGACATTCATTCGTTGTGTGTAGACATGTTTTTTCCTCCGTAACACAACAAAGCCAAATATTACTGTGACTCCATCAGACGTCCAACAGACCCCTTATCTCTGACCATCAACCCCATATAATGATTACTGCAAATGTCAACATCATTAAGGATTCGGTCCATTTTAGAACAATGCCTGTATGTTGTGCTGACGATGCAGCTCTGGGTTTTTTATTATGCCGTGTTTTTCTCTGTTAGATTTGACTTAATGAGATTATAGATTGTCGAGTAGACTAGTATAACACTCTTCCCTGATACGACTGCAGCTGTCTGTGTTTTTTTCAGAGGTTAAAATTATTTTACCTCCCCTAACATTGTCAGGTTCTCAGTTTCTACCGGTGGGAGTGAAAACCTGCGTGCTTGTACTGACAGTGTGATTTCACATAACGTTAATGATATTATGACTGTGGGACACTAGGCGTTCAGTGCTGTGGTGAGAAATCTGACAAGTGAGAACTCATTGCTCATATTTAAATTAGAATCCAACACTGATTCCCCCTCCCCTCCCCCATTACATAACGCACCCTCACAAAAAAAATATCTGCATATATTCGTTTCTGCAGGGTTTTGTAGCATCGTTGACGCATCTAGTTGCTGTATTAAGAACCCGTGGCCAGTTCTTTCACTCACTTTTCTTGGCAATAAGTTGGTTTAAAACCTTGAAAAGAAGCAGGTGACGGAAATTCATCACTGAGCCCCATTTAAAAGAATTGCCACTGGGGCAGTACACTTCAACAGCACTTGAGTAATGCCATGTCCACACAAATACAGACACTTTACAAGACAGTTATTTGTTTCATCCATTTTTTTTTTTTATTCTGTCCATGTGACCTTAGTTTTACAAAATCTATCTGTCCATAACTACAAAATGGTACAAATTGCTGACACAAACTATTATTTCTGTGGACTTAGCAGATCCAGAAGCTTTAATCTATCATGAAGGTTAAATTCTAAACTTAAGTCACCTTAAATGTTGGTTCAGGTTGTCGAAGTGTATTCTTTGCATGATGATCAATCTACTGCAAGTTGTACACTGAGGGGGGGGTAAATATCACACAAAATAGGGCGTGATGTTTTCATTTTCCACCATTTATATTGACAAGAGGTCAAAATATAGAGAAAAATATCAGTTTTGGGAGACACTTGTGTTAATGTGAGTAGGGCGTAATGCTTCTCTGTAGTACTCACTCCTTCCTACTCACAGGACTAGATTTATAATACATTTAGTTTAGCTTAAGAGAGTAGTCCTCTTCATATAATGAGTGTGCCAGACAGCGGTTTAGTTGTACAATGAAATAATTCATGCTTTTGTACGACCCTGAAGTACTTTGCTTTATCTCTTTTAAACTTGATTCATGTTTTTGTTCACAAGTTTAAGATCTAACTTCTGCCACTGAAACCCTTGTGTAATTGAAAACACATTGGAGTTTGTTTGACAGGCATTTGTTATACATTATCCAATTACTGTTCATCATGTTCAGTGGAGTTACAAAAACAATTCTTTTTCAAGTCGTGGATTCATCAATGTGAATATGGGATGAAAAGATGAATAGTTGTTTAGGGTAATGTTAATGTGGCATATTAATCCAGTCTAATTAGCACTGCCAAGAAAGCAGAGAACACAGAATAACACCTCTCCTTTACAGGCCGTCCTCCTTCTGTTACTTACAAAGCAATTCATTAGTTAGTTTTTATTTACCACTTTAATTGCAAAAATCTTCCAATTTGAGACATTAGCACTCACAAGTTCAATCTGTGTTTAATTATTGTGCACTCTGTAAAAGTCATAAACACACATGCAGACGTGTTCCTCCGTGTGTTATCCTGTGTGACAGGTCAGTGTGTGGGTGAGAAAGCTGAAGGCGTGTTACAGCTTTTGACTGGCAGGTGCTGTTGGCACGGTAACAGACAGGCAAGCACACAATCTCAACTGAGCAGGTTCCTGCTGCAGCTGCCTGACCTCTAAACAGGCCAGACAACCGCAGCCTCAGGACATGGCAAGCTAATCGAAAACAACAAAGACTGAACTAAGCTACTTTTTTCCATAATGCCACCAAATAATGGGATTATGCAACAATTCCCATTGCAGGTTTTGATGTTGGTGGAAGAAAAGTAAGAGGCGATCTGTAGGTTGGAAATGTAGCCGTTGTATCAAAGGTCTTTGAGTGAAAGGTGGGCGATCTATTTATCGTTGTGGACACTTGCATTTAGGATTCGCCACGGCTGAGGGCAACACAGTGTGGATTTGAGAAGATGGAATAACACTGCAGTGGTGGTGAGATACTTGTAAGGTTGAAGTACCTGCAGGCAGGCTGGCTCGCTTCCTCTTCTTGCTATTCTCAGCCCCGTTTTCGAGAGGAGGACACTCGGTCACCAACGGTCCGCTGGAGCTGTTGAACTGGAGAGGGTCGTTGTTGGTCGCTGGATCAAAGGGCAAAGCGTTGAGTCCTGGAAGAAGAAGACAACACAGAAAACTATGTTACACAATGTGAACTAAAACACTCCAGACAAAAAGGGGAAAACACAGTTGAAAGTGTTTTTTTTTTTTTTTATGTTGGATCACTGAGGCTTTAATCAATGTAGAGTTCTTAAACAATGCTATTCTACTCATATTAATGGCAATAATATAATGTATGAAACAATCAGGATTCAATACTGTTATACTCAGGGAAGACAAAGGTTTCAATACTCAGACTGAAACATACTTCCTTTAAAGGGCATGTGATATCATCCAAACCCATTAATCTTATGGTGAAACAGCTTTGTCAATCAAAATCTTTGAACCTACGATGACAGGAGGAACATAGGTACTTAAACATCTACAATTCAGCGACAACTAGGAAACCCTGCCTTGAGATTGCTTTGAAATGAAATATGTGTATGTCAAATAGGAAAACAAAGCCATTAAAGATTTTTATCCAGACATAAAAGGGTAATCAACTCTCAGAAAAACTCAATCTCAGACATGTAATGAGACCGATTTATATAGCGCTTCTGAACAGGGAGGATTTTTGGTGGCACTTTTGTTTTGCTTACTGTTATCTTACAATAACAGAATCAACATTCATATCATGAATCCAACACAAAAGGAGCACTTACTTCCATTAAAAATAAAAACTGAAATGGAGAAGATGGCTCCTGAGTCCTAATAAATGATAAACAACTAAGAGTAACTTGTGCTTTCTGCTTAATGTTTCAGATATTCTCCACTCTTTAAGGGTTGTGTACTTGTTTATAATTCAGGGCAGGGTCCTGTAGAGACTTGGCCGACATTCATGAAAAATTCATGATACTTCGTTGTGTGCAGATTTGTTTTTCCCTCCACGGCACAACAAAAGCCCCACATTACCGTGGCTCTATCAAACATCCAAAATACCCTCTCACTTACTTGCAAAATACTATCAAATCCAGAGAAATAGTTATTGTAAATATCAATGTCATCATTAAGGATTGAGTCTGTAGACAGATTTTAAAATTCATATTACAACGTTACATACTACAACCAGAATATCCCTATTAAGGTGAGTTTTGCTGCTAGATTGGATCTAAATATCATTATATGAAAATAAATCGTGTTGCAAGGGTGTAGAAGGAGATTTAAACAAACTATACCTGGAGAGCAAGGCGCTCACACTTACTGAGTTTGTGACAGGATTACACGAAACTAGTAAGATCCTATTGAAAAAAATTGCACATTATTTTGATTGTCAGTTTATTTGTTATTTCAATCAACCGTTTTGCTGTTTAGTCCTCAAATGTCTTGTTTGGTGCAACAATTTAAGGTTGTACCTTCATTGGTGAAAAGAAACAAACAAGATATTGACATTTTGAATCATTTCAGCGTCACATTCTTAAAGAAAAAAACAAAAACCAATAATCAAAATAATTGAGCGAAACACTAAATAGGTGAAAAATTATTATGTTGTTGCTAATCTAAAATACAGTATGCCATCATTTCCATATTCATGCAACCTCAGTTAACAGAACGCCCCCATATGGAGAGAATCTAGATAAATATCTCCTTAGGAAAAAAAAAAAAAAAAAAAAACTGTCACAGCTAAAGCAAAGGTTATGCTTATGTTCCTCAAACACACCCTGAGAAATAAGGCCTTTAACTATATTAAACCTGTGCGTGGGAGACTTGTTTGATTCAGGCACAGGGAGCTGTGTAATTTTTGCACAACATATCTCTACAGGTCTTTTTGGTGAGCCAAGTACATCTTTTAAGTGGATCCATATTCTGCATCCATCTGTTCCACTTCTTTGAAGATGACCATCAAAAGTCCATGACAGCCAATCTGTCACAGATGAACGGTTTAAGTTTATATTTAAGAAGGCAGCATTTCTGAGTTCTCATGATAAAAAAGGGCCAACAGACCAAGGAAAGAGTGAAACAGCACTGAACAGCTGAGAGTGCACCAGTCAGATTCAGCAGTCATGTTAAGTTCAAGAGGAGGGCAAGAAGTTGACTTTTTCTCAAATTGTTGGACATGCCCCAAAGTGTCCGGTCATGTCTGATAAGAAGTTCTAAGGAAAGAAAAAACAGCCTCTAAATGAGGTCTAAAGGTGGAAAATATGACAGGATTTACCTTTAAATTGGCAGTGTATGGCATTAATTAAAAAAAAGAACTTATGCAAAAAGGTTTGTGACTGGTTTAATGTACATGTTTGGGAATATTGTTATCTAATCTTGCTCTTAAGAGATAACATTTTTACAGTGTAGCATTGTGCAATAATAAGTGAAGAAATCAGATTTTGGCTACACAGTGTTATCAGAGATGTAGTTCTCTCTTCATTTATTGCATAGCTATGACGCACACATAAAACACGTATGTTGATTTATTGATGAAGGGGTGGGAACAGAGCTGAGGACCGAAACCTTAGTGTGCATCAGTGTGGGTGTAAAACTGTGCATTATGAGTGCCTTTGCTGGATCATTGCCCCTGTCTGCTATGCTGCTCATGTGTCTATAGGCTGATGGATGGCGTGTTTAAGTTTCAACATCTGGCCAGAGGGAGGACTGTTGTCGGGGAGTATCACCCCCCAGAGGAGGAAGAAAATAAATACCAAGAGGCTGGGTGGAGATGGGAGAAGCCTGCGGACAGAGAGGTTGCAGAGTGAAGACAGGAAATGAAAACACTGCACTCAACTCAGAGAAACTTTATGCTCAGTATCTTTAAGATAGGATACGAGAAACCTCACAAATGAAACTGACCCGGTCTTACATCAAGGATGCATTATCAACATGCTCCATTAATGGTATAGTGAGCCAGGAAAGGACAGGACCATTAGAATACAGAATGGAACTCAGTGGGTCATTAAGACACCATTTAACTGCCTTTAATCTGAAACCAAATAGTGCATCTACACAGAGTTCCCCAAGAGAATGCCTGGTAAATGTGTGCAGAATATGATCCCTATATTACTCCTATATGATCATTAAGACCGCTCAATAACTACAATATAGATTTATGAATAACGGCAACAGTGATTACTTGTAGACTTCAGTGAAAAGGTCAGATTGTGATTATTGAAATTATGTTTATTTTGCAAACTGCAAGAATTTGCAAACTACTGATGAAGCTCTACTTATGCATGCCTCTAATAGTCTGTAAAATGAGTAGAAGCCATGCAAAGTTAACTGCACTATATGCTATAAAACTATGCCATGAAAACCAATTAAAAACACACTACGGGTGGTTAATCTCAACAGATATCAAAATTCCACAAGAGGTCCTCACCAAATAAGCTCAAAAGTGGGGAAGCGCTTCAGCTTAAATATAAAAGCATAATTGGGGTCTAGTTACTCTAATCATAGAGCATGGAAGTATTCAATCCAACCAATAATCACTAATCATTTGTTTCTACATGGGTGCTTCAATCAAACTGGTCCTAAAAACAGGACATGGGCACTAAAAATTCAAACCAGATGTAGAGAATTTTTGAAGCACTTTGGGTCTATTTTAAAAATAAATATTTATTGAGATAGTAGAGAAACTGTCCTTCAGATCCAACACATTTTTATACAAAACTCTGCATGCAACATGGGACAAAGGACACAAAAATTATGCGCTACTATTTTTTCAAATATCTTATTCTCTCACAAGTACATTCTGAGAATCAAACTAATTGTGCAAAGCGGAGTGTTCCACAAAAATGACTGCTGTAGCAAAAAAAATATTCGCTGTTAGGTTCCGCAAGAAAAATGAGTGGACACAAAGGGTTGCATGCGAAACCTGGAATGAGACTGCCAATTCAAACCTGCATGTCTGGATTAGGAGAACCAATAGGATCATCAAATTTAACAGTGTCTTTATTTATAGTGGTATATAAGACCATTTCAAGCCATGTGGTCCAGCTCAAATGCACTGACCTCTAGGTAGCTTTTCCTGTCCCAATTTTGGTCCTATTTGTGGCCCCAATATTTGATTAGAAATTCATTCAATTTGGTTTGGCTCAGAGCAAGGTTATACATTTTTTGTTTTTGCATTTATCTGAGGTCATGAATAGGTACATCCTGGGGGGAAATATGTCTAAATTTGTCTTTTATTATTGGGTCAAAAAAGGTACCAAATGAACCCAGTTTCATCGAAGCACCCAATTGTGATCTTTGAAGTACAGAACATGGCTTCACCCACCAGTAAGGGAACCTGACTTGTAAGAACACATGTGTCTGATTGTCCTGTAGTCTTTAATCTAACTCTTATCGAGTAATAAACCCAATGGTTCTGTATGAATAATGCAAAGCGTGAGGAAATGTACATCAGCACAACACTGGTAAGTGCTTAAGTGGGGGAATGGCCTGCGGAGTGGTCTATTAATCTAAGATAGTAGTGTGAACCTTACAGGGGCAGAGTAGACTACTGTATGTTCAGTCATCTGAGCAAGGTGGGGGGCCAGATGGAGACACGCTACATTAACATATTCCCAACCTTGGTAGTAAATTTGTTTCTCTGCTACTCTACTTCATTACTAAACCATAATTGTGTGTCAACAAACTAACTTTCAGCTCCATTGAATTGTGATAACAGACTCAAGAGGCTGAGAACATTTACCAGTCAGGAGAAAACTGTGAAGAGGGTTCACAAAAATACTTAACAGCAAAAATGGAAACCTTTGACTTCACCACTGCTACATTGTGCACTTCTGTCTTACATCTTTAAACACAATAAGTCAAACCTGAAATCAATAAAACAGGCCGAAGCCACAGGAAAAGCTTTACAGTAAGGTGTGAATTTTGGGGAAATTGGGTAAAAATGTTAGAAATATCCATTTCTATGATAACAGTAAAACCCAGGCCACAATGATATGTACACAGGAGAATAACGCTGAATTAACCCAACGCCACTTTACTTTGACAAGGTTACAAATGCACACTTGATCTACTTCACTGAATTAATGTTGTTAAAAAAAAAAAACCTGTTATTCATGATACTCAGATTCTGCTCAGCAAGAACTAGTGGGAGCAAGAAATCCCAAAGATGCTGTCCCATTACAAACATGAAGCCAAGGGTTTCTGTATTTTTATTCTTTCATTATTTTCTCTATGAGTTATTTCTATCTAAACTTCAGATCCAAGCCCAAGCAGACATCACTGATTATTATAGAGACCTGACAGAGTACGAGTCTGTAGACAGTCTACGGGGAGCAGACAATGAATTTCATTTGCAAGGTAATACAGTCTGAACAGCCCGGAAGAAAAAAATCCTTGTGAGGGTATTATCAAATGACACATTTTAGTGTAGATTTTTTTTTTTCTTCAGCAATTTGTAATATGTCTGTGAGTGGTGTGCTTCATCTAAAGAGTCGTCTTCCAATTACTTTGCAATCAAGAGTCTCGTCGCTCACTATGAAATTAAAACTAAGCAACAACATTTGCAGCTTTGCGATTTTTGGTTCATTATCAGATTCCTAATAAACTCCATTAGTATTTATGCTGCTCATATTGGCAGCAAGCCACAATATAGATCATATCATGTGGACACCAAGCTGATCCAAGACTTCCAATAATGGACTGAAAAGGAAATAAGAGAGATCATATTAGCGATGCAAGTCACATGTCACATTCTGATGGCACAATCGTGCTGCATTTCAATTACTGCAGGCTAGATACATCAACGGTCACAGGCTATAGCTGGACTCCAATCTGGAGGCAGCTGGAAAACCTACACACAGTATCCAAAATAAGCATTCAGTCACCTGAAAGGTTATGGATGAAGCAAAGTCACAAGGCCTCAGCAAAGTCTGACTAAAAGTGTTTCAATCCAGATCAGTCATCACAACTAAATGAGATATTGCTCTATTCATAGAGGAGTTTCAAATCCGAACAACAGGGTTTTGGCCTCAGACAATGCTCACGAGGTCAAAGTTATCTAAAAAAAGGAGCTGACTGTGAAGTTATGAGTGGCCTTAACAGATGCATAAACAAGGTGTCTGACTGATGTGGCTTAGTAAAGGATGGTAAAGCATGCCAAGCAGCTGCGGCATCCTCATGAGGCTATTAGCCAAGCTTTTCACTTCCTAGATATTTATAGCAAAGACAAAGCAGTTATAACAACCGGCAGTCCACACAAGTAGAGTACAGAGAGAAATACAGCTGCAGTCTGCTACAGGCAACGCTGATCTGAACAAAGGAAATAAATGGATCAGAGCATCGTGCCCTGCTTTTGAACCACACATTCCTAAATAGAAGTGCGATATCTGACTTTTTGAGTTGCATCGTATTTGTGCTGTTCTCAGTAGTTGCTCACACTAAACATTACCTTACACAGCGCTAATAATCACATGCCAACAGTACATCTTTATTACTATGAACTGTTTATGGAATATTTAACTTTATTGTTGAAACTTGAACTTAGGTACAGTTTTTACTGTGACAGTCATCGTAATGCATTTACAAAGATGTTAAGGACCACAGATACTGTGAATGCTGTAAGTGCATGTTACAGCGAGTACTGCGTTTATTTTGTTACATCGACTTTTGTTTGAGAGCTGGAGAAAACGATGAAACAAACCTTGATGTGTTATTAAAACTGGAGGCAGCCTGAGTGGGGAAAATCTAGCTGACTGACAGCAACCTAACAAGCATCAATTTTGGTCATTAATTCTTGGAATTATTTTTAAAGTAGCTGTCAAAATCTGAACTCTGAGGATTTCCCTGCTTCTTTGTGTGGCAGCTTGATTAATTAACTAAATAATAACCTTTTGTTGCATTACTCATAATAATCTCTTGCAGGCACATTGCATAAGAAAACAGAGGCACAAAGTTGAAGGTGAGTTTGAGTTAAACAACTCAATAGTATTAGGCTCTTTATTTGTCACTACCCAATTGTGCAAATAAAATGGGTCACCTGTTTCCTTTATTAACATGACATTTACACTGTGCAGACAGTAGCACCTCTTTTGAAATATTTCCCCTTGAGTAGATAATATACAGCTATTGTAAAAATACAATTACAGAAGTTTAATGGTCATCATCTTTCAATAACCTTCCCCTTAACAAAACAGGCAAATACTCCATAGTAACAGAAAAGGAAATAATATATATAACAAAAAAAAACATTTCTATAAAGAAATACATCAGTTTTCAACAAACTGCACAAAAAAACTTACAAACGCCAAAATAACTTTTCTCTTAAGTTCAAGAAATGTTCGACTGCAGCGTTTGAGTGCATCGTAATTAGTAAAGCAGTAGGAATACTCTGAATATTAAGCATTCTGCATCATTACCCAAATGTCACAGACACCAATCAGGGTTAATATCATGATAAGTACGTTGGAAAACCTATGTTCTTACAGTTGGGAGTTTGGTAAAGGTTAATCTATTCCCCTATGTTAAGATGACATTTTCAAACAATGCATGCATTATTTCATTGTGCATTTGTGCGTTTTGACGTGTACTGCATGTAACAGAAACTCCGATTATACGTCGCCATATGAAGCGGGAACACAGGAAACGACGCAGAATGCAAATGCACATGTGGCCACCCATTTCTATTTTCCATTTGTTGCGGCATTTAAGTTAGTGTCCACTGTTCATTTCTGTTGAACTTCCCACACAAGTTTAGGTTAACAGGCACGGTGGAAAGTACTAGCTCACAATAATAATAATGTTATGATTATTCATAGCGTCAGTGACAAGAGGGGGAAAAAAATAAATTCCTTCTCAGACCTCCTCTGTCATTTCTTCGAGCCTCAGGGAATCCACTGAAGGTTAATTTATTTAAATCTCCCATCCACTCATCTCTATTCCATTAAACTCACTAAGAATCTTTGGTTTGCTGTCTAATCCGCTTTTTACTGTCAAAGGTCTGTGCCCTTTCTGCAATGCAAAGAGTGAACGACTGTGTGTGTGTGTGTGTTAACAAGACAACATAGCACTTGATAAGGTCATGTTAGCTTACACATGCATGTGCGATGTCCTCTTGAGACAGTGTATAAGATTGGACTAATAGGCCTACAAGGCACTCATGGTAGGAGGCAATAAAGTCCAAACGAAGGCTCCTCCCAAGAGAATCTGTTCTTCTGCCTTTAAGATCCATCTGTCGTCTCTTTGGAAAGCCCTGGTGCTACAATACAGTCTGCGGTCAGTATGAGATATCAGTTCGGCTGTGGTACAAAGCATATCTTAGCCGTGTGGGGAATTACTGTATCATCATAACAGTACGGTATCCATTATGATTGGCAAAGACGCTCTTACACTAATGACTTTGGAAGCACTCGCTCGTCCCTTAAATAGTTGGTGAAGCTATTTGCAGTCTGTTAGAGAAACATCCAGTCTATGTTGATGTGTTTGTGTTCCAGGGGGCCGGCTAATGAGAGGTACGCTGGCTTTGACAATGGCGAGCAGGGAGAGCTGTGTGTTTACGCACGGTCACGGATGGAAGTGAACAACTATCTTTATAGGGCTCCGACTATCTGTCCATACTCTGTTAAGTCGATCAGTATTTCCACACGTCAGGGATTTATTTCAGGGCTTTAATTGCTGATGGCTTGCTTCGACTGCTGTAGTGCAGCCTCGTCTTATAGAAGGAAAACAGTGTCTTTCTTTGACCCGGGCGACGTTTGGCTGACCAAGTGCTTACTTACAATAAGCAGCTGAAATTGACAGAATTTATGCCCCGCTCTCATGTGACAGATGCTATTTAAAGCAAACATGGGTGCCGTTCCACAGTAAAGTGCAAGTCATTCCTCCTAATTAAAATTGCATTGGGTGGCAGAAGGGGCTGCCCGCTCTTTCAAGGCGTCAAATGTATTCCACCATCGTTTGGCACCGTCTGCCTGTCTATAAAACTGTGCTTCATTTTACGCCACCTCTTGTTCTCTCCCGTCTGTCTTCTTAAATGCAGACTTAATTAGGACCCTTTCACTGCAGTTCTTTAATTTTTATCTACCTATATCCTGCTGTTTTAAAATTCAGCTGCTCTATAATTTGACCCACACCACCTATATTTTATCTGGGAAAGCAACGCAGAGGAGACAAGAGATTTATGATGAGCAGCTGCCATCACTGACAAGTGCTTTAAAAAGCTGCAAGATGTATCCGGCACAATCCCACTGCCTTTGAGTGCCGTTGTCCAAATTAACTCTGTATTTATATCCTGTACTAACAATGATATCCATTTCTCTGTACATAACTATAGCTTGCTGAGACGTAACATTGTTATTGCTCATAAACTATGTCACATATACAAATCAAAATCCACACAAGATGTACCGTGAAAAGGCATATACAAAATGATGAACAAGATCCATGTGTAGGAAGGATTGTGATTGGAATACAAATAGAAATTGTGTTTCTTTTGGCCTTTTAGAATTTGTATATTCTGGCTCGATGGAAGTGCTCTGCTGGAATAACAGTGTACACTCATCAGCCATAACAGTATGACACTGACAGATACAATGGCATTAATTATGATCATCTCGTTACAATGGGACCTGTCAGTGGCTGGGATATATTAGGCAGCGACTGATCATGTACCCCTCAAAGCTGATGCATTAGAAACAGCAAAATGGACAAAAGTAGCGATTTGATCAACTTTGGCAAAGGAGAAATTGTGCAGTTCAATCACTTTCCTTTGCCATAGTGACATGACGCCTTTATAAGTTCCTCTCGCAATGTGAACAAACACCAACCTTTGAGTGGCAACAGCACCTGGAATATGACAAGTTTTGACAAAGATGTACTTATTTTTATGTGTGGGTTAATTTTGGAGGCAATTTTGAGTTTAATAACACAAAGTGCCCCCTACTTTGTACATGTTCGACTAAAACAATGTCTGCCCCAACACTTATTTTTTGGCAAATGTGCAATCAGAGCATCCAGGGCTCAGTTCCGTTCAAGATCTATCCAAACAATCTTCATAACTTTTACCTCCATCCCAGAGCAGTAGTAGATGCTAGACCTATCTATGATACCAGCACAGTATTAACCAAGTGAATAGAAAGGTCTGACCATGTGAGATCATGCTTTGTAAAATCAATTTAAAAACTACACATGGCATTTACTTAATACGCAGTAAAATCCTAGTTCTACAAAATACAAGGAGAATATTGATAACAGGCACCAATAGAGGTGAAGCACTTTGAGAACAAAGCAGTGCAATGAAAAGACTTTGTTAAATGAGTGTCAGTCAAATCTCATAAAGTGGAAAACAATGCAAAATAGTGATAAAGTTGACATTTTGTATTCAGCAGGGCAGTCAGCACTAATATAGATACATGGGCTAAATTTATATATAATTATTGCAATAAACCTGTCATCTCTGTTGAAATGCGGTGAATAATGAGCATATCATTATTTAAAGTGCATTAAGGAATGTCAAAATTCTAAATTAGAAAAAAGCAACCTACAAAAAGGTCAATGTTAATGCCTCTTGTATTAAGGATAACCTCTTTAATTTGACGTAATGTGATAATTCACTTTGTTTGCTAGTTAAATCAGTCCCTAAAGGTTGGTGAAAAGTCAAAGGGGGAAAAGACGTCAAGATTATCGCATATCTACTGCATCTACAGCTGCCAGTATCCAGTCATTATTTCAACATACGTTTGAGAGCACTAATCCCTTTCTTTCTCCCCCCCCTCCCCTGCTTTCACCCTCAATTTCTCATTTTGCATTTCAGTCATTTTCTGCCCCATTTGGTTCCACTCACTAATGACTTCACTGAATGGCTGAGTATTTACTACAGTCATTTGTCTAAAAATGGATGTTTTGAAAGTTCTACCCACTTCTAATGTTGGACAGCACATAATTGGGACTTGAAGACTGTCCTTTTTACTTAAGTTGATGGAAAGCAAAGTACTAATTCATTCGTATGCTGACAGATGATGCATATGATAATTGTTAGTCTGTTAAAACTCAACAACTCCTAGCCAGTCCAAGAAAATAATTTCCCTCCCTCACACTGGTGTCACAACTTCATAGCTTTCCGTGGAAACCATGGTTTAGCTTAGGTTTTTGAAAATCACGCCCACACCTTGTCAGCTCACTTCAGAACATCCCAGAGGCAGTACTTAGTTTCAAGGGGAGTAGATAAGAAGCTTTATTCCCTTGTGTGCCAATTAATACTTGTAAAAAGTGTTCCTTAGTTGTTTGTATTGTTTGTCTTGTGCATGCCGCTTCCTCTCTCTTCTCCTCTAAAATCAGAATGAGTGTGACTGAATCAGTCTCCAAATGTATCAGACCCCCTGAGTGACAATATGAGTGAGATCTCAGCAACGTCGATGCAACAGCCCATTTTCAAAAGACAATTCCTCGCCTTTGATGCTATTTCGGGAGGTAGTTACCGTACGGGTCTGGAGAGGAAGATTCACCAGATGGCTATTTGTCATTCTCCATGAGTTGGAGCTCTGAATTCTGGTCCAGGAAGCCTCAGTCCACACTGTGAAGTCAGATGTTGATCAAGATTTACGCTGCAAACGGGGACGCATATGCTGCCTTGATATAAACCCCAGATTAGCATAGTAGTGATCACACTTTGTGCTTTCAGTAGCTCCTACTTAAAGACTCGGGAAAATTTTATTCCCTGCTCAAACATGCTGACAGCTGAGACTGAAATATCGCAGAAATAACTTCAGTTGTGCTCAACAATATAATGTAGTAGCTCCTTTATTTCACTTTCCATAGTCATTATCCAGACAATCTTGTGGCAGCCATTTCAGCTGTTCCCACTTGCCATTTTTCTCTTTACTGGACTAAAAGTATATGTTGTTGCTAAATCTAAACAAAGACGATGTTTTCCCCATTTCTGCACTCACAACTCAAACATCACTTTGGAAAACAAAACTACATGTTTTTATGCTTGTGATTTGTTCTCTGGTTCTTTTAGTTATAATATCAAAAATTTATTGTTTACACCTAAAAAAAGGGGAAAACAACAACATAAAAAAAAGACCCAATAGATAATTCTATGGGTTGTAAATAAACCAGGAAGTCAAGGAATGAAAGGCAATTATGAATTTTTAAGGACAATAATCGATATTTTGTTATTCTCAACTAATCCAATCTGGACAACTAAATATATCAACAAATGTCAAGCCCTGATTTATTTCCGGTTTACACTATTCCTCCCAAACAGCCCATTTGTTTGTATTGCAACCACAAATGTTCTTGAGAGCAAAAAATTTTAAAAAATGACTTCAATCATATTGGCAATGCAGTTTTAACAAACATTGCTTAAATAAGAGTGGAAGGTAGAGCCGTTTTTAGCGGCAGATTAAGGTCCATAGGAGGTTTGTCAGTGAATTATTCATAATTAAAAATTTCTGACTACCACCAGAAATGGAGATTAACAGCGAGTGCTACACAGATGACATGCATGAGTATGCACACAGTCGTAGTCCTATACAGTGAACACACACTGTGCACAGCAGTATTCACAGATCATGCTGGGAGCTTCATACTTGGGTTTTCCTGTGAGAATTTAGAGCAGATGATCTGAATGCAACTAAGATACAAGTCACACAATGTGAATACAGGGCTGTTGATGTAGTGCCAAGTTTGCTCTATTATGTAAAGAAATACAGTACATCTTCAGGTACAATCACAACTTAGAATAATCAATTTAATAGAGGTTTTGTTCTTTTTGAGATATGTTGATGATAATGATAATGATAATAACAACTCTACACTTTTCATCAATGGCATAAATTCAAAGAGCTAAATAAACTTGAAGGAAGAGAACAAGACTACAAAAGAACATAAGAAAAAGAAGGGGGAGGGGTCATCTTTTAGAATAATTTAGCTCCACTGTGACCTTGCTTATAACCTCCAGCAATTTCCTTTGATATTTTGATATTCCTTTGAACTAAGCCATACTTTTAAAACCCAACATGGAAAGAAAACGGCCGACATAATAACGTTGCTTTGAAAGAAATAATGCACTTCCATTACTTCTATCATTGTTGAAATTAAGGCACCCACAAAAACTTGCATTTTTTGCCCCTATTTGCCCTCATTAAGTACAAATGTGGCAACATTTGGAGCTGTGAGTGCAAAAAAAACCCAACGTTTAGTCACACATGAGAGTGCTAATGGACCCTGTGGCAGAAAATGTCAGCAGTCATTGTCTGAAGCCTCTTGTTTTGTCACTCGAGTATGGGAGGGAAGGTGTTTGTGGTGAGGAGGGTTTTAGTGTGCCAGGGCGAATTATTCACTGAAGCAAAAGAAACTTCTTCCTGTAATGACTAGGCAAACAGTCAGAGAGAATCTATTCTGAAAGCCGCCAAACCAAAATTTAAAGGCAATAAATAAAGCAAAGACTGTCAAGGAATGAAAGTCTAAAACAACATCTTGGTTAGTTTGGGGAGGTTGTGAACACTTGGGGTCACAACAGGTTGCACTCAGTCAAGTAAACACTCACTAAGGAACACAATGATTTATTTGATTTATTCAAATGGATGAGGTTTCCACTGATGCATGCCAAAGCGAAGCATGGATTTAAAAGAGACGGGTAGTGATAAGGCATAGCGTGAATCATCTTTTTAATGTGACCCCGGGTGGAAACTTCACTAGTGAAGTATGCGCTCGGAAAAAACAGAGCTGTAAAACACCAACTGGAGGATGAATACTGCAAGAGGATTTAGAAAGAGTGAACAAATCGTACACCAGGTAAGTAATTCATTTAACTTGATGTTGTAATGAATATTTTCGTTTTGCTTTTAGCGGATGAAGGTGGCGTTCACTGAAGCACAAATCTTGTTATTTTGAGCACATTTGTTTTGAAGCAAAATCTGCCAAGTTCAATTCGGACTTCTGTTCCCTTTCTTCATAACATTTGGCAAAGAAAACAATGTCCACCACAACAATTTCTAGGTTCAATAGTCTCTTGATGTCTTTTGAAATGAGCAAGAAAGATCTCAATCTGGAATAGAATCCTTTCATGTCAGAAGCAACAAATGGGTTCGGAGACACAATCTGACTATGAAGGGTGACAATTTGTTTGATTGAAACTGTTTTTTGTCACCAATGGGCTGATCTGAGGTTTGGATCTAGTTGAAATGTGATCCAAAGAGCACAAAGCACAAGATGGAAAATTACACATATTTGGGTAATAGAAAGTAGGCCACAAACTTTTATGGACACTGTATTTAGTTTTTGAGGAAACGGCAAAACACAAAGAAAACTCTGCCATAAAGTAGGTTATATTATACATATGTACTAGGGGTATAACGGTGCACTTGTTTGTACCGAACTGTTTTGGTTCAGGGCCTTCAATACAATACAGAGGTGTACTGAACTAATACATGTAGCCTATGTGAAGAACACAAACACTCAGGAAGCAGAGGGGCCACAAACAGAACCCATGTGCAGAGTTTCCTCTGTATACAATCAGCAGCTGCCAATTCTCAGCACCTCAGCAAAAAAACCAAAACATGACAACAGAGAGTATAACAAAGGCACAGAAGCCGAGTCAGACGTTCGAAGCATGTTAAGTTTCACTTTCAGTTTTTGGTTTGTTTCAGCTTTGTGGCACAAAAGAGTCCACGGGTTCCTTTAGAACAAAAAGGGTTTTGTTTTTTAACTCAAGTTGGTAAAATCCGGTGAACCTGCTCCTCTTCTCCTTCACCGTTCCTCTGTCGCAGTGTTACTGTGAGGTCATGTTCATGGCACCTCAGGGAATACTGTGAGGCGTTCAAAAACACTCAGTAAATTACAGTTTGCCATAAACAAACATTGAACATTCAAAAATATATAATGTGGGATGCCTGTTAATGCACAAATGGCTGAACAATATTTTGTAAAAAT
>JAPTYQ010000002.1:16111707-16135326 GCA_029814465.1 Ostorhinchus cyanosoma | reverse complement strand
CCCTTCACTGTACCAAAAACGTATCGAAAATGTATTTAACCGAAGACCCCTGTACCGAAAACCTACCGAACCGAAATTTTTCAGTACCATTACATCCCCAGTATGGATGTTGGTAAAATGCAAACTAGAGCTTTGACATTTATTATGATCAGTCGACTTTTTGAAATTTCACAGCAAGAACTGCAATATTCTTATAAAACCTAAAAATCTGCCGTTGCTTTTTTTTTTTTTTTGCTTTCCTGCGTTATTATAGAGGATGATTAAATAAGTGATCTCAATGTGTCACCTTGAATCCCACGAAAATATGGTTATATTATTCCACTGATCTCACATAAACCGTTAATAACATTACTCAGAAAACATCAAGTTCAAATAATGTCGTGACAGACGACAGATGATCTGCAGGCTGCTACTAAAGAAACTGTCATCCCATGTTCCCACTGATGTGCGTTCTCGGCTTTACTTTGTCAAATCTGTCCTCTTCTACTCATCTCTCTTGCCAATGAGCTACAAAAGAACACATTTCCTAACTCCTGTGTTTTTGTGTAGAAGCCAAACTCGCTTTTTGAAATCGGAATCTTAAGTGGTGGTCCTGAAAGCTGGCTACACATAAACCACTTTATCTGCAAATCTGTATTTCTAAGACTTCTTTTGCTGCATTTGCTTCCATTTTGTTCGAAAATTCAAGACGATCCTGCCCCATTAAAACATTAACATTCCACAAATAAAGTCATTTATGTTGACTGATAATGGATTTAAAAGAATGACAAAAAAACCCCAACATATTCCAGCTTCTTAGTTTGTTCGTCACCAAAAGAAATTTTATGTGGATGGAAATTACACAAATATTTGTCATTTCACGGCCTGTTAAACAATATTTATGAACTACATTTTTGATATGCTGAGGTTGTTCTCTCATAGCAGCTAGAGGTAATTTTCAACTTCCTGGCTGTAAACAAAGTCTAAAAGATGTAGAAAATACACAAACATGAATTCAGAGACCCCGCTGCTTTAGTTCCCAAAACTTTCGTTCCACGGGGACTTCGGTAATTACCATTTCCGGAGCTAATCTTTGACTTCTTTTCGTATTCTGACCCAGTAGAAGGGATATGGCACAAAGCATGACAGCCTTAAGTGCTCAGATAACCAACTGCTGGCCTCTTTGAAATCAGTTCTACGTTCCCAGCTGTTTGCACATTCCACTTTATCTCTCAAGGGACAAGCAACAGTGATTTGACAAATAAACCAAATGGTGATATTGGAACAGTATTAACGCAGTATTTCTTTTAGCTTCTGCTGTGGCTATGCTCCCACTGACAGAACTGGGACAGGAAATGACCTTTGCAGAAGGTAAATGGCCCGGTCATGGAGGCAATCAGGACAAAGGCAATTAACCACTTCATACATCACACTTATCCGGCTATAGAGGAGGCAACCAAGCCAAGCAGAGGCCATTGAGACGACGTAATGAATAAAAAGTCCTACATCCATCTGAAGCTTATGCCCATTAAGAGATCTAATGCACTGAAAGAACGCAGTGGCTTTCTGTATCAGACATCAGGTTTACAGAGCCGCACCTTCATGATTCGATTCCGTTTAATCTATAGCTATAGTGAAGCTGATAATGAACACAGTTTTTCTGATTTGGTTCAATCTTGATTGGGTTGAGGAAAAGAAGTATATCCTAAGAGTGGAGAAAGTAAAGATTTTTCACTGACAATGACTATTGATTAAAAAAAAAAAAAAAAAGCAGTATATGTCTTGAAAAATTAAAATAACATTGGCTAGGAAGTCCTTGTAAAGTAGTAATACATGTATGCAAGTTTGTCACACATCAGAAAAAAAGTGTCCTTAACCATCCAAGTGAAATTCAATGACTGATGTACATAAAATTAGCTTGGAAAATTGTGAAAAAAGCAGGGGTTGTGTTCATTGAAGACGTAAAATCTCACCCACTTGCAGGTGTGGCCTTTCTTATGTGTTACGTACCAATGAAAATGAATGTCCCCACCTGGCAGCATTATGGGCCTTGTGCAACTGGACACGTGATCCTATAGCAGCAAAGGGAAAGGGCTGATGGTGGTTGTCAGGTAGGTCAGTCTGCAACAGAACTGGAATTCATTCCTCCAATTTATAAATAGTATAGAATGATGACTGTTGGGAACATGCTTCCATTTGGGTAATACTAGCCTATAGTTTAGGGGAGGGTCATGCCAAACTTTGCACTAATGCATCAATAAGCCATGATTTCTTGCCCTCCAAAAGTACGATGAAAAAAAATTTAGTTTAACTCCAGAAATCACTTCATCTTTTATTTAACATATACTGACATTTAAAATGTTTCTCTATGGTTGACCAGTGGTACCAGGCAAAAGAAACCCCGCCCCTCGCACATGTTGCAACTTATTTTGGAATTGATCCAGCTAATGTCATGTATACGCATGTGCTAATGTCAGCATATCAATCGATTCTCTACATGTGCCAAGTTTGGAGTAAACTGAAACAAAATTAATGTTTTTATAGGCATTTGAAATTGCACCCATTATAAGTAAATGGGGGGGGGGAATCTGTATTTAAAATTCATAAAAAATTGGAAGATTGACCTACTTTTCCCAAAATGTAATCAGTTCTATTCCGGGTAACTGGCAATCTATAAACTCAATTTGGTATGAATTCAACTAATAGTTTTGCTGCTCGAGTATGAAAAATCAAAGAAAAACAAACAAACTGAACCAAAAACAATATCCCTTTCCTCCCCATCAGGGTGCGGGGTAATAAATATCTGCATGTGCAAGTAGAGCATTGATAACAAACTGAAATATCACAAACTATTGGGAGTGGGAGATTTCTTTAAACAAACTTTAGTAAGTTTTACTTAAAGTTTATTTATATATCCATAACAAAAGCTTTCTCATGATACTTTATATATACTGTAGAGCCAGTCAAACCAGACTCTTAGGCCAATTTGACAAACACAATCCTCAAGGAGCAAACACTTGGTGACTTTACAGTTCAACATTCATTAGTATACACATGTACATGTGAAATAACAAAAGCAACCATGACAAAATGTTCCTTTGTTCCAGGCAGAGTTGAACAGTGTGCTGTAGAATATCACTATCAGGAAAAGGCATTATCTGTGAAACCGGAGCGTAGGAACATAATTTTAGCTGAAGTGATTCAGTGATTTCAATCTCCATCTTAATCAATTTCAATCTCCGTCTCAATCAATAGAGTACTCCTTTTACAGAAGAAGCAGCTGTCAGGTGTGCTGTATATCCCTTCCAGAAAATTCCTGTCATGTAGTTCATCAATTACAAATATTTTGCACAAAGATGCAATGTGGAATGTGACAGCAACAATAACGATTAGCAGTTTATGGGAGGAGAAATCCAGTACAGTCAACGTTGCCCAAACCATCTGAATCATTTATCATTTACACCATATGGCAAGCGATTTCATTAAATGATAGGACTTTTATCTCACTGATAATAACGCAAATACAAGATTTTTCATGAACAACAACATTGAGAACTCAAAATAAGCAAATAATAATGATTTTTTTTTTTCTACTTGAAAAGTTAAGACTCCAGGTGTAACATTGCCATTCTAGTGCACGTAAATACTGAACACTTCTATTCTTTAGGGGAAAAATAGTAAAATAAGTCATTTGGTTTTTAGACTTAACTCTAGAACATTCAATTACTTCAGGCATGTCCAACAGGTGCTAAAGTCTAAATCTAATACAAGGCAGGATCAGGACGCCATGATTGTATATTACAAATGGATTTCAAGGGATAGACAGAAAAATTCTACCAATGCACTGGTGAATTGTTCAGGAATTACCGATAGATTAGTGAAGCCTTTTCATTACAACGGACCAGCCTTAGGGGAGGTCCAACATCGTCAGACCTCTAAATACCTTAAAACTCTGTGGTAACCACCCCGTCCCAGAGCAGCCGGCGAACAGCTTGTGTTATTTCTGGATAATGGGCCATAACAGAACCCTAATCCTGCTTGTACCACAAGGCCCAGTTCTATACCATTAGTCTGAATACTTTGAAGGACCATAGGATTACTCATGAATGATGGTGTCATGATGCTCCATGACTTCTGAGAAGTGGATCTAAGAGATTTGGATAACAAGCCTTTTTATGATCTATGTACAGTGTGTGGTCACCTGAAATGTTCAGGTTTTATGTGATTATAACAACAGTTCCAAACAAATCTGATGAATTGGAATTCTGACTTTAAGGTGCAATGTGGGACACTATGGGAACATACATGAGTTAAATGCCTTCAGATCATAATGTACCTAACAAATTTAAGTCCCTCTGACATTGTTTGTTGTTTACATTGATGTTAGCTTCCTGTATGGAGAGAAATCAGGCCATATATTCAAAGAAAATCCAAAGATGTGACATTAATGCTCTCTCTCAAGGAGTTTGGTGCCTCTCTTCCATTCCTGTACAACTTCAACAGTGTGTAACAGTAGCTACCGTTGGCTTAGAGATGGAGGCCGCACATATAAACAAATTCCTGGTTACCAACATAACACACTCCAACAAAACCTCTGCCACTGGTGTCATTAATAACAACTGTTTTCTGAGTGTTCCACATGAAACCTACAAGCTCAAGTTTCGTCAGATTTAGAGGTGAGACCAATCCAGTATGAGTAGCAGGTGCTGATGCTGACCCAGTTTGTTCATCAGATCTTGGACTGATGTTACCTTGTTTGCAACTGACTATGCTTATGCTAACATAACATATCAGAGAAGAAAGATATCTTCTTTTGCTTATTTCTTCACTGCTGCCATTTAAATGATAAACATTACAACATGGCATCTGTCCATAACTAATATTACTGATGACAGGATATCATGAAACATTCCTCATGTCAGATTTATGGGCTCTTGTTTGATGTCACTGGTACTCAGCCAGGCATTTCTGAGATATATATATAAGCAGCATCACCTTGTAACACAGCTCTACAATAAGAGCAGTAAAAATATACAGCACAATCATCATCATCATTTTGCATCTGTATCAAATCTAGGCTATATCAGCACATCCAAATTCAGAATCAGCTCAGTCGTGAAAAAAGTGAACTGGTGCATCTCGGTTACAAAAAGAAAAGTCCTCTAAACTCCATCCAAATGTGCTTTTGGCTGCATTATTCTGGTCGAGTTCCAGTGGACCTGTCAAAGGGTCTTCAAATTGGCAATGCAAATGAATATGGAGCTGAATAATGGAATCTTACAGGAGCCTTTGTTTCATTTTGTCCCCACTCACCACTGTAGAATAGGGCGTGACAGAAGACAGAAAAGTGCTGAGGCTCACGAAATGTGGCAAGGGGTAGATACAGCCGGGTATTTAACCTGGATCTAATAACAAACTGAGATTTTTTCCCCCTCTTTCTTGCCTGTTCAAACACAGTTATAAATACTGGGTAAATATAGTAAAAACAGTCTATGTATAGTGTAAAATGACCTTCGTTCCATAAGCTGGTGGAAATTTCTAATGTTATACAGTCATGCCACCGATCCTCCTCCCCTCTTCTTTATTTTTCACCACTCTGTCTCCTAAGAGCACCTATGACATGAATTTAAAGCAAGATAAATCAAATGTCTTCGCTCATAAATCACAGCAGTTCTGGCAGAAAGTAACAATGACTTCCTTGTATTTCTGTTCCTCTACTAATCTCTCGGGTGCTTTAACCAGGGCAAAGTGCCCTAGAGGTCTCTGAGTCCTCAAGAGCTCCTTCTTTAAAAATCACTCATCAGCCAATGTCTGTAATAGAACCATCTCTTTGGACTGACACCCGTGTCTTACCTGCTAACTGCCCTTGAATTTTCAACCAGTAAAGAGCCAGAGGACCTAAAAGGAGACTGCTGCAGGCAAACTGTAGAAAGCCTGGCATAGAAAAACAATTAAACACAATCCTAAACAACTTGTCTAGGGAATCCACTGTATCTCATCCTCGCACCGTTTGCCTCCAAGTAGCTCCTGGGGATTAAGCTCTCCTCAGCGTTCACATTAATGAGAATGAGTGGCACATCATTCATACACAGAAACCCACTTCACCAGACAAATGCTAAATTTGCTCCCCACCTTGTTCTCACCCAGGGAAACCTTTTTCAAAAATTAATTTGCAGTTAGAAAGACTTTTTTTTTTTCCTTGAGTGCTGCTCAAGAAATGTCTTCGTATCGCTTCTTCTCTTGGTGGTACTGTTGGCTAATGAGGGTCTGGTCAGAAGGCTGATGTTGACAGCTCAGCTCTTCAAAAGCCTTTGTCAAAATATCGCTCAGGGGAAGATTTGTGCAGGTAGCTGCCCACAGGAGCATTACCATCAGGGGTACAGCTCTCATTTTCCCCACTTTTGTTTATCTTCAGGCTAAATGTCCAACTGGTGCACAAGATGTGACGAGTCAAACTGAATGTGGCATTTTTCAATAAAGGGAACTACAGTCATATGATTAACTAAAACCCAACCGAGTTAAATATTTACTTGGTTAATATAAGGCATGTGCGATTTTTATAAAATTTAAAAGAACGGTACTTAGTAGGGGTGTAACGTTGCACTCATTTGTACTGAACTGTTTCAGTTCAGGGCCTTCGATACAATACGAAGGTGTACCGAACAAATACATGTAACCTATGTGAAGAACGCAAACACTTGCCTTAAGTTTCCACATGAACCTTGAAGCGGAACAGACACATCATGAGTAGGGTGGCCACAAGCAGAACTCATGTGCAGGGTTTCCCCTACATATAATCAGCAGTGACACAGCAGTGCAAAAAACACCAAAATGTGCTTTATTCAGAAGCTGGGGCACCGATGGGGGGGGGCACAGAAGGCAGGTCAGCACAGAAGCCAGGTCGGACGTTCGAAGCGTGTTAAGTTTCACCCCCCCTAAAGTGGTCTCCTTCACTGTACCAAAAATGTATCGAAAGCGTATTGAACCGAAGACCCGTGTACCAAAAACGTATCAAACCAACATTTTTCTGTACCGTTACATCCTTAGTATTTTGAAATTACTACGTAAGGCTACATTCTAACAGGCGCTAGTATTCATCAGTTAGCAATATGTTACCTAATGGCGTACCTTGTAGAGGGTCCAAGTTGCTTGAGGAAGTGCTTTTGATGTGTGGATGCTTTAGGTTCAGGTGTTGCAGCATTAGTGAACTACTAGAATGGCAGGCTAATGCTATTTTGCAGTGTGCACACTGCACTGTGTTGTCTGCCTTACACAGTGTAAAATGGTCCCACACTTTCAACATTTTTTTTATGCATGCCGCTACTTTTGCCATTTCCACTGACAGTTGAGCATACAGTGCCAAACGTCTTAAATCTTTGAAGTGTACTGACAGACAGTACGTCAGTTATAACAGTCTGTGTGAAACAATGATACCGTACGTACGACAGTGATGTGATAGCAACGAGATGAATTTTAACATCAATTAAACGAATCTTCGAGGCAATGAATATGCCTCAAACATTTTTTTGTACTCAAATTATTCGAATTCCTCAAATAATTGTTTCACCTCTAATCACATCATTTGCTGAGATTATCCATGAAGAATCACTTCCAGGAATCGTAATAATAAAGACTGTAATCAAGTACATGTAGAAAAAACACAAATGAAGTCTTTAACATTGAACGCTCAGGTGAATCATCTTGTATGACCATCATTTCTGTTTTATATATATATATATATATACATATATATATATCAGTTTCAACCAAAACAATCAATGAATCATGCTCCAGTGCCAATGAGTTTCAAAAGATCCACAATAATTCAGCTAGGAGATGAGTGTGAAAAAAAATACAGCTATACATGAAGCCATTGAATGAGGCAACACAGTTCATATCAAGGTCTGGTATGTAATGGCACAATAATAGGGGAGTGGTTCAGACTGTTGGGTGGGTATGAATATACAGGGAAAGTGAAAGCCAGCGGTGTCATATATTCATCATGTGCTTGAGCGTCTGAACCTGGCAAAATGTTGCTGCTGACACAACTCGATCTGTAAAAGAGCTGTATAGATGCTCGAATGTACTTAATATAGTAACACAGTCAGGTTACTGCTTCATGTAAGTCATAGGTCACTCTATTTTTACTTTTTTTAAATAAATACACTGAACATTTCTAATTATGAGTTAATTTTGACAGAATATTATCATGCGTCCACTATAGTATAATTTTACTATGAAGTGTTTTGTACATTTTGTGAGTACTACTGAATTAACGCCGAACACTTTGTTGATGTTGAGTTGTTTGAGGCCTCGTCTGAGCTCATGTTGTACCCACGCTGAAAGGTCTATGTAGTATCTTGACCTAGTCTTGTATTGTGCCGTTTTGTTTTTTTTTTCAAATAAACATCTCATCCTCGCATGGAAATGTGCATTTTATCATCTGTAAGTGGATTTATGGTTTCACTGCCCACACCCAATGCATTACCTTTATAAATGTTGTGGTGAAATCCTCTGTGCTGTATTGTTGGCAGCTCTCCCCTGCTATAGCATAACAAACACAAATCTTTCGTTTAGGATAAATAAACTGCTGCGGATCATTTGAGGACCTCACGGTTATCCAATGCCCCAACCTTCACGACACTAAAAATCCATTTAATATGTGGTGAAAACAAACCAAGATGACTGTCAGATAATTAGTGCGAGGGACAAATTCTATCCTTGTATAATCATGTCTGCTCTAGGACTTGTCACGATATCATCTGCAATTACACTTCAGAGCAGATGCCAAATCTCTATATCTTTGACGACCACAGTAATGACACCCTGGCCAAGTTCTGAATAAGGAAACAAGGAGTAAGTTGAGTAAACAAGATGAATCCCTTCCATTAACAGAGGACTGCGGGCTCTCCTGCCATTCCACCATTAATTATCTGGTCTTATGGGAAGATTAGGGGAGAAAACTAAGCCAAGAGCCAGACTACACTGAGTGGGCCTCCCCTGTTTAATTACCCAAACAGCAAAACAAATGAAGCCCCATAGATCATGCAACAGGATAACTCTGGAGGCTATGATCTGGCTACGCCTGGTTCCACACTTCTGTTTTTTTTCCCTCTCCTGTCTCTTCTTGTTTTATCCACCCATCCATCATGCATCAGAGCAGACACACTAGCGTCTGTAGTTGCACTTTTATTGATGGCTAATAAGCTGAAAGTAAACAGAAAAGAGGGGTTGTGACAAGAACGAGATAATAATGTCAAACAGATCATGTAATACATCTAAAAAAAAAAAAAACTATCAGGCTTTACCTGCATTTGTTCATTGGTGTTTAATCTAATCATTTAGAGTGAAATTACTATCTGTTATCTGTTCTTATCCTGCTATAGCTACAGCTTGAAAGAAGTGTCACAAGAACCAAACTTCAGCTTCTACTCAGTGTGAATATCTGTCAGTTATTAAACCATGTAAATCAAGGTCCATGCTTATGTTGAGTGTCACCTTTGGAAAAGTATTGCTCTCTTTGTCCCTTCATCTAAAAATAAACATTTGACTAGACAGAGGTATAATTGTACAGTGCTCTCAACACACACATATCCATACAGACAGAACAAACAGTCACACAAAGCTTCCAAGTATGCTTGAACACACAGTTCTCAGCTGCTGGTCCGCTGACAACTTCATTCCAGCAAAGTGATTTCAAAATGGGACTGAGTGAACTGGCAAGTAGAAATGAGTGCTCTGTCTCAAAGTTCCACCCAAAAACCTTTCTGTTTCTGAATATGGCTGAAACCACAACGCAAAAAACACTTTACATTAGAGACACAACCTGCTTTTGACAACTTTTACATTTTGTTTTCTATTTACTTCGAAATTAAAGTCATTGAGTATCCCTGACATATGTCAACTTGTAAGTTTAACATGTAAGTCTAATGGCTCCAGTCCTCTCTTCATTCATATTGCGCATTAACACTGGAATCCTCCAGTGGTCTTCATGGGGATCATTTATCATCCTACAGTTGGGCAGCTCGCCCTGCCCTGTCTGCTCAGACCTACATCCAAACATGCACTGGAGATTGATTTTCATGACATATTGAACATTTCAAGACATAATATATCAAGTTGTTTCAATAGAAAACACTGATATACTGCACAAACCAACTAATAACCCTGATCTAGACAAGCAGGCTGAAAGAATACAATGTAGTATTTCCATATCCATTTTTATGGTTTGTGCACTGGGCTATAAATCATCTTCAGCCTTGAGTTGTGTCTTGAAAACCCTTCTATAACTGATCCAATGCCGATAAAACTGAAGACATGTTTCACTGCAGAGCAGAATGCCAGGGAAAATAGATATCATTCCTCTACCACCTGGCTTCTGATACCACAAAGAACAGTTAACCTAATATCCAATATCCAGAAGGTTCTATTAAACCCAGAAAATACTGTGGGACCCATGGTTTGCCTGTTGGTGGTGCTTAGTTGCATTGAGCCCCAGTGTGTTACCCCTGGAGCCTGGTCCAATTTTCTCTCTGCACAGCTTCGGTCCAGAGACCACACTAACAAGCTAAAGCTGTACACTCATCGCAAAGGGAAGTATTTGGACATTCACTAGAGGCCTGAAAAATGCAGGTTGTTGGTGCAGCCCTCAACTTGGACACAATAATTAATCTTCATATCGATCTACCCCCCCTGACTTGAGTGGAGACAAGCACAGAAAGCATGACAGAGAATCTGCAGAAAACCTGCACTCTAGGAGAAGAAGAGGACAAGATCATTCTCACTGCTTTACCTCCTGCTCTGACTCTCAAAGCCATTGAACTCCCATTTATACAAGATGAATTTCAGTTGTTTTCAAGGGGACAAACATAACAAATGGGCATCTCAAGACAAATCAAGACAGTCCACTGCGGTGATGTGCTATATTTGACAGAAACCCAGACGCTTGAAATAATGAAGTACCAAAACTATCCAGCATCCACTGATGTGTATCACGTATGACAAATGTAGCAAGGCAAAAATAACAAAATCCTAAAGAAGTAAGAAAGGAAGACAGGAAGACAGGACTGCACGGAGGTTTCATAATGTTCCAAGGTCTGTTGCTGACAATGAAAACAATAATGTACACACTTGAGAACAGTGACCATTATTTGTAGTGGGTTTTTTGGGTTTTTTCCCCCCATTTTGGCAGAAGTAGAAAGTAGCAGTAGAAAGTTAAAGTTCTGTCAACAGGAAAACTTTTAGTAAAATCAAAACATAACCATTTCCCCCTGGTGACTGGCTGCAGCATAGGTCATAAATCCAAAAAGACACCAAAAGAGTGTCTCAATGTGTTTAATAAATATTTTTCCTTTGGACATCTGTATTTAAAGTACTTTGGTGGCTGTCTCCTACAGTGGAGGTCCTATATTGCTGCAGCCTGCCACCAGGGGGAGCTCACATTGTACAAAGATTTGAGCCAGGCTAAAACCTCAAAGAGGATATTGATACACTTTCCCAAATGTGTATTCAAGTCATCAGTCTGATACATTTATTTTATTGAGTTATTTGATGTGGCTGACAGCTGTGACAACTTCCACAATCATGGGTTTTTTCCTTCAATTCTACATAGTGAAAGCATCCATCTTTATATACATTTGACAAGCTCGCTTAGATATGCACAAAAAACTGCCAGCACAAAAGTTTTTGGACTATAATTGGATCAATACTTCAACTGTTACCAATTTTTATTTTTTTAAACCCAAGTATCTTTACTTGTACTTGAGTTGAGCAGGTGTGAACTTATGCCTCCTCTGCAGAAACCACTTTAGGTCATACAAAACTGTACTTCCGGAGTTAAAAAGAGGAGTTCAGATGCTCTGACTCTCTCATGCACCAGTTTCTCATTACTTCCAAGCCGCATCTGACAAACTGCCCAACAGTCTCTGAAATATGACCCATAAAGCCTAGCACCACTATAAACCTAGAGCCATGGCTGATTTGTGAATCCAATTACCTCCCTGTCTGTAATGGCTGTGTTCAGTGCCATGATGTTAAGTCAGCTGTTGTCAGCATATGTCCTTAAGGCCACAGCATCCACACGGAACACCATTCAACATCTATAGGACAGATGATCTAAATAACTGTCTTGATGTTCAGTAGTACAAGCTATAAAGAAGCCAAAAACAAAAGTTTAGTTTGCTGGCACAATCATTTAGATAAAAGGTCAAAGGTCATCTACTGCGCACATTAGCAGAAAGTGCTAAAAAAAATGTAGAGATGGGGGTATAGGTTTCTAGACAATGATCTGAGTCAGATTTACAACAACAGACTCTTCCTACTATCTGCTAATTATGAAACTGTCAGGTTTAAGGGCTTGAGTTTAATTGTAAAACTGGAAACAACAGACCAGCTTCAGGGCAGTTCCTCACTAGAGACTTTCATAATGTTACAAAACCCAAACTAACAAACTGCTTGTGTAGAGACTGAACACACCTGGCCAACTGGAAGAAATGTAGTCAGTAAATGACTTTATGGTTGTTTATATGAAAAAACTCGCAAAAATTTGTAAGAGCCCAATACTCGGCTGTTGGATAATCTGAAAAGCTCTCCCTTTACAAATTTACAAGACCTGTAAATCTAATGTCAGTACAGAAAGCTACAATAACCATTCTCTGGTCTTTGATCTTACTCTTGGACCATATGCTTTTGATAAGAATGAGTCAAAGCACTATTTATGTAATGGAAAGAAAATACAAATGCTTAAGTGTACCCAGTTTTAAAAAATATACCACTCAGTCCTGAAAAGCTACTGTATTTGGCCAAGACCGACAAAAACAACAGAAGAAAACCTCTGAGTCTGATCTGGTCCACATCAGGACAGCCACCACTAAGCAGGACTTGTGCACAAACACTGTATTTGGTGTTTAAAATGCACATCTTGGCCTTTCCCCCCACTTTTCCATTGTTTGGTCAAACACTTTTCATGGGAACTATGCTAACTGTGATTCAGCCAAACAGGTGCAGTGGCATTACACTCAGCTCAGCAAAAGTTTCCTCCATGTTTCCTCATACAGGCTGTTTCCCATTAACCCTAGAATGTTCAGTGACACTCACTTGAGGGCTGAGTGTGTAATTTGAGCATCAGCTGCGACTACCAGCGGTGCCTTCATAAATAAGCATTAATGAATGGCAAGACTGGTGCTGTGTTTTCACAGAAAACAAAACCAGTGGAAAACCTCAAATAATCACACTCAGGAAACCTTACAGAGTGTTTTTAATGAGACAAAAGGCTTTTCAAAAAAGCAGCAATCTGGAAATAGTCAATAATGGGCTGGCTGGCAATCTTGCGGGAAAAAATGTATAACAGTTGAGCATTTAACAGACCATTAATTCTGAGAACAAACTACGTGTTAAAACAAAGTAAGAACTGTTGAACTGTAAGTGTCTAGTTGTGAACTTAAGTTGTCCGCGTGTCCTCAGTTCAACCTGCCACAACCATGAAAATGGGAGAGCGCTAAAGTCGACCCGAAAGCTGACCTCAACTCACATTCCAATGGTCCAAAATAGACAGAGCTATAATTTAAAGAAGTCGACTGAAAACTACCCTGGTCAAAATGTTACACTGGCGTTGTATCATCCTAACATAAATGCTGACCTCTCATTCCTCAGACAGAGGCAGGAAAAAGAGCTACTGAACCAACATTGGCCAGTAAGATGTGCTGAGCGCAGAAAAAGCCCTGCATTTATCCAGCAGCGGGGGTCTGACTCGAGCCAGGCTCAGTCCGGTAAACATGCAAGTACAGGGCTTCCTTTAAGCTCAAACACCAAACCTTTCAGCGTAGCTCCAATGACATTTCAGATATAGTATGTGAAAGGCTAAGCACAGTGGGGATCTGTACTTGCAAGTTTGTTGATGCAAAAAGTAAAGAAACCACAGCCCAAATCAAAGTCACCACAAAAATTCGTCATGCAAACGGAAAAATCCTGGTTTACTGCTTCCTGTTCACAATATTGAGACTTATCACGTAACCAGGGATCAGAATATGATGCTGCAGCGGTATTCCAACCAACTAAATCATGAAAGCACTTCCTTTCATTCTTTCAGTCTTTCACTGAGTGCCAAAATGCCCCCAGAAGACAAACATACAGAGAACCTTTGCTACCTATTAATAATGCATTCTTGGCTACATTATGCCCATCCATTCTGGTACCATATTGTGTTCCTGCTTCTTTTTCTCCCCTTAAGCTATTCCTTCTTTCTAAAGTAAGGGCCATATAAATCTGGGCTCTCAGTCTCTATTACAGTAGAGTGATGGCTGCTTTCCAGACAAGCAATCTCTGTGGACACCCCTGTTCTCTGGTCCAAACCACTGAACCACAGTCTCAACTTTCTGCATTCTCTCAAAGGGGGAAATGTTCAACATATCAGTGTTTGGGAGAGCACATTTTGTTCAAGAGGGTGGACTCCTGCAAGCTCATATTTTTACAGAACATCAAAACTGTAATTAAACGTCATGGAGTTTCCGACAGTAAATTTTGTTTCGTCAATAGTAAGTTCCACTTATATTCAAAAGCCAATGCTTATGATATCTGCAAAATGCAACAACAAAATTGATGCTCCCCCCAGTCCAACATAAGAGCTAGATTTAGTGGAGCAATTTATCATCTTGTGCTAAGGCAGAAAATTTATTGTAATACAATCTCTGATGCAGCAGTGGACATAGGTAACTTCAGAGGTATACAGCAGTAGTGTCCTACATCCCCTCTGGTGATCCATCACGCCACGTGCTGCACGACTCTCATTTGCTTCTTTTGGCATTGCTGGTAAGGGGAAAAAAATGCCACAGTAAAAACAAAAACTCAAGTCCATTTTGTCTCCAGGGAAAGATGCATTGCCAGGTATGCATTTCTATCCCTTAGTGCACTGAACCTAAGAAAATCCACAAGATAAAGCCCCGTGTCTGAGCATCGGAGTGACAGCTGTGTCTGTACTCCGCTTTAGAATCTTTCATTAGTAAAACAGAAGCAGCAGCAGAGGTACGGCCAGTCCCAAGTCATTTGGCCTCATTAACCCAATAAGACCCAGTGCTACTTTTGTGGTAGTTCCCAAATGATTTTTTCCTCTATATTTAACCTTTTTTAAGTGATTTATCACCATTGATTGCAATATTATCTTCTTTATTTTGCATTTTTTTCAGTGTAAATCAGGTATTTTCTTATATTTAATTCACTGATCATGTAGATGTTCATTAAAGCTCAGATAAAAGTTGAGGGTTATTATACCAGAAACGGAGAAAACTTAAGAAAAAGTAACTTTTTCTGCAAAAAATATCAATAACTGAACATAAAAACAAGTGTCTCCATCCACTGTTATTAATCCAACTCCATGGGCTTTACTGGTGAATTAATGCTGTCGAACAGGGGTGTCCAACCCTGTCGAACAGGGGTGTCCAACCCTGGTCCTGGAGAGCCACTATTCTGCATGTTTTAGATGTTTCCCTCTTCCAGCACACCTGACGGGCATTATCAGGCTTCTGCACAGCTTGATGATAGGCTTATCATTTGAATCAGGTGTGTTGGAAGAGGGATACATCTAAAACATGCAGAATAGTGGCTCTCCAGGACCAGGGTTGGCCACCCCTGCTGTACAAAATGATGGTGTTTTCACATTCACTACGGAGCCTCTGAACGTCCAAATGGATCATATCTGATGACCATGAACAGAAGACAAACTGCATTTTACACCAATTATTTACATGGATTAATAACTTCCGATCTACTGATCCTATCAAACAGTTTTACATCAATAGATAGTTTTGGTCGCTGGTGGAAGTTTGGGTCTTTATGGGTTAATCCAAGACAACCTACTTAGCAACAAGAAACATTATCTAACATTTTAGTAAAAGTACCTCTGAAACCAAATCTATTGATAAAGAAAGCAGTTCTGTTCCCACAAGTCAGTTTAGCTGGGTGCAAAAAACTAAAAAAAATAGCTCAGATGGATCCTGGATGAGCAAAAAAAAAAAAAAAAAAGAGAACGAAAGACGAAGGGAAAAGAAACACATCAAATCTCATCTGGGAGTTTATTACAAAGGATTCAAATTAACTGGGAGAATAGCCAAGAACAGAAAGTTCAGAATACTCCAAAATCAAGTTAAGAGTTTTTTTCTTTGTTTTTTTTATGATCCCAAACTACTTTATAATGTCTTATTATTCCAAAGCTTTAAAGCAAGTAAACTCTAACTGGCACAGTGCCTTTACCTCTAGTGAGACAGCTGTGAGGTTCAGTACGATAACAGTTATAAAAACATATGAACTCACTCGGAACAGGTGAACAAACACAATCTGAAAAAGTCAAAGTTTGGGATTACTCATTTGATGAAAATATAGCAAATGCCCAAATTATTAATAGCGTCAAATGTAAAAATATACACTTCCCATATTTGATTTAGGCTACCACACATGGGATTGCTCATGGTAGAGGTTTTCATTATAGTTTTTTGAGAGTACGTATGAAAAAAGTAAAAACTTGCAACAACTCCTCTTTGGAGAACAGCATAATCCAGCTTCTTCAAACTGCTTCTCTATTCTGCCCTACTCAAAGGGACTGTCATCAGGGTTTAACGTAGCACTACTGGATCCACAATCTCGTCTCACACAGAGCTCATATACAGCGAACGCAGAATAAGGCTGATGGCTCACTTCGTCTTTCATGTAGCTCCCGAACTGGTTGTTGCAGAGTCCTTAGCTCCAATTTCAAGGTTCCCCACGTGGTTGCTCATCATGAAAGTGATTAGAAATGAAGAGTTCTGTCAGTTATATGGTTGGAGTTCCTGAGTTGGTTGCCTCCAGGCTGCCAAGCGCTCTTAGCCACTCAATACCAGATGGCAGGTTGAACTACAGCCTCTGCCAACACTGTTGATCCTCTGAGGGAAATTCCACATAAACTAATATACTTTTCTGCAACATGAACTTAATTTGGTTTTTGCTTTAACGCTGCTGTTGTTCAGTCACGTGTTGAACAAGTAGACCGAGTCAAAAAAAGGTTTCTGACGGGCACGCACAAGTGAGTATTAAGACACAGGGATAAATAAGTCATTATCCTACATTAGCCTACTAGAAAGATTTACTGTGAGTGGTGAGGCAATGATACAATCAAGTTATTACACCAAAAGTCTTGAACATCAGCCTAACAGATGGTGTGCTGAAGCGATAACACTGCATGAAGGAAAATGACTTGACAAAAGCTGCCAAGCATCTTGTAAAAAGTAATGTGCAGAAGCATCTACATGTTTTCCCAATGGGATTTGGCAAAAGCCTTGGTAATGAATGGCTGTTTTGTGATTAAGAGTAGAGATTAAAAAGATCGTTTTCCATGGTTCTGTCCATAAATAGGGATTAGACCTTGACTACATGGACTGCAAAGTACTACACCGAGTTGATCTGCTGCTGGTTTTCTATGCCTCGAGGACAACATGATGTAGGAAGAAAAAAAAAACCCAAACTATTCTGTTTCAGTTTTGAACAGGAGCATGCCATTATTTGACTCATTATAAAAGAGGAGTTACAGGAGTACCAGTTAGAGCACTCTATAGTAAGCTATTCTTTATACCACTAGAGGACATAAGAAGGCAGCGCAAAAGACAAACACACTGCTGGACTCTAACTCAAGAATTCTTTTGATTTGATACAGTTATGTACACAGGAAAATGTCATTTAATGAAAACGTATGTACAACAATAACATGTTTCAAATATTTTCAGTCAAACATTATAGGATTTATCATAAATATACACACTAAACCATTTACCTGCATTGAGAAAGGAGAGTGATTTAAAACATTCAGAGCTACGTGGAGGGACTGCTCTACAAGTCAGGGTGTCTGAGGACATACAGTTGTGGGAAAGCTCTGACATTTCAGCACTTTCATCCATTCAGTGCACTTTGACATTAGCACACAAAAGGTCTAAATGTGGCAAACTGGTGACAGGTGAAGTCAACTGTGGTAGAGTTGTACTTCAGTATCACAGAGGCAAAGTCATGATGAGGTTCAAAAATCCACAACTTTAAACTCTAAAAACTGCACAGGAAGAATTGTGTGGTATAAAAATAAATGACTGACTAGAATAAATCAATATAGAAGCACACATACGTTAAGTCTCCTTTTTGGTGCATTTTTATAGTTTGACTGCTATTTGTAGCTCCAGCTCTACCCTGTAATTTGCATTACCAACTACGGAAAAAAGTTTGGCTTCTTCAGGTTGGCCGGGGTTTCACACAACCACACTTCCCCATGAGTCATATCTTTTACTACCCTCTAATTTTCTTTTGTCCTTTGTCATTTTTGTTTGTTTGCACCCTTAGCTGAGCTGCTATTAAACCCCTATTTATCGCAACCACAAAATTGTCGCGTGCAGACCAATTAAAATTTGGGTTTCCAAAGCTGCCAAATCTCCCGGTGCTGTACAGTAGTCCACTCTGTCCTAATTTGTTCTGCAGTGCTATCATCCAATGCCAAAGAGAGCTGAAATATTTAAGCTGCTTCTCAGGCACTCTATGTACAACCTTTAAATCTCTCCTCTCTGACGGATCTAAGCAAAGTGCCCCCCCTCCTCTGCACCATTAAAGGCAATCTAAAGATGCTCTGCCAATTGATCAGAAGGGACTAGTGCAGTGTGGAGGTAAATGGCTGTCACTGGGTCTGATGGACCTTTTCTCTCCCACTGGTCATGGGGAAGTACTCAAACCCCATTCAGTCGATGTGGTTCAAAGCATGTTTGTGCCTCTGGAAAAAAGGAAACAGAGAACTGATCTTTTGTCTGTGAGAGACAAATGACGGGGAACGGAATGTCAAACCTTCCGATCAAAGTGGGAAAAGAAACACGCCAAGATCCACTGAACAAATAGAATGTTTCTCCTTTTTTTTTCCAAATTAAAAGCATATTTTTGCAACTAAAAATCAATCTATACAACATTTTAAGTATATCTAAACAAAGCTCACTGGGGTATGTTATACAGTGAGGGTTGGGAATGGATAGTTAGGCTGTATGGATTCATTTATGTTAAATATAAGTGGACAAACACAGTTTTCCATGAGACTAGATTAACAAGTCTGAGAAGAATTAGAGCCAGTATAGACTGTGCGACATCTGATCTAAATTCCCCATAAGTATACCCTGCATGAGGTTGAAAACAGCTGAACAGAGAGCCAGATTAAAAGAGGATATAAGCAGGTTAATGTGAGAGTTCAATCCGCATCCTTGCTTAATTAGAGCCTGTAAGCCCAGAGAAAATGTCCCATTTACAATCCAGCTATTTATGCATGGTGGCGATCCGGGAATAAATGACATGGAAATCTTCACAGTTTGACGTCGCAGCAAAGAAACCAAATAACTTATAGAGCCAACAACTCACAATTTACATGCCTGATAGGCCTGTCGGATACAATGTGACTCACCGGGCTTGAATATGCTGCCAAAAACAAAATAGGAACGGGTCTGAATAGCGATGGGGGGGGGGAGAGAAAATGTGCATTTCAACAGCAATGATCCGGCGTCAGCATGGATTAAATCTATTCTAAAAACTTCATCCATAAACAGCTGCAGTAGGTGTGTGTCAGGCAAGATAATAACCGCCGTTTGTCCATTATACTGATAAGAAAGAGTCAAATGTGTGCATTAGGTGTTTATTGGTCATTTATCATCATAAAGCACACCATTACGCATCAAATGCTGAGACACTGGGAAAAAACGAGCCTACCTCAGAGGAGAGAGGCTGAATCTGCGTTCTCAACAGCTGGTACCCTCTACACCCGACAATAACGGACTAAACTGAGCAAAAATGGATTAGATTTCCGTTCTAACTTGCAGTGGAGGAGCGGGGAAATGTGGCCAAACGCCGCATAACTCGTGCGCTTTGCAGTCATGGGCTTGCACCAGCACAAGTACAGATAGTCCGGCTGCGTGTGTGTGTGTGGATAAAAATATCTGCTATCAACATAACGGTGCGAAGACACAGTGTGCGATAAAACTTGGAAAATGTACCTGTGTACTGCAAGAGAAACATTGTCCACAAAGGGCGAGGTGCGATTCCAGCTGGTCCTCCAACGCGAAGTGGACGAAGTGGAAAGAAAATCCTTGAATGGACGCGGTGTGTTTTCCTTCAGTCAGTCCGCTCCGATCGGCAGACTGGACTGCAATGAGAGCAGCCAGTCGAAGCGGGACCTTTTAGCTACGGCAGGCGAGCCCACCCTCACCACGACGTGCCCTGTTCGCGACTGAGCCACGATACCAGTTCGCTCCACAGACATGCGTCCGTGCGTGCGTCCGTGCGTCCCGTGCGCGCAATCGAAGTGGCTCCGCTCTGCTTTGGCTGCGAGGGTGTCCGTGGGCTCTGCTGTCACTGACAAAACTCCTGCTGCTGTTGTTCAACTGTCAAGAGAGGGTGTCGTTTTCATGGAGAGGTACCATATACAGCTGAGAAGACACCCCTACAGAAGGATCAGTCAGCGCTACGTGGAAAATAAATAATAATAATAATAAAAAAAAAATTTAAAAATCACAAAATCCCTTCACAGCAGCCCCACAGATGAGCACCAAATTAAAAAATTAAAACACAATCCCCCCTTGCTTTCATTAAAAAAAAACGCAATATCTTCTGAGACGCAGCCAAGTGATCACTGCAGAAAAAAAAAAGCAAGGAATCACTCCAAACTTTTGACAGCTGCGCTTTTAAGAAGGTGTCATTCTGTAGTTTGCCAGTTGGAGGAGGAGAAGCATAGAGATTATCAGTTCAATACCAATGCTTAGCATGCAGACTGTGATGAGAGGCATTCCTGTCAGCCCCAAAGGCTTACCATACACTCAGTGTTTTCAAATATATTCAATAGGAGAGCACTTGCCTAAGTTGTTATAGGTGATTAAGGCATTTATTAAAATGTCTGGGATTCCTCTTGGAGCTCTAGTCTCTTTATGAGTTACTCCAGCTCTATTGAATCTGTACAGTTAGATACTAGTATTTGTTTATCCACTTATAAATAAAGCACTCCCTAAACCACAAATCTCTATTGGCTCATTTTGTTTCCAGTCTAATGATAGCTGTTTCCAATATGAAATAGAATAAAGAAGCATTCCCAATAAATATTTGTGTAGTTTTAAGCTTACCACTGTCAACAATAAATCCGGTAAAAAATGACGAAGCCTTGTGAGAGTGTGAACACTGTCTTCGTTAGATCAACACACCGCCAAAAGATTAATTACACAAGGAAAACAGCAGAGTAAACACTATTATGTTTCCATAATTAGACACAAGCTGTGTACAGAGACATCGACGAATACGCGTGATGGTGATATGAAATGTATCGCTGCTGTGGTCAGCTGAGACATGTAGCCCTCATCTCATCAAATCCCATCAGTGCGGATCAGTGGAGGATGGGCGGCAGACAACGAACATCACCTGTTCAATCTGAACACTTCATTGAACTTAATGATAATGTGTCAAAGACGTTAATGATTAAGTTAAGCTGATAGAGCAGTGCGCTAATGGGAGTGTTGAAAATGAAAACATTTCCAGACTTTATCCTCGGTGTATTCATGATGGAAAGAGGTCAATGCACAAATACTACAACCAGCCAACTACAGGGTTGCACAGCAGCTCTGAACTCTACCTTCATCAAGTTTGCAGTGATTATAGGGATTATGGTGAATCAGTTTTGTTGAAACCGCCCTGGTAGTGTAGTGTGTGTACATCGGACAAGGCTAAACCCTGACCACACTGAGCGGGGTTCAAGTTCAGCCCGATTCCCTCTAGTTCCACATTAAAAAATAAAAAATGGAGTAAAACAGTTTTGGAATCATGATGATTCAGGTGCCAAGTGATGCTGAAAATGCCATTTATTTTTGGTAGAATTATGTCTATGCTCACAGTTGACTGGATTTTCAAAGGCTGATATAACAACATGAAAAAGCTGATAGACAATCTACTAATATCACCTCACCTCTCTGTCACATAAAATATTCAACAATGAGAAAAGTTAACCGCCATTGGCTTCATTAGAAACTGGGTAAGTGTTGAAATAAACCTCTAAGGCGACGCCGTTAATCAACAACAATGAAAACGCATGTCAAACAACATAAAATCTGCAGGATTGGGCTTTTTTTAATCTAATGATTTCCACCAAGTCTAGAATTCTGGTGCAGTCTAATAATACTTATCAGCCGTTACCTTTGTTACCTCCACCAAGGAGGTTCTGATTTCATCGGGGTTTGCCTGTTTGTTTGTTTGTTTGCTTGTCTGTTACCATGATAACTCAAAACCCTACCCTATGGAACTCACTCCCACAAAACATCAGGAACTCGGACTCATTACAGAATCAAATCACGACTCAAAACTCACCTGTTCAAAGTAACATTTTCTTGACCCATTTGTTCTTTTATTTTGTTTGTGGAGCGTCTTTGAGTGTCCAAAAAAGTGCTATATAAGTCTGATGTTTTATTATTATTATTATTATCTGTTTTTTCCTGGTTAAATAAAGGTTATATATATATATATTTGTACTATTCTATTCTAATATTTTGAAAAGAGTGAGATATATTTTATATATATATAAAAATTCTATTACTTAGAAAAGAGCTGTTCATACCATATTTCAAATGTAAAAGACAAAATAGACAATAGATGGAGGTGTCGTCCGTTAAATACCTTTTTGACAAATACCCGTAGCTCTACTGGAGTGAAAAATGCGGGTCCTTTTGACACTTTGGCTCCAAACACCATCATAAATCCATCACAGATAAGGAACTGAACATAACTCCGCTCAAACTCCAGCCGTTTGTCATGTCAGTCTGATCTTAATGTCTGTGTAATAGTTCAGGAACCTTCACTCCTCCACCACCTTTCAGCTTAAATGATGTTTAAGGAGTTTATGCCTTAAGTGGTCTTATATGTTATATTACACTTTACAGTGATTTACACATGGTTTAACTGTGTGAGTTTCTCAGATGTGGGAACGAAGCAAAGCGGGCTTTACTCCAACAGAATTTGCCAAAAGTAAAGCTAGAAAGAATTTCATTTAGTTGGTGTAAATCAGAGAAATAAATCAGGATTAATCACGAGTTCGTTAATAGAAAGTATTTGAGTTGTACCAGTATTATCAGCCAAAGTTTTGCAGTCTATCTGGACTTGATGTTTCAGGTACAGATTCATCACACAAAGCAATAATAAACATAAGAAAAATGGGATGTGATGCCGTTGTTTCCCAATATCTACGTTTTCCCTGAACATGTGGATACATACAAACCAGAGTTTAGGAAATATTCACTTTGGAAACAGCTTTTGTGACTGAAATACTATTTACATGTGGACAAAAGCAGCAAATGCAGAGGAAAAATATCTGTTTTAAGAAATATCTGCATTAGTGTGGATGGGGAACAAAACGGAATTTTTTTCATTTATTTGTTTTCCAACGTTAAACTGATTTAACCCAAAAAGACGTAAACATCCACCTGCGTCCAGAGTCTTCTACTGATCTAAACTGTTCAACTTTTGTGTTGATCCATTAATTCTATCAATCCATGTCAATAAATGGTGTAAATACAGTTCTTCATCTTTTCATAGTCATCAGATATGACCATATTTGGACGTTCAGAGGCTCCGTAGTTA
>JAPTYQ010000002.1:16091145-16111607 GCA_029814465.1 Ostorhinchus cyanosoma | reverse complement strand
ATCTATCTATCTATCTATCTATCTATCTATCTATCTATCTATCTATCTATCTATCTATCTATCTATCTATCTCAAGTCCTGCCAATACACACTTTTTGTCTTCCCTTTCAGTCAAAGTGGGACAGTTGTGGTCATTACTCTGTATCTGTACCGGCTTCACCATGTTATGTGCATCTTCTCATTGCCCATATGACCTGGACTCCTGAGATTTATCATAAATGTAGTGGTTTATTTAGGTTGGATGGTCCTGCTTTCACACTGTACAGACTTAAAGACACTTCCATCAAGAAATGAGAGCTGGTTACTGTCTTTCTTCTCATGATTTCTTCATATGATCTGCCTTCAAAGCCTTGTACTGAGATGGATAAATGACCGTTTAAGTATGCTGCCGCCTTCACTTGGAATCACTTATAAAATTACCCTTAACTTTGGGTTCTGGTCCCATTGGATGCATTCAAAGTGATGTTAAAAGACCTAGAGGCAGGTACATCTGGTACTGGATGTTTCTCTTGGTTCATATCCACACTGATATTAATGATTTGTAAAGAATATGTATTAAATTGCTTTTGGTATTTTATGCTCCTGTAGTTCTTTTATCTTCATGTAAATTTGTATGTGTGCATGTCAACAGCCATGTCTGAAACCTAGTTAATTGTACTTAGCCAGGATGCTCTTGGGCTCTGTCTTTATATTCCAGGTTAAATAAAGGTTAAATACCTCTGATACTTGGTCTACCCACGTCAATATAAAGAGCGCAGAAGAAAATAATTAAATAGTATGTAGTTATTGGCAGAAGAATCATACACTCCTGGACCACTTTTTAGATTCTCATTCACTGCGTAAAGTCTGATAAAGACCATATGATACTCAATAGCAGCCTATAATTACAAATAAATTGACCTAGAAGTGGCATTTTTAATTACCTGTTTTCAACATTAAGAATAACCTCTGCAATGGTGAGCAAAATGTGAATAAAATAATTGTGGAGGTAAGATTTAGTGTGTGTGTGGGTGTTGTATTTGACTGTGCTTGTTTAAGCAAAGGGCAAAGAAGTAGCATTTAGCTGCCAACACAAATACAACCCAAATAAAGGCAAAAATGAGTTTTCTGGTCACATCAGAAAGCCTTCACATGTTTTTTTTTTTTAAATTGTGGACAGTCAAATTTAAAAAATTTTAATTGGCAATATGTCTGTTTTTAGCGGCATCACAAAATCATGTCACAGGCACAGTTGTGCTCATAAGTTTACATACCATAGCAGAATTAGTGATACGTTTGGCATTTTTCTAAGAATATGAATGATAATAAAAAAAACAAACAAAAAAAAACTTTTATTACTCCTGGCTAGTGGTTTGGTGAAGCCATTTATGATCAAACAAATGTGTTTGCTCTTCTTAAATCCTACTAGCAACAGAAACTATCCAAATGACCCTGATCGTAAATTTACATACCCTTGTTCTTCATCCTCTGTACTGGCCCCGCCCCTTTAACATCAATGACAGATGGAAGTCTTTTGTGGTAGTTGTGGATGAGACACTATTTTCTCAGATGGTAAAGCGGCCCATTCTTCTTGGCAAAACATCTTCAGTACCTTTCAGATTTTAGGTTTTCTTGCATGAACTGTTTGTTTGACACCTCCCCAAAGTGGCTCAATGTTATTGAGGTCAGGAGACAGGACAGCTTCAGGCTGCATAAACTTGCTTCTTTTTATTAGAAGCCACAATAGCTCAGTCCTTCTTTTCTGATTCCTTTTCTCTCAATTGTGATGAACTGGTGACATGTCCAGGGTGTACTCCACCTTTGTCTATAAGTAACTGGGATAGGCTCAAGCTACCACCGTGACCCTAGTGAGGATAAACCAGGTTCAGAAAAAGACTAAATGAATGAATGAGACTGAGATGGACACTCCTTCACCTTCTCTTTTTTCCGCTGTAGCCAATGACAGGTCAACTTGGCCTTGTGTTTTAGGTCATTGTCATGTTAGAATATCCAAGACCGTCCCATGCACATTCTGTCAGGGTATGTGAACTTATGAGCACAACTGTATATAAGTTTTCCCTTCTCCAAAACTCTCAACTGCTAAGTTTCCAGTCCAAGATCATGTCAAAATAATACTAATACTCTACAAATAAGATGTTGTGCTGAAGCAATAACAGAAACTTTAATTCACTGTCAGCAAACATCTTTATCTGAACTAGTTTTTGCTATGTATCAGTAAGAGTCCAGGTGAGACGATGATGATGATTATGGTGGATACAGCATTTGTACTAAAATTCACAGTCAAATTTGCATGCATGTAAATAAAAAAGATCAGCTATGCATAGTTTAACAAGGTTTTTAACTGTCAGAAAAGACCAGAAAAAAAGGAAATATTGTCCAAATGGAGCAGCTTTTAGATGAATAATTCACAAGCCCAAAATGTACTATTCAAGCCTTGTTGAGGATCCTTGGAAGGACTTCAGAAGCCTGACACAATACGAGGTCTGTCTTCCTCTAACATTGGGACAGCAGCCCAGCTTCTGAGAAATATTGGATGGACAAACAGAATTCACTGCTTCGCATGTTCTGTGAAGTGCGTTAATGGAGGCAAAACACACATATTAACAAATACAAGCCCTGGTCAAATTTCCGTGTCTATTCTGACCATCAGCAGACACAAACACATCAGCTGGAAGACAGTTATTTATCATCTACATTTTGAAATATAAATAAAACACACGGCTTTTTCACTGTCCACATTTTCACCAGAAAAGACTTGTCATAAATAAACTGAATGTTTTCCAGGCAGAATTCAATTACCCCTGTCAGCCAGTAGTAATGAGTAACAGCCAGTGCATGCTCTCGTTCAATTTCAGTGTCCCCAGGGAATGATGTTTGTCAAATGTCTGGATTTTTTTCTTTCTTTTTTTTTTTTTTAAACAATGATGTTCTTTCTGCAGCCTGCTTAGTGTAGCAAAACATTCAAATCAAACACTAATTTGACTCTAAGCCTCGTCAGATGAAAGCAGCCTTGGTTTGCTTTTATGGTTCCTGGAAGTGTGTGTGTATTGGTGACATTAGAGCCCTCTTAAGTCAAATCTGCCTGACTTGAAAGTGAGGTGAAATAAGTAACTCTCCCTGAAACGACTGTCCTGTTTTATTTCTTAAAAAGCATGAAAAATAGCTGTAATGTGCAGATAAGTACTTGGGCTGCATGTTACATGAATCAGTCTACATCATTAGGCGGCCAATGTCAGTGTCACACGATAAAGCCGAAATGTATAAGACTGGTTGAATCTCATGCTTAATTCATTGTTTAGTTAACAGGAAAACCTCCCTTACTATAAATTATTCAATTTCAATTACAGCAAATTAAATGGCAACTGGCCTTTGTGGACAACTATCACAGAAAAATTGTAACAAAGTCTGTGAGAACCTTTTCTAGAGGTGTAATTTGTTCAATACTCATTTTAGGATTATTTCTCCGGGGAGATTTTGACGCCATTTTTTCAGGCTTTGTCACCACACATGTAGCGATACATATTTAATAGATTATTGATATTGAGCACACACACACACACACGCACACACACACACTCGTAAAATGCAAGACCACACACTCAATGTTTGTTCAATGCGATTTCAGATTAGAGTAACTGTCATGAGAGAATGTTACAGTACTGAAAAGTACCTTATGTGTTTCTCATAATAAATATTTTTGGGTTTATACAGTCATTTAAAATTGAAATAAATGTCTCAAATAGCATTAAAATTGGTAAAAATCAAAAACATATCTGTATACCAATGTTAGGTTTAAAATTAATGCTTTGTGTAGAAAGTTGATTGTATGTGTGGATCTCATGAACGGAGCAGAAGTGGGCACATCAAATGCAACAGCCCCAAGATGATGCTAATTCTGGACATGGTTCAGGAGTTGTTTATTGTTTGTGCTGTATTTAATATTTCTTCTCCTTCTTTCTTGGACACTGTGATGCAGTTCAGACACTTTATCCGACATTTGTTGTATGAATCTGCTGCTATGCTAGTATGTTGGAACCCGTCTATTTCTTGGCAGTAGCTTGAGGGTGAAGAAACACCAACACGATTTTTGGTGGCCGGACATCGTCGGGCAGTGTGGCGAGGTCGGGGACATGACTCTGTTTGGTGTGTTACATGCGATCGGCCATCATTAATGCCGTCGCCATGCTTTTCAGCTGATTCAACATGTGTAATCAGCCATTACCCAGTCATTCAGTCTGACCAATCTGACTGGTGGAGGGATAGCTCTTGACTAGCGAATCAGTGAATGAGAAGGCCAGAATCTTTCTTCTTCCACAAGAAGAAGCCCTGGAGCTGACAACGCCAGTATCTTCTTATTACTAGCCATCCATCCGACAAGTACAAGAACAATCCTTCTGGACTACTTAACATTCTTCGCTGACAACAATGACTGATGACAGCGAGTTCTGTGTTTTGATCTAGAGAGATGCTCTGTCATTTCCAGTTTTTGGTTTTTTTTGGGCCACATAACAGATTAGCGCTGCCTGCTGTTATGGAGACATTACATCTCACACGAGCGCAGAACATACGCTCAAGTCGGTAGTCGATTTGCTGAGTTCTTCACCCTTTTTTGACCGTTTTGGGGAGATGGGTGCCAACTGATCAGTCGGGCTACCTTTTCTGCTGACGACTGGCAGTCAGTTTGGTATGTCTTTGCCTTATGAGACGTTCAAAGACTGAAAGATGCATTCTTTATTTTGTATTCTGTATTGCTGTGTAGTTTTCACTGTGTCTTTCAACAGTATCTATGTCAGTGTTCAGAGAGAAATTAATGTTGCATAGACATCCTTCTAAAGCGTTGCCTTTTATTATGTTGGATCAGCGTAACTACAGGTGGCGTTTCCAGAGACTCTCTGTACTACAGTAAACAGAGAAATCACAGTAACTTGAGGGATCAAACATGACTTTAGAGCAAAACAAACATGGAGGCACACTGACATCATCAGTAGGTGTTTTAGGTATTACACTTAACCCTCCCAAAAAGAAAATGAAAAAGAAAACGGTGCATGAAGTTTTGTCTGCGAGGACAGATCCAGAAAAGTTTTTCTAGACTGCAGAGTGAGTTTGAAGTTTTACTAATCAGTGTCCATCCAAATATTATCAGAAAACCATCCATCTTCCACCCACTACTCTTATGTGAATATCAAGAGTGGGTTCATCATCAAACTTTGCCAGTTTGATGTAGTACTTCATGCAGTAGTATACTCCATGAGCTGTTGACTGAGGAGCTGATAGATGTATGAAGTATTCTGACAAAAACACCTGAAGCTGGTTTGAGCCCCTTGAACAAAACCATCGTTCTGGATCATATAACACTGTTTCAAATTCTTTCACATTTTGTTAAATCCTTTGTCTCGCATTTGTTCCTGCAGCTCGTCATGCATTGTGGCATTTTGTTGCCATTTTCCACCTAATGCGGCATTTATGTTTATTTCTTGTATCAAATCAAGGCCGGTTCTGGTCTCCTTACTGGTCAACATATACAGACACAATCATTTACTAAATTGGTTTTCATTGCACTTGCATACATAAACTTTTTCACGCTCCAACAGTTGGATAGAATCATTCCTGACTTTCACATTATATCTGTAAACTGCTCATAATATCAGGCAATTGCGGCAGATAAATGCTTCCGACCAGCCTCGAAATAGGAACGCTCCCTGGAATGTCGCATGAGGAGAAATGGACCCAAAATCGACCTAATTATCTCTAGCGTGGAGCCAGCTTTATTTCCCAAATCACACCGTCCTATTTTCACTTGGTATCACTACACTGTGCGCTATCAATATGCCCTTTCCAGTCAAACAACAGGGTTCAGGTAGCTGCTCCATGAGGCCTTTGGAGAAGAGGAGAGCATGATATTTAAAAAGGTTCTGCTCAGCAAAAAGCCTATCAGTTTAAAGTGGCTGCAGTGGTATTTGGTGTCTTCCATTTTGAGATCAATGAATAGTGTGTTTGTAGCCCAGGCACCAGTGAAAAATGTCATTAACTCCATTGCCCTCTATGAAGGAAGACAGCAAGCACAAAATTCTGTACTGAAGATGGGGGACATTTCTGTCTTGTACCCTCGCTAGTTATCTTTGCCCTCCATCGTTCTTAATCCTTCTCTTTCTAATTACATCATTTCTTCTCCTCCTCCCTCCTTAGCTCACATCCCTGCCCCCTGACTGATGGTTAGCAGATGATCATCTGGACAGGAAAGGTTGAGGTGACTCCCCAGCTTAAGTCACACCTCATTAAAGGAGCTTCACAATGTCCCAGTTCACATACTGGTGTATTCCTACTTGGATGAATTTAATGAGTAGTGGGGGAGTGACAAGGCACCAAAAAAAGTAACTGGAGCTGATGTGTTTTGAATCATCTTGGCCATAGATAGAAGAGAGATTTACAGGAGAGAGTTAATGTAGGCTCCTTGGTAACGGACGCATCTGTTCTAAAAATTGGATTAGGCTACATCCAAAAGGAGGCCAGCCCAATCTCTAGAGAATCTTTCCTTAGCATGAATATTGATGGAAATGGGTCTCAAACAGAGTGCAAAACAACTGTTAACCCCTTTGCACTATACTGAAATGTTGTTAACTGCACTAGCTGCCCCACCATCATTCACAGCCAGAGGATCACTTGACTCAAACACCACTCGGGCATTTGCCATCAATATAGCCAGAAGAGGTGGCAATGACAACTCATGCTTGTTTGTTCTACGACATTACTACACTGCATTAAAATGTAGAAACTCCACTGATACAAGCAAGGGGGGAAAAAAGCAGTTTATGAGAGTCCGTGGGCACTGTAGTGCATTTTGGGGGCTGTGCTTTGCAGCAATATGGCTGTAATGTCTGGCATGTACCAGCAGCTTTAACACAGGCGTTAAACTTAACAGCCCCAAAGGTAACATTAACACAAAGCCGGGTTACGTCTTGTACCCAGACCACCAGCTAACACCAATAGGTTACAGACGGTGGTGAGCTTTAGCCAAAATGGGATAAGTTAAGCACAAAGGCTTGATTCTAAAATATGTTAGCAAAATAGAACATTTATATGTGTCTATTTTAACCAACTTTTTTTATGTTCTTATAGAAACAGAAACCCGTATACAGTACACAGATCAACCAATAATGGATTTTTTATATATAGATACATTAATAGTAGGTTGAAGCAGGAAAAGCAGATATTAAACCCACACCCGGAAAATAAATTCAGTAGGTTACAAATGAACAATTACTGACTGAGCATCTAGTCAAAGTAAATCTAAGTAAATGAAGAAATATGGATCACTGATCATTAAACTAAAAGTAATAAATAAATCTGAAACTGAACTTCCAGCTAACCCTAACTAGCCACAAAAAATATAGGTAGGAGCTAGTTGATAGACAGACAAAAATTAAATATGAAACAAGATTCCACTTGAACAAATCTTAAAAAGATATGCATTTCATGTTGTGGACTGGTTTTATGGAATAGAATGGAACAAAATATCAAACAGTGTGAAAACCTAACAAAATTTAAGATGTAAAAAACCTTATTTTCCAGAGATATTGTACCAATGAATAAGAGTGCAACTGTAATAGTTATTGATGGTACGTTATCATTTATTCTCTTTTTCAGCAATTTCATAATTAACCTATTCTTTGGTACAGACTATACATTAGCTGATTAGCCAAGTCATGGGAATTTTGGTAGGACAATATAAGCTCAGCTTCTTCCTACTCCTTTTCAGACATGAAGTATTGTTAAAGAGCCACAATGAAATATGAAATAGTTGTACATTGTGACTTCTTTTTTTTTTGGGGGGGGGGGCTGATTTTTTTGCTTCAATATAATGTATTCTGTTTAAACTGGTAATTTCTTTTGCCTTTTGTTCACCTTCATTTTTTATTCCTACTGATGTTCGAAATAAAGTCTATCATTATCATAGTTTTAGTTTTTATTTTCCACCATAGTCCAGACACTGAAAGAAAGAAATTATGCTGATACTGATGGTTTGTAAAATGTCCTATTGTCCAAATTGATTAATCCTTCCAGCTCAGCAATAAGACCGCTAAGTAGATGTCAAATGGTTGACAATGCTTACATTTTACAATATGCTATATGGCCATCTCTTTATTTGAAGAATAGAACAGTAAAATATGCATCCATTTTGAATTAAAATCATTATAAATGTGGGTCAAAGAAGATGCTGAACCATCACTGTGGATTGTTTTAAAGGACAACAGAGACCTGTTTGTTGATTCTGAGAAGTAGGACAACCTCCTTTTTTCAAGCTAGTAAAAATGCATGGCCCATTTGCAACAAAATCTTGCAGTATGAATCAGACAAATCACCACATCAAACCTTGAACTCTCTATTGTGCACCTTTGCAAAACATTAGATGAATGCATTATTACATCCACTTCTACTTCAGATGGTTATGCAGTGTAGGGCTGGTGTGCACAGAATTAAATTAGTTCATGGAATCCTTTGTGCACTGTGCAGGCTAAAGCAAATTATCCATCAAGGTATCTTTTCTTTTTGTTCATACAGTGCGAAAATTACCAGGTTTGTAGCAAGATAACAGTGGCCTTAAGTCAGTGTTCATTAATCACAGGAGTGACAGAAAAGACTTGACATCTTCATTGTCTTGCAAACTGACCCGAAACACCTTTAAACCACCGAATGTTCCTGAACAGACGAGAAGGAGATTGGTAGATAATTAAACTCACTAAAGTCAAATGTAGTAGAGCCTGTAGCATAGTCTGCGGTGTACACAGGTGAGGAAAGAAGAGGGGATGCAACGTGGAGAACGGAGCAGACAAGTGGGAGGGAGGGAGAAAGGCCAAGTATCAGACAGAGCATTCATTATCACCTGACTGACCTGCATATTGCTCTGTGTGAGCGTAATAGGAAAGGACACACTCATCGGCCAAAGCCCAGCAAGAAAGGCGCTTTTCATTCCCCTTCTCTTTCCTCTCACTTAAGCAATCTGTCAGTTTCTTACTCCGTTGCTATCCTCAGACAATGTACAGTAAGATCACATTGTTTCTGAAAGTACCGTTAGGGGTCTAAGGAACACAGAGCAGCCAATATAATAAAGACTCCTTTAAAATAATTCTCTACTGGTCATCTGTTCATTTAATGAGGACTATTATGTGTTTTGTTTCCACTCTGTTACTTACATGTGGAGGCAAATAAAACGGAGTGTGAAGAGGGTTTGTTTTTTTTTTCACGGGGGATTCGATGTTGTGGTCGCAGTGTGGGAATTTTAGACTATTAAAGCATTTTCCTTATGTGTGTGAAAGACATTTTCCAATATATTACATTGTTTTGGGTCAGAAGCAGATAATAAGTAAACATGGCCCGTGCAACAACAGATACACCCAGGAAAAGTCATGTTATTTCAGTTTGATTCTCTCTACATTAGATTTTAAGTTAATTACATGCAAAACTGGCCAAAAATGGCTTGGGTATCACAACACATTTCATACAGGACTAATACAACCTGTGGTTCACCTCTGGTGATTTTTAATTGAACTTCCAATGTCTGTGTTTTTGCATGGGATGAGCAAAGTCAGTTTTTATATATATTTCCTGTCATTATTCTTCAGTTCTGATGTCAAGGGCAGGTTCACTACCTGGAGAAAACTGTTGAAAAACAGAAGAGTGTTCCTCCTGAAGCCATCACGATTTTCTTCCATCTTATTATCCTTTCAAATGTCCCTCTTCTGAAAGATTTAAGTATGTTCTTCCAGTGAATATCCTTGCTATATCGTGGCATAAGCCTTCTGGATTTCCACCTAAAACACCTTGTTTTATCATCATCACCAGCACAGCCTTCACACTCCTCAACCAGGAAATGGGCTGCATAAATGCATGGAAGAAAAGAAAATGCTGCACGTCCCACCAAATTACAGAGATGTCAATTCGCCTGGGACTAATGTATTATCATAGGACCTCTGTATTTTCTGAAATGCGGTGTGTAATTTATGCTGGAAATTTAACTTTTTAATTTAAAAATTACAGACATGGCAGATTAAAACATGTGCATCATTTCCAATGCAAACATGGTGTGAGAATAAGCTCAATAAATGATTTGCTGCCTGTGGTTGGTACTCCATCTGCTAATAGCATTTAAGAAACTAAAGAACGATGGTGTTAATTAATAAATATAATAGTAATATTACAATAACAATAAAGTTCATCAGAAAGATTTCACAAAGTGCTTTACAATAAAATCAGAGGTAAAATACATAGGCAATAAAAACACAGTTACATACACAGGCATAAAAATATAACGTAATTTGCTGTGCACTATTAATACCCCTCAGCCAAATATAGTGTAAGATTCTGTTGAAAGTTACTGCTCTATAATTTAGATTAGATCATCCTTGTGTAAAACTTACTACATACAAATTTATATGTGAAAGTACTCAGATATTATAACTGCACACGGCCATTTGACCTTGAAAAAGTAGGTCAAGGTCACCTATTTTCAACAGGCTTCTGCTCCATGCCAAGATGCATCCACAGTATAAATCTGGTGCAGATATCTAAATGCATTCTTCAGAGGATTCGATTATGTCATTGAATAGAAGGACAGACGACAAAACGATTACAATACTTCTACAGTCAGAAGTTGGTAAAAACTAAATGGTCATAAAATCCACCCTAAAAGCCTGTCTAAACAACGTCTTCAGTTGCTTTTTAAAACTCAATCAAATTTATGTTGATCTTGAAGCAAAAATCTACACATGTGTTCAACTAAACCGGATCACCAATGTTTCCTGATTATGAACACATTTTACACAGACATACCCAGTATATATATGCAAATATGGATGTCACTTCAGATAAACGCAGCATTCATAAATACATTATCGTTTGCTATCACTTCACAAAAGAAAGTCATCTAGCCTTTGACAAAGTGTAAATGTGCCTTTGCTGTTAAGAATGCGTAAGTTAAATAACTTGAATCAAAAGCTCTGAAAATGATTAAAGGGTGGATGGCGTAAGAACATGAACAAAAGTGAATGGAGAAAAAAAATGTAATTGAAGGGCAAAGGTGAGGAAGGTTCAGTGGTTGGGGCAACTATAAAGATATTTTCAGAGGTAAATACTAAAAAGAAATTGAATATATTTGTCAGAGCGTAGTGCAAAGACTTCTTGTCTTTTATGTAATGTGGAATGTCTGCCTTTCATTAAAAATACCACCTCTCCTCCTCTGGAACAAAACTCAGCAGAAATACTTGTGAACAAAGTTCCAACACAAACAAAAAGCCAAGCCTCCTACCTGTGACTCGGCTTGATCTGTAGTCTTTGTACATCCTAGAGCTGCGGCGTCGTTGTGTGATCCCAGCTTCGCTAGCCTTGTAGCAAACCCGGTTCTGAATAAAAAACAAGAATAACAACTGTCTGATCAGTCACTGTTTGTTTTGTTCATAAAAAAAAAAAAGCCATAGAGGAGTTTGTTAAACCACCAAGTCTGTAACCCGACTTATTCATTCTGTAGCCATTCAAGGACAATGACTGAGAGGGAGCGGTTAAGACGGGCCAAAATAAAAGGGCTTTGTCTTGAATAGAGACAGAAGACAAACAGAGGAGAATCTAATTCATCCGTTCCTCCAGAAGGCACGACCTCCCTGCTTTGTGGAGCAGAAGCTCATCCGAGTCAGACAAGGCTCTGAGGCTCGGGAGTGTCCCCATTGACTGCACTATTAACACTCAAACTGGAGGAGGGGGGGTCAGCATAGGGGAAATATGAAACGCCAAAAGAAGGATGTAAAGAGAATTCTGTAATGCATTTCATTCCAGCCGGAGCGGCCCTGAGGGTGCTGTGATGACCAGAGTAATTGGCTTTCTGCAGCTATGATAATCTGCATCAGTCATGGCATTGCCAGCAAACGCTCAGGCCACTGAGAAGGTCACAGCGATCCCGAACCCTGCACCACTTCTGGCAGCAGACACTGAATTCTGTCAAGAGGAACGCAGTGAGACCTTTATTTTATACTTTTAGAGAATTTAACCTGGACTTCAGAGGGATATTAAAGTGGGGGGTTTTTTGTTTTGTTTTTTATAATAAATACTTTCTGCTTCTGAGAATTCCAGCTTGTGGCACAAAATAAAAAAGCAGCCACCATATACTGTTACAAATGTTATAAAACAGCACACAAGCCGAGTATATGGCTATACATAATTATTTTTGATTATTTGATTAGATGTGACGTCTCTAATATGTAGGATAAGAATGAAAATTATACATTAAAATTAACATAAAAATTAAAATAGAGAAAAGTAAGACATTAAAATCAAAAAAGTGCATTTAAAACATGAGCTTGAAAAGAGTTTAGAAGCTACAATCGAAGAATTTAGCTTTTTTTCCCCCTAAAAACCCATTAAAACTGATTCATCCACTATTACTGTAATCTAATGTTACTCAACAAAACTAAAACTCTCTACAGCTCCAGTAATGTACATACAGCTGAAAATAAAACATCATCTACTATCAAAATGTGCAAGCGAGCGCAGTCGCATATCTACAAAGAACACTGTAACGCTTCAACAGGATTTTCCAGTGCATGAAATATGTTATTCTCTATCATACAAGTCAGGAAGTAATAAGATTCTTATCACTGCCTGACATAACACGTATGTGAGGTTTGTATTATTACATGTATGACAAGTTGTAGAAGACGATGATGATGATGACATGTTCATGGCGTCTTTGAAGGCTACTATAAAAGCTCTGCAAACAGCTTTTCACACCTCCATCACAGCAGAGAAACAGTGAAAAGAGCCCTTGACAGTCACAGATGTCACCCCGACTAATCACTCTCTACGCTGATGTTATCATATGTGGCATTTTCAGGATTTAATTCAATATATTTAACAGCCAACATATCTGCCCGACATAGTAAACCGATTGCTATTTTCTGCGTCTTCCAAACACTGTTAACATTTTGAGATGTTAGGAGTCATTTTTGAAACTCTTCTGAAACTTTGTTAAATCTTGTTAAATTCATTTTCACTCATTTGTATGACTCACACAATACAAATGAAAGCAACCCAACAACACACTACCTGGCACACTCACAAACTCTTTACTAGCAGTACTGTTGTAGGAAAAAGAACAACCAAAGGGATAGTGGCAATACAGTCGTCTTAACATGTATTTTTCTTTATTATCAAAATGACTATAATCAAATCTGCTACAATCTCATAATTTTCAGTTGAGACAAGTGGTTATTGCTGAAAAACCCCAAAAACACACAAAGTAGTGAGGGGATGTCTACACTATTTATTCATTCTGTTTCCATCTTTTCCACATGGTTTCAATTGTGAAAAAACAATGCAGACTATAATAAAATACTTGGGGAATGAGAAAAATAGAAACATGATTAAAATACTGGCATATCTTCAAAAGGGCTCTTGAAGCATGAATGTTGGAAAAACAGATCGTATAAGATGTGGGGAGAGGATGTGTGAAAAAGCAGTTCAATAATTAGGACCCTTTTCAACACACAATGGCCTGCGGCCCTTGTCTTCATATTTAAGCTTTTTTAGGAAATGGAAACAAAAATCAACATCTAACTAAGCCTTGGAGTGTAAAAGAATGCAACTAATGAAACAAGTACAGGGATGGTTTTATCCGAAGACAAAACAGAAACTAGGCTTTGTATAAAATCATATGGATTTCAGCCTGAAATGTCTTTTATCTGTAAATATGATTTAAATGTTTTCCATAAATTGAACAGTGTGCACATTCAATCTTCAAAGCATTAAGTTGAGTAAAGTCATTTATTACAGATTACAAACCACAAAGCCATCTCTATGGTCTGTACAGTACAGAAGTAATACCTAGGGAAGGGGCCAGTCCGATCCAGTATTGGTATCGGGTTCTGATACCAACATAATTCACAGGTTTCACAAATTTCCAATCCAACCTGGGGAGATTTCCGATCAATGAGCCACGTCTGTGCTTTAATTTTGTCTGCTGAAATGATTCCATAAGCGATTCCCTGCCGGCTGCTCTGCTGGCTGCAGACTGTGGAATGGATTTCCTGAACAGGGGCGTGTCTCAATGAGAGGTGGAGTAATGAGACACGCCTCCGTTCAGGAAATCCATTCCACAGTTTGCAGCCAGCCAGCAGGTGAGCCTTGAGCAGCTCTGTGGCTAACCAACGTTTGATCACAACACACCGCAAAGCAAAGCAGCAACGTGCAATGTTTGCAAAGCTGTTGTACGAACTGGCGAAAGCGCCGTTGCGACCTACAATACAACAAACTAAATCAACAGATTGGAAGTGAAAAACTGCGGGTCGGTGCATCCCTAGTAAAACCAGTATACTGTATATACGAACACATCATACACCACAGTAATAACAGCTATAAAGACAAATCAAGGCCAACGAGAAAAATGTGCACACCCACTGTGAGCACAGAAAAATAGGCTACTTATTCTAGATCAACGTGGCATAAGCCTTAAACTTAAGAAGAATAATGGCAGTTATTTTAATTTGGAAAAATAAGAGTTTTCTTAATGGTGGAAAGCAAAGAAAAACTACTTTTCGACTCCTTTGTGGGTAGAACAACAAATGGCATTCATCAATCTAAGGCACCCACTCTCCCATCATAGTGGGTATTAACAACATTTTTCATTTCTACCCACTTGGCTCTAAAATATGTTTTCTATGTTACGGGAAAAAAAAGCTTGAGAAGCTACCTTTAGCAAATGTGTGCACTAATGATTATGAATGAAGCGCATGTGTGGGTGGAGAGAAGTTTCTCAGTGGCCTAAGAAATCAGTCTGTGAAATTGTAATTCAGATCCAGCACGCTCAAAGATATGGGAGATTTGCAGGGAGAACAAAGCTGGAGAGTGAGACCGATATATCCTTCCGGAAACCATGAACGTTATTAAAATGAAGACGGCGGAGGGAAGAATGATATAACAGGTGAGGATTTTTTTTTTATCAATTTTCACAGTGGTCAAAAAAATATCTTCAGGGCAACGCATGTACGATTATCAGCGACGCCTGCTCACGTTTAACTAGTGGATCGATAGAGTGAACAGAGACACCGTCCGTTTTACTGCTTTAAATGCCATTAGATGTGACACCCGCTCTGAATCCCTTCCATCAGATATTTATCGTCCCACCTTCCATGTGTAAAAAGTTGCATTTATAAATTTCCCTATGTATGTTCACACATGGTTTAGTGCATTTGTCATCCAGAGGAATCCATGAGGCCAGACACCTGTGTCTAGGAAGGATTAAAGGGTCTCCTCAGCAAAAAGAGGATTATCAGAGTCAACTGGCCCCTGTGGTGATGGAGAAGGGAGATACCCCATAATAGCCCAGATGGGTCCATTCATCTTTTGTCTCCACAGTGGGAAACAACAGTCTAGGGAAGACGTGAACCAAACTGCCCTCTGCAACAATTTGCAGCACCGGATTAATCATTACCGGCTTCACAAGAACTGATCCCTACTTCACAAACGACTCTCATACCTTTTCTTCCTGTAGCTGTCCCTCAGCCGCTGTGCTTATCTCCGTGATGAAGTGCCTCCTCTCCCACACAGAGATGACAAGGAGGCTTGTTTACATTTGTCTGGAAATTATAAAGATTTGTCCGTGACATTAAGTAGGGTAAAAAGCACCACCTGATTTATTCAACAAATACCACCACGTAAAAATTACAATGAAAAGGAATGAAAACTGCGTTCAAAGATTACTACGACAGCTTTAGCCTTGAGTCAAACTGACTATTATAGCGTTCACTCATCTGATAAATGCCAAAGGCGAGCAAGGAGTACAACAAAACAGTATGTGAAAAACATGTTCAACAGTCAACACCAAATTTTAATGAGTATTATGGTTCCGTTCTTTTGTTTGGATGAATATATGAGTTATGACAAGAAGACCCTTTGCAGTTGTCAGACGTCACATGTGCGTTGTGGCAATGGAAACGCTTCACCAGACAGCAGCTTTGTCATGTTTGCTGTAATGCGTTCCCCACAATTGCAGTTTGAAATACTATGTGTACTCTACAATTAATCCTCTTTCTCTTTCTAAATATGTATATAAAAAAAAAAACCAAGAAGCAGCAGTGAGGACTAAAAATAAAGCCATGATTGTTCCTTCACCATAACAAAACAAATAAACATGCAGTGCTATATTTCTTTGTTAATGAGCCCCTGCTGACATGTTGAAGAGATGACAGTCTGTCAAGCTATCCTGCACACAGAGAAACATGTTGGAGGGATGGCAGCACCACCGCGCTGCAATATGTGCAGCGGAGACATAAAAACTCTTAGAAATCCATTAAAATATAAACAAAGAAGTGCAGCAGTCATCTGTGCCCTCTGGATGTATTTTTATTAAGATACACGGCCGTGTATTTGTTGTCATAAATGTTTTTCATAATCCAAACGGTGAATCCCTTTAAAAAGTTCAACGTTTATTTAAGATAGTGTAGCATTAGCAGCGTTGATGTTACACAGCAGATTCATCATAATTAGGGCAGGGCAATATGGAAAAAAAATCCTATCATGATATTTTTTTTTCATATCAGATCCTGATATGAATCAAATGACTGTTTTTGTCAAGCTTAAATTTTCTGTTACTCATAAGTTAGTTGTGAAGACTTCAGAAGGTTATTTTTGATTTTAATATGATTTATTTTCTGTCAGAGGTTGAACATGGCAGATGTGCTGAAAAACATTATACAAGTGTTTCAGATAAATAAAACAGGTACACATATTTAAAACTAAACTAAAAGTCTGAGCAGCGGGCAGAAGCATTCAAGTTTGAAAAGAGAACACAAACAAAACAGACCATCTTCATGAAACAATACCAGGGGTATATATGTGGGGGTGTGTTCCTTAACTGCCGTAATTAGCATAAAACCGAGAGTGAAACTGAAGGAAAGGTGAGTATTTGCGTTCTTCACATAGGCTGCATGTATTCGTTAAGTATGCCTCTGTATGTATTGAAAGCCTCAAACTGAAATGGTTCACACCCTACTTTTCAGTAACCAGTCGCCAAGTTCTCAGTCACATTTTCTCCTAAGGGAACATTCATTACCTCCTGAAGCAGCCCAAACATTAGTGTGTGCACTGCGGCTGCTCTTACACCTGTGCTGTGTGGGTCAACCTAATTTGACGTGGCTCTAGTGGTCATGTCCAGGTCATGTTTGCAAATGAGAATTGGTTCTCAAACATTTTATCTGGTAAAATAAAGGTCAAATAAAATAAATAAAATTAAATCTAGTGTGATTGGTTCAGTGCAGCGCTACTTAATTATATTGGCTTTTCTTATGTCTGTCAAAACATAGACGAATGAATTCTATCAAAATTGTATCGAGCATGTCTCATATTTCTATTGAGGAAAAGTTATATCGCAATATATATCATTATGGTTTTATCACCCAGCCCTAATCATAATACATTTAGCATATCACATAAAAGAGCCATTTATGTTCTCTCAAGTTCAAGAGTGAAAGAAGAGAAAGGAAGGACTAAGCATAGAGTATCCACTGTTCTCTGAAAAAGAAAAGAACGCTTACAAGCAGAGTGTGTCTTCTATCACTTCGACATGAGTCAAATTAAAACTCTGAAAACAATTTTTCATAATGTTAACAGATACAGCCAGGAGACCAATGCACTACTGTCTTTCAAACACAGAGCTTGTCTTTGTGTGAGGAATGAAAACGCAAATGTTAAATCAAACACAATTAAGTGGGGTTCTATTAGTGGAAAGAGTTACACAACAAGCCTGTGTGGCCAAACTGCACATTTCAAAAGCCCCGGAGTGAGAACAGAACCAGTGCAAATCACTGGTGATGTATTAAGTATTTTTCATCTACTATAGTTGTGGGAGACTTTCAAGACACTTCTTTTAAGACTGTCCTACCTCCCACAGTTTGTGTAATGTGTTGTTTTGTTGTTGAATAAATTATAACTTGCAATTAATGTAAATCTGTCAGCAGCAGGTCTGGCTTTTGAATTCCAACATGCAGTGAGTCTTTAGAATGTAAAAACAGGAGGAGGAATCAGTTCGCCATAGTCTAGGTAATGAATGAAAATACTGCAGCTGTCACAGACGTACAGTTAGGAAAATGTAGACGTACGTTTACATCATCTGGATACTGTCAAAATAGTGTTGTATTGTGGGGCTAAAATCATGGAAAATTTCGAGTTTCTAGTCAGACAATAAACAACCTATGCCTCCAGAAACTCAGAAGAAAACTTGTTAAAGGTTGGTTGTAACTTGCCTACATTTGAGGTGAAAAAATTGCGATTCTCATCATGGTTCCCTGATTCTAACCCTAGATCGTCACATGGGTTTTTGGCCAGATCACCCAGCCCTAGGTGGAAGAACAAACCTGAAGGTCGCTGCCCAGAAACAAAACAAGTACAGCAAAACAAGAAGAAAGCAGAAAGCAGGAAGAGGGCAGGGTCTCTGCAGGTAAAGACTCCACCACACACTGACAGAACATCAGAAGTGTTGACTGAGGGGGTGATTAGTGTAAAAGTCTATAGGGTTTCTTTGTGGAAAATGTTACATACTTTGCATCTGCCTGTTAGCTACTTTGGGGGTTTATGTCCCATGTGAAGCTACATTGGTTTGGGTTAAACAGACCCAAAGATAACAATGGGTTGATATTCCTAAAGGCAAACTTCTCACATATAACAAAGGGTTTATAATATCTTTCAAATTTTTTGCAAAATAGTGTCATTTATTCGCTGGTGACACTTGTAGCCTCGTTGTCTAAATTTCTTAACAATTACATTCAAAATATTTATCATTTGTATTGTTGATGTCAAACAGATGCTAATAAAGTGGAGATGGTTAATTTGATTATAGCACATATAATAGCTTTGATGTTAATTAGTACATTAGGCCTAATTGTCATAATAGTAATTAAACAGATGTTCTGGCCTCAGGCATGTAGATTATTTTATCGATGCTACTACTGATCAGTTCCTCCATTCATTCCAAACAAAACAAAAATGATCCAAAAATCAGTAGAATGTCATGAAATAAATAACATCGTTACCAAAACAGGGCGTCGAAATTGACCCATGACTGTCAGGGATCATAGATAAAATAGCCTATGTACATTCACAAAGACTGGTGAGCAGCTCCTCATTACAAAAATAAAATATTGAGGCAAATTAGTGATAGTCTACAAGGGGTTAAAGTTCCATTCAGGCTAAGTGAAAAAAAGAAAACTTCTCTACACGTAAAAAAAAAAAAAAAAAAAAAACACACAGGCAATAGCGAAACTAATGAATCTGGCCAAGTTCTTTTCATCATTTGTAAACACTGTCTCAGTCTCTAAGCCATGAAACTCTGTTAACTGACAGCTGTGGTGGTGGTTATAGGAGACAACCCTAGTGCCTGAACTGATTCACTAAAGGTAGTCTGGGGAGAGGCTTTCGCTCCATAATTTACTAGTGGGCTGGAAGCCAGTGTGTGTTGTTCAACAGCCATAGCCACACACGCTTCTTACATTCATGGCCAATGTTTGGGGAAATCATTTCTTTCTAACTCACACATACAGTGAGCTCCACTCCGGGATATTATTCAATAGTGCCAAAAAAACTGAATTTAACTGAAAAAAATAAAGGAAACATAAACAGGATTTAATATCTGCTGGAGAGTCAGAGACAACTGCTTAGGAGGATAATTATTACTGTGTGGATTAGTTTCCCCCCAAGAAAAAAAAAATGGAATACTCAAGTGCTACTGCCAATCATTAGTTTAATATGTTAATTAGCTGGACAAAAAAACGAATTCATTATATATTTATAGAAAAGTATAAGAGTAAATAACTGACTGTGCAATGAAGTGAAAATAAGTCTATGTAAATAGTTTTAAGAGCCAATCTTATGATAGCCAAGGGTTGTATATTTACTAAAATATATTTACTAAATTTCCTTGAAATCATGTGCTAAAATGTGCTTGAAGGTTAGAAAATGGTGCTTAGGTGCTTATTAAAACACATGGTTGCAGGATTGCAGTGGTGCACAGTTTTAAGGGGAACTGTGAAAACGGATGGGTTATACATACATTTGGTCATTTAACCCATAAAGACCCAGTGCTGCTTTTATGGTAAATGGACTGAACTTATACAGCGCATTTTTATGCACCTTCATGGTGCCCAAAGCACTTTACAATTCCCCATATTGACCCATTCACACACACTCATACACCAGTAGCACAGTAGTAGTAGTAGTACATCATGCTGCTGGAGCCTACTGGGGTTTAGGGTTCAGTGTCAGGACACTTCGACATGTGGACAACTGGAGACAGGATTTGAACCGCCAACCCTTTGGTCATTGGACCAACTAGGCCACAGCTGCCCATATGGAACCCCAGCTGCCCATATGGAACTGACCAAATGAATTTTTCTCCAGATTTAACATTTCTTCAGTGATTTATCACCATT
>JAPTYQ010000002.1:16055604-16091045 GCA_029814465.1 Ostorhinchus cyanosoma | reverse complement strand
TATATTTAATTCACTGATCAGATGTTCATTAAAGCTCAGATTACAGTTGAGAGTTATTAAAAAGTGACTTTTTCAGCAAATCCATCTGAATAAATGAACATAAAAACAAGTGTCTCCATCCACTGTCATTGATCCAACTCCATGGGTTTTACTGGTGAATCAATGTTGAAGAAGTGCTTCCACGTTCACTATGGAGCCTCTGAACATCCAAATGGGTCATATCTGATGATCATTAAAAGATGATAAACTGCATTTTGCACCAATTATTTACATGTATTGATAGGATTAGTGGATCAACAGGTATTAAACAGTTTAGATGAGTAGATGGTTTTGGTCAACAGTGCCCATTTGGGGCTTTATGGGTTACAGTCAGGTATACGCTGAGGTCTTAGACTGTTCCAGAACAAACATGACGACACAAAGTGATATCTTAGGTTGTGGCTAAAATACAGCACTCCTTTGACACACAGTTAGAGAGAAAGTCGTCATGTTTTAATGAGTTGATAACGAGGTGCTCGTGGAGATTTTATTGTAGACTCAAATTCCACTTTTGTAAAGACATGACCAATAGCTAAGCATTGTTGTTGCCATAGTGGCACAGGTAAGCCACATAAATTGATGATGTTAAGTTTTTGTAGATTTGTGTATGTTGTAGTCTGCATACATGTCAAGAGACAAATTTGTTTCCATCTTTGCTGCAGTGTGGCTGCCAAGACTACCAAAATCTGACAGTCTGCAGGAGTTTTACAGTATTAAATAAAATACATTTGATCTTCCTCAATTATTCCGTTATTTTGTGCACACTGTAGATGTACAACTCATTTTATTGTATTTATTGTGCAATAATATTAATGAAAATAGTGTTTTGTTATGAAAAAAGGAGTTCTCAGGATCACTGTAACTGATTTTTAATCATTTAACCATATAACTTAATAATGTATACTACAGCAAGTCAAAACTGTTATAGTTGTGGCAATGGTCATCACACCATGAAAACCATTGTCGCCTACCTAATACGATGCACACATCTGGAGTCTGAACACTACAACTGGTTGAATGTGTCGTGAGAGCGCTGCAGGAAAAGAGCAGACACGTTGACTCAACCCACCCTTGGTAAATAAATGTTTAAAACGCACTCTTGCATGTGAGGAGGTACTTTATATGGGGCTCGTGTCTTCCTGTCACAAGTACTTAAGTCAGAGAGAAAAGGTAGAAGGGAGGGCTTACGGACGTGTACAGAGGGGAAAGGATGAGGACGGGACGCCAATACCACCACTACACGCCGTCTTTAACGCTAATTTCCAGCTAAGACCTTAAACATAGAGCCAAATGTATTAAACGCATATCAAGAGGGGAAATACTTAGAAAGAGACTTAGCAAATCAGTAAAGAAATGAAAATCCTTCGTTCGTTTAAAGAGAATCAAAGTCCAAACATTCTCATTACAGACAAGGCTTTCATGGCCATGATTGAAAATTGAGTGGTTAAAGGATGTTGAAACAACGATAGCTTTTACATTCCAAAGACCTGGTTTTCATTACATAGGCTGCTCCTGACTGAAACGCTCTCAAGCAACCAAAAACAGCCCTAATGACCTGAGGACGGTGTTGCTTCATGTTACAAGTACTACATATGTGTGGGATGTAGTGAGTCAGTGACCACAGGCAGCGTTTTTTTTTTTCCCCTTCTCATCCATTTATTCCACAGTGAATAAAATGTGCTGTATAATGTTGGAGCCAGATTTATATATATTTCAAGTTATGTCAGCTTTCTGACACACTTTCTCCGAGTTTACACTAAACAACAGTGTGAAGCTGCTACACTTTTAACAGATTCTGTTTGTGTCTTTGCTGGTGCATGGACACACAGTTCAATTACTTCTAAAAGACCTGAAAGAATAAGTGAAGTCTTGTTCGTGCTGACGTGTATATTTTATGCAAGGATCCGCAATTAAAAAGAATAAAGATTAGCTTGTCAGTCACAGTAATGGAATAATACTGTCTGTTATTGCGAGTGCATGGTTTGAGGAGGCATCCTCATTTAGCTGGTCCATTGTGTTCTCTGCAGGCCCTGACCGGAGTGCAGAGCCTCTGATTGAAAAGCAGATGAGTCAGTTCTGCTCCTCGTTGCAGCCTCCTCTCTTAACACCTAATTACCTTGTCTCAACACTGGAGTCGCCTCTGATAAGAGGTTTGAGCTGCTTAGAAGTAAAAAGAAACTGTGCAGCACACTGGCACAATTAAACCTACAGACTGGTCTCAGAATGTAATATTAACACAAGATTTTGAAGACGATCTGGTATTTCATCTGGCATATACAACGTTTAAGTAATAATGTCTACATTTACAACAATGATTCCGCTGATAGGCTCAATTAAACAACACACTGTTGATTACAATACATCCACTATATGAAGAAAAGTGTTGGGACACGTTGAATTCAGGTGTTGCTTTTCCAACAGGGGTCTGGGATACAAAACAGTTAAGACAATATGTTGTGATAAACATCATTGCATTGGTTAGTTTTGTTTAAGTTGTTATCTTTGTTTCCAAAAATGCCTCTGAGATCGTTTTTACTTAATTTCTCGCAACATTGATTTTGGTTTTATCCATGGTTATGATTTTAAATGTGCTACCTCTACATTTTTTAAATATTTTTCGTGCTCTGACTGTAAATACAAATTTTCTTCCACAACTAACTATCTACTTTCTTCACATCTAACTTAGGAAGAAAAATCTCCCATTAAACTTTAGGGAAACATTGATATTTATATCTCAAAAACAGCCTGAACAGGACATCTTATGAATTTTAGCCATGATGTGTCCACATATTTTCATCCATATAGTGCATGTATACAAGATCACTGTCATTATTTGTCCACTGATTATCAATATTAGCTTTTCCATTGGACATCTGTGCAAAACTTTACCAATATTTACTAAATGTCGAAAAAACAGAGGTGCGTCATGTCGGTTTTTCCATTAAATCACAAATGTGATGAATTGTTTATTTATTATTCCGAGATGACACAAGAAGTCATTCCATAAGCATGGCGACAAATGTCAAAGTCACGTTGATTTACAGATATATTCATTAGTATATATTTTTAAATACATTTTTATTTAAAAATGATTCAGTTTCTTGGTGTGTCCACACACGCCACGCCATGTGTCTTTTAAAACTCTTCTTCACTTGTTGTAACCTCCAACAACATCCCTTTTTTTTTTTTTTTTATTCACATGAATCTAGTTACAGAAAAAGGTCTTTCCATAGCAGTTTTGTGTGATATACGCCTGAAAAACCACCTCTTGCCAGAGCAAAAACTTTTCATCAAAAAATGAGTTTTGATGAAATTGTAATTTTTTTCACCTGGCAAATTTTTATGCCCAAGTAATATTTGTGCAATTTGAGGGTCAGTGGAAAAGCGACTACTGAGAGTTTTGTTTTAGTTTTTTTTTTACATGTATATAAAAATGGAGAATTCATTTCAAGCAGCTCTTTAATTTGTTGTTTTGTTCTCATTATTTTGGAAATACAAAAAATAATTGAAGAAGATGATTAAAGTTGCTACTCGTGAGTCACTGCTGAACAATCTTAATAAACTTATCGGCCCATTTTAAGTACAACTTTTAGCCCTTTAAAAACCTTTTCAATACCTCGAAAAAAAGGACAAATAATTGAAGCAGCAACAAACGAAGTTGACTATAGGACTGGTTTCCTGAAGGCTGTGCATGTCGTCATCTGAACCATAAGCGTGTTGTCAACTCGTATGCAGAACCCACTTCCCCTCATCCTTCAGCCTTCAGTGCCGGTCAGTGGAGACAGATGGCTGCTTACCCGGAGCCCAGTTCTGTTGGAGGTTTTATCTTCGTGTAAAAAGAAGTTTGTCCTCCCCGCTGTCCCCTTGGGCTTGCTCCTGGAGGATTTGTTGGGTTTTCTCTCCATATAGTCTTTTTAAGACTTTGATCTAAATTTGCGAAGTGCCTTGAGAAAATCGTGGATTATGATTGGCGCTGTATAAATAAAACAGAATTGAACTGAGCTGAATTGCGTGTATCCGTATTAGAAAAAGTGTCGACTGCTGTCTGATGACTGGGAGCGAAGCCTGAAGACTTTTCCAAAGTGGATTTATCTGCAGTAGACAAATCATATCTGGTATCTACAGCCAAGCAGAAATGTTGGCTGTACATACTACTCTACTCTAAAACTGAAAAAAAGAAATAGAAAAAAAATCACATGTAATGCTTTACTTCCTACAAAGTACATACTAATTTTAAGGCATTTTAATGATTTGTGGCGACCATGTTTACTCAGATTTAGTTTTTCCTCTCGTCTTAGTTGGGCCATGAAGCATAAGAACAAAAATAAATCATTTTTGGGCACAAGAATACCAGTTCCCTTCAGTATCAGCTGATTACGCTAACTGGCAACAAGTCCGCAATTCTAACCAAATGGAGCCCACGCTCTTCATTGCTGAACATTAGCCTACTTCATGCTATAATCCTGGATTGAAAAAATTAGTGTTAGTGTTTGAGAATGTGAGAGGACAATCGCTAGCTGCACTGGATGCCACATGCTTTGGCACACCGCACAGGATTAAACAAGCAATTGTCATTTGCAGAGCTTCATTATTCCCGATACCCAACTTCTGGTGGATCAAGCACATTATTGGCTGAAATTGTGTCATCGGAAAATGTCATTAGATGTCTGTATGACCTGGGCTTCATAATGAGAGTAGCTCCATTGTCCAGCAACCTGTTTCCTCACATACTAACCATACTGGCACTCCGAAGGCTGCTCATCTCTGCCTGCCCCAATTGACTGATGGATTTCCAAACTCTGCATCAGCCAAAGCTATTAAGTGGTCTGCTGGAGCGAAATGACTTTACTGTTCCCAGAGTGCAACATTAAGCTCAGCAATTCCTGCCTGCTATTGTCTAGGGCCACTGTGACAAAGTTAATTTCTTGCCAGACAAGCACAAACACTTATGCCGACACACACAATAAATAACAAAAACGAAAAACAGAATCATCTGAATGGCTCTATTTTTTTTCTCCTTCTGCTTTAAGCAAAGATTTTAAGCGCATAAGGTGACCCATGCCAAATGAGTTTCCTCCAAGACATTCAAGTGAATGGGGTTGTTATTTTGTCCTTGGTGAGGTAATGGGCCAAGATTATGTTGGTAGCTACTGTGCAATACAATAACTACCTATAATGGGACCTCCAACAATGTCAGAATTAGAAGTTAACACAGGATCTGCACTTTTCAGCAAATCTAACAGTCCAGATGTCACACATAGATAAACATCTTCCTCATGGTCAAACAAATACTCAGATAACTGTTAACAAATTCCATAAAAGCATGAAAAACAACAATCTATACAAAAATGAGATGTGGGTTTTACTCTAGAAAAATGTGGGCAAAAGAACCTGACTTGGTTTAATCCATATTATGCCTGGTCATATCCAAGTCTTGGAAGATAAATCCACTTATTCATATTCATATTCATGCCGACATACTGGCTCAGGCATCTTGAGATTCTACAGTGTGCAATTCATGTTTGCCTTCCAAGGTTAGCAAAATACAAAGCTAAAATCCAAGTCCAAAGCGCTGCATGTGCAATAACCCACAGATTGTGAAGGTGCAATACATATACGGTTCAAATAGTGGGAGTTTATGGAAGGAAGATACAGAAAGACACTGGAAAATTCATATTCTTTGGACATGAAAAAACAGCAGAATCAGAGCCATCACTGTCAATATTGTGACTGATTCACAATCAGTGAGGTCAGTGGGAGAGGAAAGTGATGAGAATTTTAACATCCACAACACACCATAATATTTCAAAATGCTAGCACTAAACACTTGAATTCTTTTGTGCATGCACTATATTTAGTCGATCCAGACAAAACATGGCTAAGATTTCTTCAAAAGTTGAGAAAGTCATTCCTGAGAGACACTTTTGATACTTGAACTCAGCAACCAAACAATCACATCCTGCTCCTTCAGGCTCGGCCCCTCAAATGCATGGACACGCATTGCGTTACACTTTATTGCATTTGTCACTGCACAATCACGAACCTTCCCCGCCTTTTAGACACTAGCTTCAGTACTGTTGTGTTACCCTCACGGAGCCAGATTTGTTCTCCATGTTGTGTCTTAATGGTGTGCCAGCAATGACGAAAAGCCTGGTTGAACTCATCACCATTCCAGAATAGAGGTGTACGTTTAAGACAAATTCAATCAACTTGGACCCAGGATGCAGCAACAGTGCCTTAGTAAAAGGGACTTGTTCTGATGAAACTATTCCTCATGTAGTGAAAAGCCTTGTCATTAAAACAGATGAATCCCTTCAAATGAAAAAATAAAATGGTATAAAATGTAGGTTCTATATTTGAATGTGCAGTGCGTAGATTTAGATGTTGTGTCATGCCAAGAGGAGGATTCTGAAAAGAGTAAAACGTCAATAGGGAGGAGAATCATGAATGAAATAATAAGCCAATGGTATAGTTAAACAGATATCTTCCTCTGAATAACTCCACTGTTGTGTGGACTGGCCACAGCTACTGTATATGAATCAGCTGTCTGTCAGGGGGTAACCATTGTAGAATATCTCAGAAACAGATGGAAAAATCTTAGAATTGCACTAAAATATTAAATTGGACTCGATGAACTGACTAGAGGACATATGTGATTGAACACTGTATTTTTGCACACATCACATGTAGATTAATTTCCTGAATTTTCAACCTGAGGCTTTTATAGCGCTCTATTTTGAACTTTAGCAAAAATGCTGCATCAAACAGCTAATTTGTTTGGGATTTTGAGGCCTGAATGACATATTAAAACACCATGATAACACAACAGCAAAAGCTGCAGAATTTCTCTTTTTGAATGGTGGATTTTGAATGCTTCAGGGTTTCAGTTCTCCATGGAAAAAGACTGTATGATGGCAAGAAAAAGTGCCAAAAACTCTAAATATAGCTATTGATTTTTTTAAGCAGGATTTTCTTAGGAAGTAAAGCCAGCATCCTCAAAATAACACTTTCTTAGCGTCATACGGTTCTGGTGTTAAGATTCTGTGTCATACAGGTGTCTTTGAACTGCACATCCACACCTGCACATTCAGCCAATAATCACCCCATTCTCAGCCCATTCTCATCTTTGTAGGAACTTTGACAATCACACAGTGAGAATGGAGTTAGACTCAGCATGGGAGCATGGTTACACATGAAGCAGACCTACAGTAGAGCTGTCTGTCAAGGAAAAAAAGATTCAATAAACAGAACCCCCCGCCCCCCCAAAAAAACGGATTCTCCGGGGGAGCTGTAAATCACATCTGTCGAACTAAACCTGAGACAGCAGGTAACAAAGCTTTCTACTGAGACTAAAATCCTGTTTATAAATAAATAATGTTAAGAAGCAGAACACTTATTAGACGGTCCAAAGAAAACAAACAAAACCAAAGTAACACTTGTAATAAAATAGTGTCTGGGGATTTTTGGGAAGAATTTCAATATAAGCTTATGAAAATCATTCTTTTTGGAAGCTTCATCAAGTGGCCAGTAGTGGTATTACAGTTTAAAGGAGTTTTTTTTTTTTTTAAAGTGGAATTCTGCGTTTGAAAACATTTCCCTGTGGTCTACATAAACTGTAAATGCTCTGCTTGGGTCTGAATTTTTCATTAATTCAACTCTACAGGTCCATCTTCAACCTTATTTCTGAGTAATGACACCAGAAAGGTCGTTTGAGCGCTGGCCCTTTAAAGACAAGTAAAAGTGGGATTAGCAAAATATGACCCCTTTAAGAGATTCGCACATTGGATTCACCTTTGACCCTTAGCTCCTGCCCCTTGGCCAAACCCCTGCAAAGGAATTAAAAGGAAATCTGAATAATACATATTCATAAACATGATGTGCTGCCTTGTTGGGTGTGTGCAATAATGATTATTAATCAGATTCTAGAGTAAAGGGCTGGTTTGATTAGATCATTTGCATAATTGTATAATATGGAGAATTACTTTAAAAATGCTAATCAGGTAGTTAAAGCTAATCAGGCAGTTAATACATAGTAATTGTGAATATGGCCTTTTCAACCTTGGTGCCTAACAGAAGTACATGAGCATGCTTAATCATCACATTATTACAGTATGCTCTACTGTTTTGGTTTTTGTGTGTGTATGTGTGTGTGTATGTGTGTGTGCGTGCATGCGTGTGTGTGTGTACAACCTAGTAGTCCATAGTAGAAATACTACACTTTGGTGGGAAGTGTGTCATTTTAGGCTTGATTCTCTTTGTTAGGCAAAGCTAGATTCTGAGCACGCAGTACTCCACAAAGACATTCCTGTAATTCAATAAAACACCCATGAAAGAAAAAACTCATGCTCTCTGGTGAGGAAAACAAATCATTCATGGAGAAAATCTAAAGTAGTACATCATAAATGTACATTATGAAATCAAATCTCATAATAAAGTACTCATCTGTTTGGCTTTTGTTAAAACCTTTTACCAGAAGAGTGCTTTGGATCTCTGCTTCTTCACCCCTATCTTGCAATGCTAGAAAAACTGAATATGCTCTTAAATCGAATGTGTTCTCCCTTGCATTGCCAACTTTCATGAGAAGCGTGCAGTATTTTTTTTTTTTCTTTTTATAACTCTGCCGATAGACAAACTGTAAGAAAAACTGAACTTCCTTGGAGGTAATAATAAGTTGGGTACTCCAGTGATCAGGTATTCCAATGGGGGAAGGTTAGATACGGACTGAAATTCAATGCAGCAGAGTCAACAGATATCCTGAATTTTAGTCTCTAGCATGGATTAAGCTTTAAAAACACAAACTCCTACAATTCCCACAGTAAAACTCAACAGTATCTTTATTTAGACTTCCCTGCCTGCTGTCATCTTTATGTCTCCATTTTAGGGCTGGGCAATATGGGGGGAAAAAAATCACATCACGATATTTTTTTCATATCATGACAGAAATCAAATCACTGTTTTTGTCAAGCTTAAATTTTCCATTACTCATAAGTTAGCTGTGAAGACATTAGGTTATTTTTGATTTAAATATGATTTTTTTTGTCAGAGGTTGAACATGACAGATGTGCTGAAGAACATTATACAAGTGTTTCAGATAGATAAAAAAAAAAGGTATATATATTTAAAACTAAACCAAAAGTCTGAGCAGCAGGTAGAAGCTTTTAAGTTTTAAAAGAGAACACAAACTAAACAGACCATCTTCACCGAACAATGCTGGGGTATATATGTGGGGGTGTTTTCTGTAACTGCTATAACTGGCGTAAACCGAAAATGAAACTTAACATGCTTTGAACGTCCGACTCTCAGCTTCTATGCCACACCCTACTTTTCAGTAACCCGGTTGCATAAGTTCTCGGTCACATTTTCTCCTGAGGGAACACTCATTACGTCCCTCTGCAGCCCAAACATTAGCTTGTGTGCAGCAGCTGGACTTACACCTGTGCTGTGTGGGTCAACCTAACTTGACATGGCTTGAGTGTGATCGGTTCAGTCAGGCACTACTTGATTACATTTGCTGTTCTTATGTCTATCAAAACATAGTCGAATTAATTCTATCAAAAATGTATCGAGCACATCTCACATTTCTATCGAGGAAAAGTTATATCACAATATACATCATTATTGTTTTATCGCCCAGCCCTACTCCATTTCATAACACACGTCCTCTGTGTGTATTGTCAAAGGCTGATGTATTGTCATTAATCTCACACCTAACTCACGGTAACCTTTAAAGCCCAGCTCAGACCAATCCATTCATGAGATGAGCTGAAAACTTGAAACTACTTAAAAAGCCCCGGAGTGAAAGATTCTGAAAACCTGCCAGTTCGTACCAATGCATCAAGACAAGATGGTGCACTGTTTCCAAAAGCTAATCACTCTTTTTACTTTGAGTCTTACCAGAACTTTTCAAGCTTTTTTGTAGCTGGGTGTGATTTGTAGCTTTCTAGATTGAGCCACGAACAAGGATAGTGACAGCATGCCATTTACTATAGTTTCTAGCACTGATAAAAAGAGCAAAGGCATAAAAAAAAAAAAATCACGGGGTTATTCTGAGAGTAGTTCTGTTGTTTAAAGGAGATGGTGTTACTTCTAATAAGCAGAGAAATCACATATAATCAAGACAGCATTTCACCGGGGAGGATATCTCACACTGTGCTTCTTAGTGACAGGTAAGCTATAGTCTATAAATAACGAAAACATGCTCTATAGAAACGCCATGTTCTAGAACCAGCCACAAGCGATTTCACAAAGTGAGTCACAGGTGACACCACCAGCTGGCTTGAGCTGACCTGAGACCAGCAAGTTCACATAGCTGTCAAACCCAGAAACACTTCTGTCTCATTGCAAGTGAGTGGAGGGCACCATCAACATTCTGAATAATGATATGGTACTGACCTTTAGTCAAGTCGATTGTATTGATGCAGCTCGAATCACAAAATTACCTCAAGGGGTCTTACAATCAGTCCAAAATACACCATCATCTGTGTATCCCAAACCTTGGCTCCCTATTCAAACTTTTATAGCTCCAAGTTATACTCCTGATAGCAATAAAGACATCCAAGTCACAGGCTAAAACTAAAGCTTTTAACTGGAGCAAAGTGTCATGGGTTATTACTCATATTATCTTGTCTTCTCCCCTCCATTGTGAGGAGTGGGGTCTTGCTGCAGTGCTTCTTTGTCTAGGGGCCTTATCTGGATGTGAAGCACAGAACTCTGTGCTGCCGTCTCTATTGGCATGGTGATGGAGGCAAGGCCTGCCATCCCAGATAAACCTCCCTCTGTTCTCCCTGCAGCCCAGCAGGCTTCATGTTTGCTGCAGGTGTCAAAGAAAATGTCCCCATAGCCATTTATACTTTAGTGCTGCTGGTGACATGTTGGCACCTCTGATGGGAAACGACTGAAGATGGGGCAAAGTGATGACGGGGGAGATCGAGATAGACAACATGGGGACAAGACAGAATAAGCAGGAAATTTACACTGAGATGGCTTCCGAACAACATCATTTGCAGTTGGTGGGATGGAATGGTAAAGCAGACACAATAGGAAAATGCTTCTACACTTTAATACCTTGATTAAAACTCTTAAGACAACTACTTACATAAAATAAAAGCATGCAAAGAAGAAGTCCATAATTATGTTACACCAACAAATAAACCCACAACAGAAAAGTTGTGGCGGACAGGTTGTAGTGTGGTAACTACATAGTAATGATGGTTTCTGCTGCTCAAAAACTGTCACTAGAGGGATATCCTTGTTATTCTGAATATGGAGCACCTGTGTGGCAACACATTGGACACAAGAAACCATAATTGGCTCCACTACCAGATATCCCCTAAGAAAATATTTACAACACACAGAAAAAACACCATAAAACATGGAGACAAAATCCAATTTTTCACCTTATTCGTCACGGATGCAAGACATATGGGTCCATTTTACTGTTTTGTGGAAACATGTATTTGTGATTTTTGATACAAGATCTAGTATTATGTGTAATATAGATGTACTTCTGAGTCCACCTATTTATTCATCGGTACACAAGACTGGTAAAATGTGTGCCAGGTCAGTAACCCATCTGTGGGCACTGAGGCCAATGTTAATGTGTGGACAAACAACCGGCACATCACCTTTACAGGCAGGGAGCAGGACACTGAAATGGCAGATTAGACCACCTGGCCCTGCCAGACTGTCAGCCTATTTATACCCAGGACAATAATTTACACCAGGACTGCCCAGTAGCTGAGACACACACAGACCCAGGGGGAGGCAGCTCTGTGTGACTTTCCCCACACAAAAAAAGAGCCAGTGTGATGACCTTCTGCTTTCTTGTTCCCTGTAAGACTTTGCCCGAGGACTGAACTAATGACACAGCCTCCACTGCTTACTGTACACTCACCTCGGCCACCGCAGAACCTGGGATTGTGCTGATTTGTAAAGCGATTCAGATGCTTTTGACTAATCACAAGAAGTACTTTTCAAGATGAAAACTTGAGTGAGAAAATATCCTTCTCAGCTCAGAGTAGCATCAAAGCTGACAAACAGTATAGGAAAAGAAATAAGGCCTTTGATTTAGCTCATGTCAAAGCTTGAGTTTGTGATAGTGTCAAAGTTGGAGTAAAAAAGTTAGAAAATAAATAAATAAACCTGACGAGCAGCTTCACAAGATCCGCCAAAATCAGCAAAGCACAGACACAGACAGATCTACTTTAATGGCTAGAGAGAAACAATAAATGTGATATGCTTTGTGTCATATTGACTCTGTGAACTCCGCCCAACTCTAAAAGCAGTTATCTGTCACTTCTGGAATAAATCACATTGCAATTAAAGCAGGCAACGAGTTGCTTAAACTTAAAACCCCCAAAGAGCTCTATTTTTTGCTCCTGCCGCTGCTGACATTTTCCCATTAGTGGCACGGACGCGTAATTTGGTGGCACCAATATTTCATTCCAGAGAGCGTTTCACACAGTAATGAACATGTCACCGAGTGAAATTAACGTGTCACTGTGTTTAAGAGATCCAATAAAAGTAAAGAATTTGAATCATTCAGAAATTACATATCAGACCCATTATCACAGTTCTTACAACCCCTGTGACAGTTTATTTTGCTGTTGCTAAACTTTTGAGCACAAACAGCTAATGTCATCAATTGTGTTATCTCACTTCAACCAATAATGTGTGATTTATTCGCCCCTCTGACTTACAATTCAAACTCCAGAGCATGACTGTAAATATTGTGATTAGCATGGAAAACTGCTATTAGCATATTACAAGAGACGATGGGTAAACAGAATATCTTGTTTTAAACTATGCACCTCTGTGCTTCTGTGTGAAAGTAACTTTAATGAGACAAATACTTCCATGATACTGTTAAACATGGAAACTATTATCACCCTAAATATAAACGCTACTTTGTGGTGAGACACAATCTCAGACTGTTTTGTCACTGAAGACTTGTGATATTGTCAGCTGTTTTTGTAATCGCCATGTTGCTGAAACTTTACAGAATCAAGTGTTAAATCTACGAGGACCTATTTTGAGAGTTAAAAACTAACAATAAAATACAACTGCGTGCACTTCATGCCATTTTAAACCTTAAAACAAAACTGTAAATCAAATGTTTCAAACATGCGGCCCAGAAGCCAAATCCGGCTCACCAAAGGGTCCAGTCTGGCCCCTGGGATGAATTTGTGAAATGCAAAAACGACACTGAAGATATTAAACATTTTAGTTCAGGTTCCACATACAGACCAATTTAATCTCATGTGGGTTGCATCAGTAAAATACTATCACAATAACCTATAAATACTCCACATTTTTCTCTTTGTAAATGTAAATATTTTCATGTCATTTTACTGCATTTACACTCAAACAAACTATCATTTCACAAAAATGGGAATAACCTGAACAAATATGAACAGCTTGAAATGCCTGAAGTGCAACTTTACGAATATCCTGCCTCTTATTAAATATTTTGTGTATTTGTAGATCGAGTGTGATCTATAAGTTGTAATTTATGTGTGTAAATGATAAACTGAGACATAATATTGTTAAAATTGCACTTAGTTTTCTTAAGACATTTCAGTTTGTTCATTTTATTTACATTGTTTTAAAGGATAGTTGGCAGATATAATTCTTTTCATCACATAACTTTACTTTTTTTCACTCTAAAACAAAGAGGAAAGTTTGGAGTTGACATTATTCATATAGTACTAAGTTATTATTGCACAGGTCCAGCACGCTTCAGATCAGATTTGACTTAATGTGGCCCCTGAACTAAAATGAGTTTGACACCCCTGCTGTAAATGAATAAAAGAAACAGTTTAAAATTAATTCATGATGCTCCCGACTACGGCAAAGATTCCAAATTAAACTCCTCATCTGCTATAAATATATTTATGATTCCCCTTATTTATAGTGCCTCGTGTTATTTTTGTAAGCTTCCGTCTGCTTTATCTCATTATTATGCAGACTGACTAACAAAAAAGGCACTCAAGAATCGCAGCTGACTCAGGGGTCTTGTCTCCAATTGAAGATTTGACTAATTCTCATAGCAGGTAGTCCTATTGTATAACATGTCAAGAACCAAATGAACACCTAAGCTCTGCATTTAGTCATTTCTAAGCCAAGCTAACATTCACTTGCTACAAATGATAAATTAAATATAAAAGAAATTAATTACTTGTGGTTAGCATCAACAACTCTGTCCCATATCTTTTATTTTGCTCCGTGACATGAAAAGTAAACCCTTTGATAGAACCAAAATATCTTTGCAGCATCATTTTCTAAGGTCACAAACACTGAACACTGAAATGACTACGACTCACAGATCCTTTATGAGCATTCATACATGTGAGTCAATGTGAATGAGAGAACTGGAGTGTGTAGGTGCTTTAACAGCCTTTTCAGCCTACTAGGTATCCAATCACCACCCGCCTTGTTAAAACACAAAAGGCTGGAGGCAGATATGAAGCAAAGATATTTTAATTAACTACCACCACAACAAAACTTTTGCAGTGGAAAATTCTGCTACAGCAAGGATTTTGCTGTTCACTGAACTCAGCTGTGACTGCAGTGCTTTAGAAAATGTGACTGTGGACTTATTAGTCAGAAAATACAATTACAGTAATGTCGAACAAAAGAGCAGATACCATAGATCATTACATAAGTTAAAAAAAGAAGAGTTAGGGCTCAATAATTAACTGTGCATAGATACAAAAAGGGACGAAAATGACACTCTAGGTTGATTCAACTGAAGAAGAGCTATTAAATCATCGACGTGTTGTTCTAAAGAGTGAATGCCAAATGGAACATCTGTTTTTCACTGTGGAGAAGTGAAAAGAGCTTAGTAGAGAGCCTGAAGGACAGGTGGAGCAAAGTGGAGCTAAATCACAGACTGAGTGGGTGCACATGCTGTACTCAGGTGTGAGTCTGTCATGAGAAAGTGAATGAGAAAAAAAAGAGCACGAGGCTGACTGACACATGGTGCAAAGGTGAGAGCTAATATTCCTGCTGCTGCTGCGAGTGGCATGTCGTCTTGGACAAGAGGTTAACAATATGAACCGCACTTCTAAAAAGTTCTTTCCCTCTGTCTGTGCATCTTTGCTAAGAGAAATGAGTGTCCACAGCAGCTGCCGTTCAGCCACACCTGCACATGTTTTTAATGCCTTTTAAAAGTGTTGAGTCAGTCATGAAAACGCACTGAAAACACGCATACGGTGTGTGTTTGATTTCAGTTATGTATGACACATATCAGTCTGTACTACAGCTGCAATGAGTACAAGTAATTCAAGAACAAAAAAATCCCCAAATCTTTTTTTTTTTTTGCCTCAAGTATTCGTTTAATTATTTACTTCGTTAAGCAGCTCCAGCTTGAACCGCTATTCACAGTCGAGTACCAATGCTTGGTACCCGGGACAGGTATGTTCCTCCCCTGCTTCGGCACAACCGGACACCAACCCTCCAGGTGAATCAGAGGAATGAGCAGCAGCCTCAGTGAGGAAGCTGTTCATCCGCGCAGGTGTCATGGCTGAGGTTGAATATCAGAGGGAGTCATCCTGTCCACACCTGTCTGAAGTCTGACGGCTTGTCCGTGCTGCGAAGCCACAGCTGGGATCAGGATAGCCAATCATCAAACCAGATCGTGGCACTGATGGGTTAAAATTGCTTTAGTTGCATGGTGGCACGAAACACAGAGTGGCCCGTCTGTCTCACACAGGTGGCCTCATTGTGGGAGTGGTACACGCCCGCCGGGAGGACTAGGCCTAAATATGTGCACACATGTGGGTCGGTATCGGTCCGGTCCCAGATGGAGTGTTTTCCCCGGTTAGGGTTAGGGTTAGGGTCAGGTGGATCGATGTCAAAATAAGCTACAATGCATGAAAAGGGTGGGGTTTGTTGTGACTGGCACCACTTCTTAGGCCAGAAGCAAGGCAGCCAAAATATAGGGTAAATACTTGAAATAAAACAATAAACAAGATGAAACAGCTGTAATAAATGCAAATGAGTTTATATTGTCTGTTCATTAGAATTTGTCCAAACAAAAGTGGTTTCCAAAGATGCCTGGAGCTATTGCACAACATGTCATCAGCAATTTTTCAACAAAAACAACAAAATATAATAAAATTCAAATTAAAGGCCTGTTTTGGAGAAAATTATTATTTGGCACAAGTAAAGTCTGTGAAGATGCTCAGCTTTAATGAAATATCGTGCATTCATTTATTAAAAAAGATTCAGATCTGATATTAGTATATTTGTCATTCATGAAATTACTCCTCATTTTTCCCTTCGGTGTGACTGGTGATTCCCTCAGTGCAGAACTGTCCCTCTGTTTAAAAAAGCAGATTTTATTTTGTAACATTGGAAAAGATATGTGCTTTTGGAGCACAGAGCATCAATCCTCAGAACTATTGCTCCTCCCCGCCCCCCTAACTGGGCTTTTAGCCTCTTGTAGAGTATTAAAGTGCACACCTCACCAAACAAGTAGGAGAAATGACAGCAGAAAAATGCACATAGCACTTGACAGAAAATGGTTCCATCAGTATGACAAATTAGAAATTGACAGTGATTTGTCCTGGTCTGTGAAATGTCTCTGTAACGAAAATAACAGGTAATATCCTCTCCATTTCGGTGGTATCTGAGTTGCTCTTAAATGTCAAATAGCTGTTCGCTGTAATAACCAAAAAGAGGTTGACGAACATTATTCTGGAGAGCATTTCACCTACCAAATGTATGTACGTGGTCATGGTGGAAGGAAGATCAAAAAGGTATAAAGAAATACAGAAATAAAAAGGTTGAAAGAAAGATGCTCTAATGTCATGGGGGTTATATCTCATCATCTGTTTGTGTATTATTATTGTCATATTCAAAGGCAAAAGCAGGTTACAGGTTTTACTTTATATTCAGATGAAGAGAAACAGAAAGCCTCATGAATGAAATAAGTGCAATGTCCTCACATAATCCCCCACATTTTTATGTACCGTACAAAAAAATAATTACAAAATAACAGTGGTTAAAATATTATGAAGAGATGTGAGCTGCAATTAATGTGAAGGGATTGAACTACATTATTGCAAATTGTGGTCGAGAACTCTAACTCCAACTCCCCCCTTTTCATTTGGCTTAGGTGCTGTGAATAAAGTATTGAAAACCCTGTTATAACTGAGTTTTCTCACCAATGAAAAGCCTATGAAATACAAAGTTCTGGTATTACATGACAATATTGATAAAGTTCCTGTCCTAATTAACTTTTTCCACCCTGAAATTTTTGCGAAATACTGCCTCTGAAGACAGACAGCTTAAAAAATATGAGCTTTGACCCTTTAACTTGCTGTTTTTATTAGGGGTATAACGGTGCGCTTGTTTGTATAGAATCGTTTCGGCTGGGGCCTTTGAATACAATACGGAGGTGTGCCGAACGAATACATGAAACCGATGTGAAGAACGCAAACACTACACTGCTTGTGCACAGAATATGAAAACAGGAATGTTCATTTTACTGTGTGGCGCTCTGTTCCTTCACCTATTTTATATTTTGTATATCTTTTTTATATAGTGTTTGTATATATGTTTTTATTCTTAAAAAATCTAGTGATAATACCCCCCGCCCCCGAACTGATTGTTGCACTATTCTGTATTTTTGCGTATTATTATTATTATTATTATTATTATGATTATGTATTCTGAGGCTGGGGTGCTGATAAGGGGGGGGGGGGTTATACATGACAACAGAGAGTAAAACAGAGGCAACGAAGCCAGGTCGGACATTCGTAGCATGTTACGTTTCACTTTCAGTTTTCAGTAGTTACAAAGCCCCCCCCACCAAAGACCCCTGTCCCAAAAACATACCGTTACACCCCTATTTTTAAATGTTTTTATTTGTTTATATTTAAGATTAATGTTCTAGATAGAAAAAGGAAATCTGCTTTTGCATATCAGCAGATTGTCCACACTATGAATGAAAAGGAACATAGAGAAGAATCTTATATTTCTTGCACTTGTTTAACTAAATACTTGTACATTTACAGGAGTAATATCAAACAGAATTATGAAATCAACCTCTTACATATACAATATCTGCCATCACCTACTGCTGTAATTCATCATTAGCAAAAAAAAATTTTTCTTTGTTAATGTATGATTTTGTCTGAACAGCCAAGTCCTTTAGAAAGAAAAAAAAAGAAAAAAAAAAGAAGCTTAAAATAAGCATAACATAAGCAAATAAACAAGAATAACATTTCCCTTTTTTGGACCTTAAATTAGGACACTATCTGTTCTCACATGGACATCTGTGTCTAAAATTAGAATGAGGATTTAATCAGCAAACAATCAAGCTAACACTGAAGCTTTGGATCTTAATTTCTTTACACCCCGACGTGTTGTAAATCATCCTGGCTTTGCACCATTGCACCTTTTGTCTCTCTGGACATTGATGGTGATACCAACCCAAAACAGAGCAGGGAAGTGGAGCTTACTGTGTTGTTTGGTACGTTTTATGGGGCAAAGGATAAACATGCCAAAACCAAATGAGAAACTTCTGTTAACCACACTGGTTGCGGTTATTAGGCAACACTAAATCCATTAGTTTATGTATTTTTTAATTACCGTGTACTTAAAACCACCAAGATACAATTCAGTGCAATTGTTAGTCTTCAATTTAATTCTTAACGCTGCCAAGTTCCCACTCCACACAATTATAAATAACAACAACAATTTACATTAATGAGTTCTGCTCGAACCAAGTAGTAACAAGCATTGTTAACTTGAGAACCTCTGAAAGTGAGTCTGATAGTGTGTTTTGGATGAGAATAGGAACTGTGAAATAGCATTCAGTACACAGCCATTAACTGTGCAATGCTACCAAATGTTACACTCCACTCCTAAATACCACTAGATCATGGTCAGATGCTGAAACAGAAACTCTTTGAATATATGAATAGAACATGGGTTTTATTGGTGAATCAATGGTTCCGAAGACGACGGTGTTTCCACTTTCACTACAGCCTCAGATGGATCAAAGCCGACAACCTGCATTTTACCTGAAAATAATTCAATGCATTTATGGGATTAATGGTTCATTGGTTATTAAATGTTTTAGATCAATAGATGTAGGGCTGCAACTAACAATAACTTTAACAACTGATTAATTTGTGGATTATTTTAATAACTAATCGATTCATCAGATAAACACAAAAGACTCAATTCTCAAAGATCGGTATTTAACTCAAAACAATATATGCTGCAGACAAGTCATTAATGATTACATCCCTGAGCACTAGCCTGTTACTTAAACATGTTATGGCAAAAGACAAGCAAGGTACAGTAGAGTCTTCAACCAGCTCTGGTTATAAGCTATCAAACTACCGTTGTAGGTATTAGCTCCAGTTAACGATAGGTGTTAGTCAGGTGACCTGATAAACGAAGACAGACTAAAATGTTATAATTATGATGATAGTGTCTTATTAGATAGCAGGCTAAAGTAATCATGATATGTAGGCTATCTTAAGCTAATATTTACATTATGTTTGCAGTGGCCACAGCAGCCCCGTTTACCCGAAACGTACTGCGCCATGGGATTTTTGTCACATAAACATTGTGCTACGTTTCAGGCAAACAGGGCTGCCATGGCCACTGTGAACATAATGTAAACCTAGCTTTAAAAATCTGGCCCGGCATCCAAAGCCTCTGCCATGCTGCTCTGTGTTTTCCTCTGTTACACACTGTGCGGGCCTACCGAATTCATTGCCAACTCTTTTAAGAATCGATTTGATTGATTCATTGTTGCAGCACTAAATAGAAGCTTTTGGTCGCCAGCAACTGTTGAAGGTTAACCGGACTAACAGAAGGTATTTACTGACACTAAATGCTGCAAACAGTGAAAAACTGAGAGTTCGACAGCATTTAGCCAAGGTCAACTACCAACCTCCACTGTACAAATAACTGCATCTATAAGTCATATGGTCCACATTATCTGCCCACCATGGAGTATGTGGTCCACTGCAAACACATGCCATACGGACTTCTCTGTGTGTGTTGTGACTGAAATGAAAACCAAGGCTTCAGTATTTCTAAACTGAGTAAACAGAAGTGCAGGATTGCTAACCTGTTCTGTTACAACTGAATTAAACAGATAATTTAAGCACTAAACATCTGCTCAGTGTACATTATTGTTTTGGAGCTGGTCAGTGGAGTTCTTAAAACAACAATTTTGAAAGATGTTATGATGATATGCCTTCATTCTCAAAATGAAAATGAAGGTTATAAAATTATGCCAGTGAGAAGGAGGAAAAAAAGTCCACTGCAGTGTATTCAGATGAGCTGGACTCTGATTTGTTAAAGCGCCCAAATGCAGGCACAGAATCTAGTTATGAAAAACTATTTGACATGCAGCCCACATCTTCAGTAGTTAGTAGTTTTTAGGCAACAGGCAATTAGAGGAGATACTGCTGCTGTTATCTGCGGCTGAATCTGAAGGCAGATTCTAGTATTAATACCCCTTTGAAGCAAGCAGCGCCTGAGCCTCTGGGACAACAACGAATGGCAGATATCCTCTAAGCAAAATACTTTAAGTACCGTTTCACGCCCTGTGTTACTCTTAAGCAAAAGGACGTTTCATTACAGTCAAACTCTGCAGACCCTTTATATGGAATAGAGATGTCAGGATTAATCCCTGTCTGAATGCCAACTGTCTGTGTAACGCTCACAAAATTTACCAGAACAACAGAAATACACTTAAACTGGCCAATTCTGGAGCACAGTTTATTTTCATTTCCTCCCGAGATATGAGACTAAAGAAAGGTTTTATATTTATGAGGCATTACAGAAAGTTGTCAAAATGAATGATAAAGGAGGGGAAGTATTTAAAATGCAACTGGCACACAGCAAAGACTGCTTAATAACTGCATATTTTAATTTATCAAACCATTTCCTTCAAATGAGAGAAGTTTAGCAGAAAAATTAAGAATGCACCACATTTGACTGGAGTAGATTGTAATCTCACTGAACCAATGAAAATGTATGAAAATGTATCAAAATCAAAGTTATCAATTAGTGAGCTAGTCAAGGCTGTAAAAACCTCATCCCAGATACTGTTTTCCCATTGAAAAGTTAGGACAAAAACAAAAAAAAACATAATTCATATATACACATACATACATACATACACATACATACACGCACGCACGCACACACACACACACACACAACAACAACAACAACCCCACTCCATGTTTGATTTTGAAGTTGTTACAAAAATTTGATGAGGAAAAAATATTCATATACAATATTCATAAATACATTCTAATACTTTTATTGGAGGACTATTTTGGAACGTAAGGGTAACAGTGTAACTTAATTTTTAAGGGGTTTCAAGGACTTAAAAGTCAATTCTAGAACACAGTTTGTTTTCATTTCCTCCTGAGACATATGGCTAATTAACAGTGCTAAGAAAAAAGGTTTTATATTTAGGATGCATTAAAAGAAAAGTGTCAAAATGAATGATAAAGGAGGGAAAGTGCTTAACTTGCTACTGGCAAACTGCAAAGAGTGGTTAGCAAATGCATATTTTCATTTATTAAACCATTTCCTTCCAATGAGAGAAGTTTAGCAGAAAAATTAAGAATGTACATTTGACTGGAGTAGACTGCTGTGTCATTTTACCAACAAAAATGTCTGAAAATGCAATAAAGATCCGAACTGTCAACTTCCAGTGACAAATCAACTTCTCTTAATGAGGCCACATCACCCTTAAAAAGAAGACATCATCACTTCATCAGGGAGTGTGGTAATATAGTTGTCACTGCTAGAAACTTGAATATGTTAACCTTCACATTTCAGCTTCTGAACCAGAGCTGAGAAGTCTTTTTTTTTTGTCATGGCACATTTCAGATTTCTATGCAAAAAAGCAGCCTGGGGCAGCTTTCATAATGACAATAATACAGCTACAAAAATGCAGGCTTCTTAACATTTCAATAAGTTCACTTCTGGAGCTCAGCGGGGGAGCTGGTCACAGCGGGATCCACGAAAACAGTTCAAGTTCTTCAGTTACTGCAGAAGGTAATTCGCCTAATCAAATATGTGCACACACACCTATAAGGAAGAATGCCTTGTAGTGTGGACCTTGTGGCATCGTACTAATTTGCTGCCAACCTGAGCAGCATTGAAATACAGCAGACAGTTATTTTTGCGGCTAAAATTAACTACCCAGAGCTGCACTCTCAAACCTTGATGAGTACAAGGACATAAAGCGCTGTCTTTGCATTTTAAGCCTTCATCCAGCGCCTGTTCATTCGTATTTCATTTTCCTTACCTCCACCCAAGCCGACACTAACATGGCCTTGCACTGCTTTTCCAAAGTGCTGCTGTTGCTATGAAATCCTTTTAATATGGCAATGAATACAGAAATGATGAGCACACGAAGTTGCTTTAATCCCATAACATCTGAGAGAGGAACAAAAACTCAAAGGCACAGTACACTACTGAGAATTGTCCTAAGATAAGCAGAATAACAATCACCCATAGATCTACCCCCAAACACACATTAACATCCAGACTGCTCACTAATTAGAGGCAAAGAATGAACACAGTGTAACACACAGCTCTATAGGCCAATAAAATATGTATGGAGAGCTATTTACTACAACATAAGATTGGGTTCACAAACTGCAACAGACCCAGAAGAGTTTTCTTTTCATCATCCTCTTTCATGCCCTGTCACATCTCTAAAGGCTTGATGTGCTTTGTGTTCTCAAAGAAACACCAATGATGATTCTTCAGATGGAAGAAGTGGATGAAGTCAGATGGATCAAATTCTTCAGAGGTGTTCTTTGCTCATCAAGTGCGAAGACGTGTAACTGTTAGAGGTAGGGAAATTTCGGGATTTGAAGATGCATCATGAGGCGGACCTGTGCATCAACGAAATGATGGAACTTCAATGGGAGTCTGCAGCCTACGCAAAATTATAACCTACTAATGGTACCCCAGTTGTACAATAAAGCAAGAAGCTGCCTTATGCCTTTACTAGGGATATCCCAGTCCGATCTAAAGATAGGTATCAGCTGCCGATCTGGCATTTTTTTAGAAGATTGGATTGGATCTGGGGCCGGTTCTGGGGGGGGTTGGCAATGCCCTCTTAAACAAGCGTCCTACACCCTCAAATGAAAGTTTACGAAGGTAGGGAAAAAGAGAATGAGCTGCACAACAACAGGAGACTTAGAGGAATTAGTAAAGCGTCTTAAGTTTCACTTTCAGTTTGTATGGTCATATGGTCTGTACGTACTCATTGTGAGGTACGTACGGCACAGAACGCACCCCCTGTATAATACCGGAATAGACCTGTCCCTAGACATGCTATAGCGGGGGTGGCAAACATACGACCCACTGACTCTAATTTGGCCAACAGTATGAATTTGGAAAGCGCAAAAATTTTACTAAAGTTATGAGTCAAAGGTGTCATACTTGTTTCAGTCCAGGTTCTACATTCAGCCCAATTGTGATCTCAAGTAAAATACTAGCATAATAACCTATAAATAATGACTCTTAATTTAAATACAAATTTTAGAGTAAAAAGTATCGGGTGACAGATCAGTATCGGCAAAACTAATCAGAAAAAAATCGGATCTGAAGCAAGAAAAATCCAGATCGGGACGTCACTAGGACATCACCCTGCAATATTGATCTGTTGCACTAAACTGTTGGTGAACGTGAGGTTCAATTTCCTTTCATATGCTGGGTGAGAAAACAGAAGGAAGCGGGGATAAAGCACGTGATAAAAACATACACTCTGTATTTCGAAAATGCACATCATTCCACACAGATTTTATGTTCTTTGGAAGCGTGAAACAAATGAATGACACATTACAATTTATACAACAAATCTGAGGAACAGCCCTAACAGTTTTAACACTGAATTAACATCTACAACCACTAGGAGCTGACCTAACCAACCATGAACTGAGGCAGTGGCAACTTGAGATGTATCAAGAATTTGCGTCATTGGAGGGTGGAGTCGTAAGAAAATTGTGAGAACAAGTTCACCCCATTCATTATTGTGCTGATCAAGAGCTTTGTATGATCAGATCAATCGCTACACTGTGTTACAGAGAGTAATGCTTATTTTTAGCCACACATTTGCATTTGCATCATCAGAATGCAGACTCTCAGGCTGTATAAAACTGCCAGAATAACATGATGTAACAAAACAAGTTCATGTTGCTTATGGAGGTGTCAGTGTAGATGGTCTCTAAATTTAACGCCCTGAAGTGATTGAAAAGTAGTGATGAAACCTAAATGTTGCTGATTACACTGCGCAACACACACAGTGAGTTGAACGGGTCAGTCGGTAGAGTGGTTCACTGCTATCCTCTGCTTGAATAAATAATAATATAAAGATGGTAGGGCTGCATGATATTGGAAAAAATTGACATTGCGATTTTTTAGAAACCCTGCAATATATAATGAGATATTAAAAAATACTCAGGAAGGTATCATTGCTGTATGGCGCCAACGTAAATGGTCAAACAAATTAGTTACGTTACCTCTGCTTGTGGCAACAGGTGAAAGGTGCTATCGACAGAACAATTGTTTCATCGTTCTTATAAACAAAATAATGCGAGATAACTTGCTTTTCTTTTTGGCACCAAGTCTTCATTTTCGATGATTTTCAGTTGTTCGTTGCTCATTTTTTAACTTTGCAGTGTTTCCTGTGGAATTGATCTGTTATTGTGGCAGGTGATTCGGCCTGGTGGGGGGGGGGGGGGACTCGACCAGTTTCCGCCTGACATAATACTATGGGGGTACGGGGTGGTGCGGACAATTACACCCACAGAAGTGAAAGTGTAACATAAGGCTCATTTATCTTTTCCCTATCTCCTGAAGCTTCACAAACTTTAATTTGAGGGGGCAGGACATGTCGCTACGCCAGAGCAAAACCTATCCATGCCTAAATCCATGTGCAGGGGCGTGGTCTGCTTTGGTAAACTGATGAAGAATGAATCTGATTGACGCATTGCTGTGTACAGTATGTGTCAGGTACCGTTGAAATCAGATGAGAAGACGTGCTCATTTGCCTCCAACATCACAGGACCTGCGATGTGACTATTACATGCACTTACATTGTAATGACGATGCTCAAACAATATATCATGCAGCTCTAAAAGATGGAATAATCTTTCATCTTCTGTAAACCTTAGCTTCAGAGGAACTGTACCACTGACGCTGCAAATGGATGCAGTACCCACAAAGCAACCGTCACATTAATGTCACCAAAGTTACAATTAAGAATAGCCTACCTCCACCTTAATCAACGCACTAACTCAGGCACTCCACTGGTCAGGGTCACAGTACGATCAGCTCACCCCTACCCAAATCTCTGACTGCACTGCCCACCAACACCCCCTCAACATCCGGCTCACACTAGCAAAGAAACCATTAACAGTAATGAGAATCGATGGGGGTGTTAAAAGTATTGGCAGTCAAGCCTAGGAGCTGCTCTCTGTACCGTCTTTATTAGTCTGGAAAAAGAGTGCCGGTCTCTAGCCTGCCAGCTCTAAATAGGAGTGCATTGATCAGAAGGTTAGGCCAGGCAGAATCCAGGCCTGTAATTGTCTGTGTCACTCCTCATTCTGATTCCAGCAGCTGTCAGTCGTCACCCAGGTGAGCTGAGGCCAGGATCACAGGTGCAGTTCACACGGAGGCAGAGGTTAAGACTCCAACACAAGAGGGAAGAAAATTCATGATCGCGAGCCTCATGTGAAACCATATTCACCTTCAACGGCTGGGAAAAATAAAGATGATCACACATCTGTTTCCTCTAAAGACCTTGTAAATACTGGCCAAATTCACTTCACAAACTACTCTTAAGGAAAAATGCTGGTTTTGGACAGAAACTAATATTGTCTGTAATACATCATTATCAGCCAATATTAGCCTCAAAGAAAGCAAATAAAATTTAATGTTATCAATGACGGCAGTTGCTGTTTAACAATTATATGAAAAGATGTTTTATAAATCTGTATAACACCGTTATCAATTAAAGATACTTGACAAGGCTTTGAAAGTTATTACAACAGTTGTCAAGATTTCTTTGCTTCCTCGGTGCAAAAGGAGGAACAAACAACAAAAACCAAAAGAAAAGGAATATTTTCAGCATCACTTTTATCCCAGAATTTTGCAAGTGGTGCATCATCAGTTGTTTTACAAGGCCAATAAACAAAAAAAATTATGAAGACATATACACATATACTGCCTTCTGTGGACAAATGCTCTAATATCTTGATCCATAACTTTTTAAATTTTACCCTAGCACCAGCCACTAAGATTACGCAACTAGCAGAAAATACTATCTGCACCAACATGCTGGGAAGTGCAATTTATTATAACATCAAAACATGACCCTATATTGAATGTACTCAAAAGACATGAACTTACTGATCACTAAAATGTAACAGGGGAACATAATAATTTAGAGATTTCCCAGAATGGACTTTACTGCACGTGATAAGCCTGTACTTCTACCATATGTATTGGTCTTCAAAAATGCATGTTATGACAAATATCATGCATTTACAACTTACATGCAGTATATTTCTTCAAGGGGTCATATTTTGCGAAACCCACTTTTATTAGTCTTTGGTTCATTTATTTGTGTATTTGGACCCAAATACTTCCTAAAGTTTGAATTTGAACCCTCCAGGTGCTGCTAAGCTATCTCTACATTAATTTTGTCCAAAATGAGTGACTTTCTACAACCCATTTCAATTCCTGCTTAACTGGTTACATCTATAACTGGTTAATTCACAACATTTGCACGCACAAGGTCAAAACTTCCGATAAACATTTCTCTGAGGACGACAAAATTGTATGTCAGCAACAATGGTTGTAGTCCATACTGAAAATATGTCCAGACTTTAAGCTGATTACTTAAAATATTCAGTTGTTGGTTGAGCGGGAATGAGCAGCAAAGTCAACAACCTGGAGGGGGTGGGGCGTGAAGTGGTCCATTTGTATTTAAAGGGCCAGCGCTCAAAATTACCTTTCTGGTGTCATTACGCAGAAAGGGTTCAAGATGGACCTGTGGAGTTGAATTAATGAAGAATTCAGACCCAAGTATAGCATTTACAGTTTATGTAGACCACAGGGAAATGCTTTAAAATGCACAATTCCATTTTTTTTTTCAAAAGCACTATATCACTCCTTTAAAATATCTTGATGGAGGAATTCTGTATTTATTACAAGTGAATATATGCAAGAGTGTAGCCTCAAACATGAACAAATAAAACTTCTACTATTACTATGGACATGTGAATCAACAAATTACTCTGAGCACATGTTCAGCGCTTGCAATCTGAGCCAAAAACATCCAGTTTTAATGTACATCACTCTGAAAAACAGGTAAATGCAACCTTGCTTGGTTCAGTTGCTGTACTGAAAGATGAACATATAGTCGCTGAAAGCAGTTCACTAACCTCAAGGATTTTAGAGCCTTTGTATTACAAAGAAGTATTAAAAATGAAAATAAATGTTACAGTTAGTGGGTGAATTAAAATTTAACCCAGAAAGAGTAAAAAAGAGAAATATTTGGTTTCAGTCTATACATCTGATTCCAACACTTCCTCTGACAAAGGGAACCAGTGAAATCCTTCAGTGTATTAATCCAGATGTCTGGCTGCTTCAGACACAGAGCTCTGTCAGAATTGTATCCTGGCTTTACAGCTGGAGTCAATTCAACAGCCTTGGCAGCTAATCAGCCACTATCTTTCATCAAAAAGGCACAGTGGCAGGGCCTATCCTATCTTTACAAAATCTACCGCGGTGAGGGTGCGTTTCAGTTGTACAGGCTCTCAAAGCACTCCTGTTTGATGGGTTTGAGAACAATCACATAAACCGATCCAGTGTGTTGTATATTTGGCTACAACCCTGCTCTGGGGGATATAAAAGTAGACTTGTTTCATAGTGTATGATATTATATATAAAGCCGCCTTTAAAACTATCCTAAAATAAAAGGAAAACATCAGATGACAGCCAGTCACATGAAACCTGGGTTTGGTTTTGCAGGTTCTGAAGACTTGCATAACCCAATTTCGACTCCAACAGTGTGGATCTCATTCGTTTCACCGAGACAAGGGTAAAAGTATGCAATGGTAGTACTCGTATATCTACTGCATGTCGTCAAAGTCATTACAGCTTATCTTAACTCAAGATTTAGCTCAATTGCCCAAATTACAGCCCATCATCAGCTCCGCCTGATTAAAAGTTTAGCTCTCATTCCTATTGAAGAATATGGCATTAATGGAAAGTAATCGCTGCTAAGCACTGAGGTCATCCTCAGAAGGAGAGTTAATCAGAGAAAAACAAAATAAAAAGTACAGCTCAGCTTGCCCCCTACCTGTCACTGTCAGTGCAGCTTCCAGAGTTACTGGGGTATGAAATTAATTTAATTCACACCTTTCACACACTTCACAAAAGATCAGTGTCCATTGAGACCTGATGTGAAGATTTAGCTTAGAGCTACACGCCACATAGCCTAAATGAGTGACCACAGGGAGTGATTAAGTATGTTGTAGTCAGGTGATTAGACCAATCTCAGCAATTCCGTCTGCCGCAGGAAAAACAGGCGGAGAATAGAAGGTCAGTGTTTAGGATTAAACTGAATCTGTTATCGAGCGCTGAGCTTTGCCCTGAAATTAAAACTAATGCAATATATGTTTTCATGTGGATCCTGCAAGGTCGCAGTGAAAATTGTATTCACCTTCCATGTTGCATTGTAGATGCAGTACATCCCATGTGGCACTCACTTGAGTAAGAGTGAATGCGCTGCTCTGTTTTTTAAAGCCTCCCGGGAAACCAACACTGTGTGCTCCCATACTGTCATGTAAGCTAGTTTCCGTTTGTAGTACGCTGGTAAGTGATGGTAATTTATGAAGCAGATTTATTTTTAACAGCCATTTGAATGAGATTGAAAAGAAGGTAATATCACACCTCTATCACTGTGGGGACTATAATTAAGTTACTGTGCCAAGCTTATGTCTTCATTTGTTCATTAACTTTGCCCTCATTTCTCCATACAGCACATATCAGATCATTTACACATTCATATCTATGGTGAAAATTAATACAGTGTGTGTTATTGGATGCTAAAGCGGAAAAAGAATATTAAATAAAAAAAACTCTACCTCACCTTGGCAAGTATCACCTTTTGATTCATTATGGCACACTGAGAGGAAAACATTTTCTGCCTTTATTCATTTGTTCTGAATGATAATATGACTCGGTGCTCATTTTTTTCCCCCAGTATGGAAGAATAAATAAACAGAAGTCTCCTATGGTTTATGAGGTTAAGACACTGACGGTGAACTGCATCTATGGGATGTTTTTTTCTATCTCTTATGTCACTTTCAATTCTTTTCATCTTGCTTTCGTCTGTACTAAAAATAAAGGTTTGATTTTCAACTGAAATTACAGTATTAGGTAGGTTTATTTAATCAGATTTTCATAATAGTGACCAAAACATTAAACTACGCTTAATGCACATTTATTTAAAGGCTAAAAAATTATATACGGACTCAATCCCAAAAGTTTGAATTACAGATGAGCAAGTTGTCATTTGGACCTGTCAACAATAGCCTTAGACCTCAGACAAAGTCTTTTATTTGCGAAATTTTTAAGGTTGGACCACTGAGTCCAAATACAAAAATCAAGACGAAAATGACTCTTGCATAAAAATGTACTGACACCTTATATGAAGACAGAGGCACTGAAACTTTTTGAGTACTTCCACATTGGCTTGATCTTTGAGCTGGGAAAAGGTATTCGAGAAACATTTTAATCACTTAACATATATTTCCGTGTTTAATTTTCTGCCACTATGGAAAGCTACAGTGTCAAATACCTGCCTGTCAATCACAATCAATCTGGTGGTGACCACAGCTTTAGAATATTCTCATAGACTTTTGAAATAGTGTGGGTTTATAAGTGCTTTAGAAGAACATTGCTGTGAAAACAATCAAAAAATAGTTCATATTTTCTATTTCACAGCTTTTTTCCTTACTTATGGTGCTTGCACTCTCCATTCAGTACACTGCTTGCTAGAACACTCTTTACTGTAATGGTTGTAGTTAGTATGAGTTGATAAGACTACTGTTTGAAAGAGTTTGGTCGTACTTGCAGTAAACGGCATGTCTAGTCCTGAGAGCAGAACAATAAAAACGATTACACTTTTTTGAGCAGAAAGAGCAAACAAATTTGAAACAAGTTATTCTGTGATGAAATGATGTCAAATTTTTTTGGGACACCCTGTACACTCATGTACTGCTATTGCCCTATTTGTCCTTTTGACTGACTTCTATTGTCTTGGTGAAGCGATGTGGTATATACACAGGTCTGTAATACAAGCACAGTTTACTGGTAACAACCTCTCATCGCCTCCTGAATCATCCATCTCCCAAATTCCCTTAAGGGTCAATAAAACATCTCATAATGAGAACTGTCACCTTTCGTCACCTGGACTGCAACAAAAAACACAATTCAGTTCAGAACCTGAGGAATTTTCTCAACATGGTGCCATCCACCGAGCTATGTTTAGTGAGTTTGCTTGAGGCAAAAAAGTCCAGTCGGACAAATCTAGAAGGGTGAACTCACAATCCCAAGATAAACAGGATGTGACAAGGCAGAAAGGATGCAGGCGTATTTTATTTAAAATAAGCAACGAGAAACAGTGGAGCAAGAAACATCACAATGTAAGTAATCAGGAGGAGGGAGCAAAGGCATATAAATTATAAATGACATTTACATTCATGACTTGACATCTTTCACAGAACTCAAGACTAACTCTTCTCATGGTTTTCATTAGAGTGCCTTTTTTTTATAGGTGCAAAAACATCAGTTGTGAAATACTTTGACATCATTAACTCTCTACTGTAACTTCAAAATCATTGAAATTTAGTCAACATTTTGCTGTGTTCTGTACAGAATAATCTGCACTTACACATTCATCAGTGCTGCTGCCTGATGATGAAAGGATGCTATAAAACATGTTGCTTAGAGACACTGCCCCCAACACCGGCATCATTTCCTGCCACAATTTGGACACACTCTTTGCAATAAATACTATGCCTAATATGGGACTTTATCATATCTGAGCAAAAAGAAAATAGACCAGCCATTCTTTGCCAAAAAAAAAAAAAAGGCAGATAAGGCAGATCATATGTGGTAGGCACTGAGATGAGGCCATCTCAACCAAAGGTGTTGGGTCAGGAGTACAGATAGAGTGATTACTTGGTTGGCCAACTATTTGGCATTTTGAAAGAATAAGCATCTGCCTCTAATTATTTCATAAGCCCTGAAAACAAAAAAAATGAGCGCAGACACATCTGCAATGCAGGCAGCTTTGGTCAATGTGCTTCCTGAGGAACAATGTTCGCACTACCCATTTGTTATGTAAAATAAATGCACTCCAGACAGAACAGCAGGTCTACTTAAGCAGACACAATGGAAACAGAAGAGCGTGAGTGACCGTTCGTTTAAGGTCAGTGGTTTTGTGTCTCATTTGTTATTATTTTATCAGATGCAAAATAAAACGACAAAATGATCTCAGCATTATATAGTATGTCAGGTATCAGATGTCTGGCTCTTCAAGTAGTCAGAAATAGCATCTGTATCATCCATCAGAAACTCAAACCAGACAGCCACTACTCCGGATTAGTTATTTTACAGAAGACATGGAGCAATTACCTCCACTGATGATGTTGAGTCTGATTTGATATGTTTTAAGAATGCATTGTCGTTTAAGGAGTAGTAATAGGCACTGTTTCACAAATAAACAAGCAGAGTATGTTCATAGGCTGGGTGCATTCAATAAAGAGGAATCTAAAGTGGGGTACACACTAAAGGATTTTCTAAATCACAAGAGATTTTTTTATCTGTTACAGACCCCACACGAAGATAAAAAAAAAAACAAAAAAAACATCAGGCATTGACTCAACAGTTTTGATCGTACTGTGTGGTGCTACAATGATCTCAACACAGCACACCACACACCTAACCATTCTGTCCCACCACCGATCTAGAATCTAGCCCTCCAACACAGAAATATCGCGTGATCAAACGTGATCTAACAAAAACGAAGAAGAAGAAACATAGCAACAACCAGAAAACACAACACGCAACATAAAAGAGGGCATACAAGACAAGGAAATGATGGTTATCTTGGGACTACTGTTGACAGAAAAAATCCCAAATTTCTGAGGTTCACCGAACTTTATGTTTCAGGTCAGCCATGCTTGTTTTTATTGATGCCTCCTTCCTTGTTCCTCAGTCAGCTCGCTTTTTAATTGGCTACATATCATTCCATGTTACAATTCACCTTTTAATATTTACGACTCTCGCCTCGACCCTCTCGGAACCAATTATCGGGACAAATTCACTCTTAACACACCTCAGACTACAGGATAATCTTATAGGATAATCTTATAAATCATAAAATAATCTGGCATTTGCCATCCTTGGTCAGGAAAGGGGAATATCAGGGCAAAAACAGCCTGATTATCTCTGTGTGTGTACGCCGTTTAAGGATCAGAGCTACTAAGAGGTACTGCAAGGGCCTTTCTTCAAGAAAATGCAAAGGGCGAAAAATACAACTCACACAGATCTGCTAAATGTCAGGCACACCGCTATAACCAATGAAAATATTTAGATGCAGTTGACAGATTTTTGGTCGTATGTGTAAGCAAAACCATGGTGCTCTGAGCTCCTTTTTAACAGCATGCCATGACAACCCAAAAAGTTGTCTGACAAAAATTAAGCAGTCCTTATTTTATTAAATTATAGTCTCACATATTCCCCACACATTACAGGTGACTGGTGAATCAAAAAAAAATGAAAATACAGCATCCATGAACGGTTCACTGCAATAGTCTGCTATGCATCTGTGAATAGAAGTAACAGTAATGTTCAGACAGGAATTTGAGAACCTCCGTTTCTCTTCTGCATGGAGCAAATATTGATCTTCAATTACAGATTTCACAATAGCAGCACTTCAGAACTGTGCTTCAGCTGTGGGTTACACTCATCTGGTTGCTCTATAATTGATGTGTTCTGTAAAAACACCACTGAATGCAAAATATAATTATATGTTGTGAATCAGACTGAACGTATAGCCTGCGCTATGAACATCTAAACCAGAAATCTCATTAATATTCCTAAATAAGATTCCAGCTACTCTAACATTGCTATATGATAATCAAGGACATGACACACACTTGATATGTGTGCTCTGAAAGCACATGGACTGCCCACCATTCACAGCAATTTCTAGTAATAAAAATATTGACCATATGGTGGGAAGTGGGAGTGCTGTTATGGTACTGCATTTTAATAAACTAAATCGGTTTTACAGGAGAAAATTACATGCATATTTCTATTGACGCTGACGTAAGATTGGACATCTAGGAAAAGATTGTTTTTCATCATCAGTGCTGCTGGTGGCACAGAAAAACACATAAATACAGTGTACAGTGGATATGTCTATACTAGGGCTGTCAAAATTAACATGTTAACAGATTAATCCATCATCATGATCTGATTAAAAATCTCAATGCAATTAATCCATCTGCAGCACAGAATGACTTAAATGAACATATCTGTCAACATATTTGGGGCAGTTTGTCCAAGAAGAGTGAGCGTCACATATGAACAAATGGGCAGTTGATCCAGTAGTGACAGGCAGCAGAACCAACCCATAAAGTTGGAAGACGCTAAACAGCACGTTGGTCCTCTGGATGGAAATATGAGGACAAAAAAACCCAAGATAGAACAGTTGTTTTGTTGAAACTGTTAAAGGTGTTTAATAAACACATGAAGTGCATATTTATTCCCTTTATTCTTGAGTCTGTTTGCAAAATGAAACGAGATTAATATAGATTAAAAATGAATGATATTTAATTGTGATTAATTGAAATTAATCCACAGCAACCCTGTGATTAATCTGATTAAAAATTTTAATCATTTGACAGCACATGTTTATTCACAAAAAAACCACAATCACCAAATGTCCACTTACTATGTACTTTAACAACTGATATATACAGGGTGTCCCAAAAATGTGACACCATTTCTCCACCGCACTGGAAACTTAGTGTGAGCTTAACTTAAACGAGAATCTGCGTGGAAGATGAATTGGACATGCTAATGACGGAGACAATGTGCTATTGAAATGGCCCCCACGCTCACCTGACCTAACACAGTGCGATTTCTTTCTGTGGGGTTAGGGTGAAAGGTCCGGTCTATATCCCACCACTTCCCACATATGTAGAGGAACTCAAGAGGAGAATGACTGAGGCTCTGGAGAATATTACACACCACATGCTGCAGCAACTCCACGACAGACTTTATGTGCACCACGTCACAAGTCGCACACATTGAACATTTGTAATAATTTTGGAAAATTACCATCCCCCAGACTTTTTCATTTGAAATTTGTAGAATAAAACATTTTATGTCCAAAATCACTCTCATTTCTCCTGACCATGTAGTCACTCCGATATGGACATCTCAAATGATGTCAACTTTTTTGGGACACCCTGTACATAGGCTACAGTACAAATCACTGTCAGCATTTAAAACCATAAAGGAGCACCTTTTGAGCAAACGTAATCCAAAACTGACAACAGATAACCTACATTTGTATGCAGGGCATATAATGCAGCTTTTGACGCAATACGTAAGGTTACTGCATTTTTATTAACTCTGAGCTTTGTTCTGAGCAGCCTGAGTCACCTTATTTAATGCCTATGTTTACTTTAACCGACAGATCTGAAATACAGTCCACACTTTTAATAAATATAAATTCTATAGTAAGTTTACCATGGCCAACTGTAACATAAGCAAGGGATTCTCTTTTAAATTGAGGATGAAGGGCATTTATATCGAATAAGATTTAGAAAGCCCTTCACGACAAGGATAATGATGGGGTATGAAAACCGTCTCACTTTCAATTTCAAAAACTGGCCTTGGAATATCTGTTAATAAGAACAGACATATACAGCTTGTTGGAGTACGGTGAATAGTCAGATATATACACCACTTCACATGAGGGGAGTGAAAGGTGTCTGTAGTTAAGTGATCTATACGTGTCCCAAGTCATAAATACTAAGGGCTGGGTGATCTCAAGATCCTAGCTCCGAATCGAGCTTAACTTGGCTTATGATGTCCTTTTGAGAGGAACTGTAGAAGACCAAGCCATTGTTCAGTCTTTACAGGCTGCCCCTGGGCTAGTTAATACGCAGTAATAACGTGTCCTACCACAACTATGCAGACGACACTCAGATTAAAATCTCGCTAACAGCAGGTGAACATGGGCCTGTGGACTCACTCTGTCACTGCCTCCAACAGATCACTGTGTGGATGCAAAACAACTT
>JAPTYQ010000002.1:15977771-15990476 GCA_029814465.1 Ostorhinchus cyanosoma | reverse complement strand
CATGAAATAAGAGCATTGATCTACACAGGATATAATCTTATATTAAGTAATTGTGGAACCATAGATTAACAGTTGCATAAATCTTTGTTTATCTCACAAAGATATTTGATGGGGGGGGGGGTTCAGACTGCAGGCATGAGCAGTTCATCCTTGTCGGACGCGCACATGGGGGGTAGTAGTCTGTGATCATATGTGCATGATTGTCAGAGCAGAAGAGAAAGTGAAACTGACACACACACACACACACACACACACACACACACACACACACACACACACACACAGGAACAGTGAGCCACAGAATCTCCGCAGCAAAAAAAAATATTATAAATCTGCTACATATTAGCCAATGTTGATTAATCGGTGATACGCTCTAATCGGTCAGGCTCTAGTACCTTCTCAGCAAGTTCAGAGCAAGTGGAATCGAGCTGAAAATGTGACATTGATAGAAAAATTCTGTGATCCACTCTGAGACAAAAGATAGAGTCACTGGACTCTGGAATCAGAATGTTTTAGTTGCAGGGAATCAAGTCCATGCAGCAGCAGACTGACACCAGGACGTCTAAAATCTAAAAAAGAAAATGGATAAAACAACCATGTGTCCAAACATAATGATGTCGATCAACTTCACCTTTGGCTTAAGTTTCCAAAACGTGGTGATGCATGGGTTTAGTGAACACGTTTGCACTCTTCTCCCACCCACCCGATGGTCTGATCTCCCCAACGACAACATTCCACTGTGGGCCTGAACTGGTGCTGTGAGAGGGGAAAGGGGCAGATAGAGGAAATGGTAGACGCATCCTGGGTGGATATGTGACGACGTTTTTACAGGATATGTTATCACGACTCATCCGTGCTCTGGACACCTGGTATTTACAGAGAACAGTCTAATATTATATTTATCTAACACATAGAAATGATGTCAGAGGTGTTTCCAGCAGCTATCATGACCCCACACATGTTAGAGGCGGCATTCGGTTATAACGGAAAACCACCAAAACCAAGTGGAGTGGAATCTAGTGGTGATAAAACTATACAGAAATAACAGAAAAGGCGCAACAACACATATATGTGTCACTGAAACATGACAAACGCAGGTGTAGGGTTTACACATGTTCCTGTCTGGAAACGCAGACAAAGATAAACAGCAGAAGAAGAAACTGGAGTGAGTTAGTGAGTTCATCTAAAAGGCTTTCAAAACTGTAATGTCAGATCCCATGAAAAACACAGATCGAGATAGATGGAAATACTTTATTGATCCCAAACTAGGAAATTATAGGCAAATCTAAAGAACTACTGTAAAGTAAAGAAGCTACAGGAGGAAAATGACCGACAGGAAGTAAAAGAAGATGACATGATGGAAAGGACACGCCAAAAAACGTGACATCTGTAGCTGCTATAGAAGTCAATTCTGACTTCCATAATTCACATTATTCTGTAGGAAAATCTGAGTGTGGATGCGTGTATTTTTTTTAAAAATCAATAATAAAAAGGAAACTACAGCCTGACCAGATTTTTGGGGTTGATACAGATACTGAAGGACTTTAAAAAAGCCGATATGTGATATATTGGGTGATATATGAAATAAGATTATTATTATTATATATTAGATGAAGGTGGACAGGTCTGTGGTTGTTGGAGTGAAAGTGAAACTGACACACTTTACTCTTCCTCGAACTCTGGGCAGCACAGACGCACAGCAGCAAAAAACTTAATACATCTGTCGCATATCGGCCGATATTAATCTGTGATGCGCTATAATTGGCCCGTCGTGCGCTAAAGGAAACGTGGCCTGCTGTCTGTATCGCCCTCACAACCCAGTAAAACATGGAAAACAGAACTTCATTGAGCTGGTTTTTGGTGTGAAGCTTCATGACTTCCCTTCATGTCAAAGTAAAACCATCCTGATGAACTGATACAATCACATCAGAGCGTCTTTTCAATAATAATCGAAAGACCAGGGACGACGCAGGTGAAAATGTGGACAGTTTTTTTTAAGGGTTAATCTGCTTTCCTCAGCATTTCCAAATATATATTAGCACAAATAGAGGAAATTATTTAGTCTACCACCTGTTTTCTATTCTCAGCAGCACATCCTCTGCGCAGAACTGTTAAATTTACACAGTAAAGGTGTTAAGACATGCTTTTCTCACTGTGTTAAAGACCGGTGCAATCAGCAGAAAATTGTCAGTTGCAAACCTCAGTAAATCAACAGCTTATTTAACTCTGTCCTCCTCAAAATTCAGGCTAAATGACATTGTTACCCACTGTTATAGTTATTAAAATGTGACTGCCCTGTATTTAATAGACTGATATTTTGCTTAAAAAAAAAAGATGGAATTATGCTTTTTAAAACATTCCCCTGTGCTCTACATAAACTGTAAATGCTCTGCTTGGGTCTGAATTCTTCATTAATTCAACTCCACAGGTCCATTTTCAACCCTATTTCTGAGTAATGACACAAGAAAGGTGGTTTTGAGCGCCGGCCCTTTAAATGCACATGGCCCCGCCCCCCTCAGGTTGTTGCCTGTGCTGCTCTGTCCCATTCAGCCACTTGTGTTCATTAATACAAACTACTTTACATTTTAGGTAATCAGCTCAAAGTTTGGACATATTTTTTCAGTTTTTACTACAACCGCTGCTGCTGATAAACAATTATGTCGTACTCGGAGAAATGTCCGTCGGAAGTCTTGACATTATATGTGCAAATATTATGATGTAACTAGTTATAGATGCAACAAATTACAAAGAAATTAAAACAGGTTGTAGAAATCCACTCTATTTTTGCTGGAATGAATATAAAGATAGCTTTTACAGCACCTTTTTCAACTGTTAGGGTCCAAATACACAAATAAATGAACCAAAGACGAATAAAAGTGGGTTTAGCTAAATATGACCCCTTTAAATTGAAATGTTTGTTTGGATTTAACTTTAAATTTCTTGCTTTCTGTCAACCCTGAATGCTTCGAGATTGAAGAATGTTTGTCATTTTGTGCACATAATGAAATTTTTCTTGGAGTAAGTTCCTGGCTAGATAAAAAAAAAACCAAAAAAACAACAAAACTCAATGTCTATGTATATTATATAAAGACAAATAATGTAAAACACAATATATGTAAGTGCAGTAACAGGATGCTTTTACATGTTCATCAAAAGCTCTTTATAAAAACACCAAGTCACTGTCTTTTCTCATTTACATACCATTTCCTTTCCTGTCTTCTATCCTCTGTACTAAAAACAAACTCCAAATCTGGGCTATTTCTTCTAAAGCATCTTTTTTTTTTTTTTTCATTTTCAATCCACTTTTCCATCAGCGCTAAAAGCTTCCACACAGCAGCCACATACACGGTACTGATAAAGACCTCACAGATTATTTTAATTAAATAAAACCTGCGCTGCGTGTCAGACTCGGAGCACAGATTTCCTTCGCTGGCAACATTCGGAATGCTGCGGCAGCCGTCCTCGCAGGATATCATCAAGTACATGAGTCGATGCGATCTGCTTTAAGGCCGGTGCAACTGGAATGTATTTTCACTGCAGTTCAGCTGAAACTGGCAGCACTATCTCCACTAATTTCCCCAGTGCCTTAGAACCACACTGCGAATAACGCCAGCCATGCCAAACAGTGTCCTTTAACTGTGTGCTACCTTTTATCCCTTCCATAATACCCTTTTTTTTCCCCCCTCCATCTTTCCAATGTTAATAGATTTTATGCTAACTGTATTCCAGTTGCAATTTGCATTTCATCACCTCGCAGATTGGGTCTTTTTTCTTAATTCTCTTTCATATTGCCTTCCTGTCCTTGCTCGCTGTTATTAGCTGCAGATGTCGGGTGCTCAGTCTTCCGCAATGACCTGCGCTCATTACACAGAACCAGCATCAATAAGCTAATAATTCAACTTCTGTCCTGATGGATGCTAAAGTATGTACTAATCACCTTTGTCCTGACGTGGAACCTATTGAAAATCACTAATGTATTCATTAACGTAATTGTACACAGAGAGCAATTTGTACAACCTTGAGTATCATCAATTATCACTCGCATCAAATTTGTTTTAATTTAGGTTTATTGAAAAAATTGGTATGAGATGGCCAAGGTGAAGAGTTAAACGTAATAAGAAATGAAAATAGCGGTCACCTAGTGCTCGAGTCGACGGTGCGTACGTTATCTCCAAAGCAACATGAGAAGCACTTGAGAACTGATCACTACTTAACGATTAAACCCTGCAGATTCATCACAGGAGCAGACACAAGCGTCAAACCGTCGACCTTTTAACAACATCTCAATTTTACCTCGGTTACCGCATGATCCCTAACACTCCCACCCCGTCACACCTCCGTCAAATCATTATTCCAGTGTAATCTGTCTCTCCCCCTGAGGGTCCCCCATGCTAATGGGTATTTGCACATATGGTTAGCTTTTTTTTTTTTTTTTTTTTTTGACATCACAAGGTCATCCATATTTACCGAGCTCTATTTACATACTTGTGTGTCCTTACCTGTAGGTTACAGCTCACTTTCACTCAGTTATTTTATAATCATATTATTACCCCCCCCCCCCAAAGGAGAGGCAAGAGGTTTGGTTTTTAGTTCAGGTTGTAAACACTCTAGAAGCAAAACTATTGGTTGAATTCATACCAAATTGGTTCATAGATTGCCAGTGACCAAGAATAGATGTTACAAAATTTGGGGAAAAGTAGTTCAAAGTTGAAATTTTTGGAATTTTTAAAAATCTTTTTGTCCCCATTTACTTATAATGTGCAAAATTTCAAATGTCTATAAAAACATCAATTTTGTTTCAATTTACTTCAGCCTTGGTACATATATAGACGTCAGCACATGGATAGACATGATGGCGTCAGCTGGATCCATGCCAAAAGAAGATACAATCCATGTGAGGGGCGGGGTTTGTTGTGCCTGGAACCTGCTGTTGTTGTTTTTTTTACCAGCTGACATGAAAAGTATTAACTGATTCCATCCATCTGGGAATGTTGTCTTTGGTAACTCATAAGAACAAGTGGTTCCAGGTACAACAAACCCCGCCCCTCGCAAACATTTTACCTGATTTGCTTTATCTCTTATCATTGTGAAAACACCTTTTTGGTGACCTTGACCTTTGACCTACATTCACCAAAATTTAATGGGATCTATTCTGGACCACCGAGCACCTTTCCTTAAAATTTCATGGAAATCGGTCTAGTAGTTTTTGCGTAAAGTTGCTGATAAAAAAAAAAAAAAAACAACCAAAAACAATACCTTCACCTCCCCTTTGGGGGGCGGGGTAACTAGACTAGGTTAAGTTTTGGTGTTTCTTAAGAAATAATCAGCAGATGCGTCAAAAACCATGAAGAAGAGGTTGTAAACGTCCCTAAATATGTTGCTAAGAATTCACCTACTGACAGTTTTCCTTTGACTTTGCTTCGACATCCCATGCATTAGTGATGAATTGCATTAAGAATCATTGAACTCTACCAAGTATTGTTCCACTCTCCAAACCTACATGCTTCCTTCTGCACATGCTCTGTTCTATCGGGGTCAAAGCTGGACGTTTCAGCAAAATAAAAAAAAAAATAAAAAATAAAAAATCTAAATTCTTGACAGTTTCAACATGTTCTGTCCTGGATGGGTTTCATTTTTCTTAAATATAAGAAAATCATTTACATGTGGGTCTGTCTGATGCATCCACACCTTTTTTAAAACACCAAATATTTTTTTCAAATATTTCATAACATTTGAGGTGGTGTAAAAGGGCATCCAAAAACATGTTTTCTACTATTGCTGAATAGAAGATGCTTTAATCATACCCTTGTGGAAAATTCAAGGTGTCCGGCAGCTGACATAAAACCCACAATCACAACAATATAATAATGAGATAAATATTTTACTGAGCTATGCAAACCAAGAGCTTAGAAGACGATAACGTAAGAGGATACTTTGCTTTGCATGATTTTGCTTTTGCTTGCTTTGCATGTTTTTTTGCTTGTTCTATCGTATTCCACTGTGCTTAATTGTGCTGTGATTTCACTTCATTTTTGTTGCCTCTTGTGTGTCTTTTGTTGCTTTGGTTTGTTTAATGTTCTCTTTAACTGAATTTTAATTTTGATAACATATAGTCCTATCTTTTAAAGTATTGTGAGTAAAAATAAAGGAATTTGGTTGTAATTAATCCCATCCCTTGTGTTCTATGTCCAGACCTTCGCAGCTTTTTTATACACAGGCATTAAACTGATACGGGTCCCGGGGCTTCGTTGTTTCTTTAAGTACAAACTGCACTGTCGAACCTCCCTCGTGCTACATATGCAAACTAAAAGCTTACGAGACGATAAAGTAAGAGGAGCAGCATAAATAACAGGACGAAGTTACACAAGTTTACGCTGCCATTGTTCAGCATCTGTAAAAATGAGCAGGTCATGTCAAACTGTCGCCACATGGACTGAAATGAAACTCATATGAGTGAGTTTTCTTTTCTGCAGGGAGACGACGCTGCACAACACTGGAGTCCATTCAATCCCACCTCCGTCACTGACCGTATCTTATTGTTTTATGACCATGATGATAGAAGTCTTAATCTCTGAAAATCTTCCTCTTCCTAATATCCATACTTCTCACAATGCTGAAGTGATTTAAATGCATTTCTCAACCCTCTGAAATCATAGTTGGACCTATTTACAGGCACAATAAAACACCCCCACCCAGAGTGTAGTCAGAGGTGAAACAGGCTGGAAATGTAAACCAGAGACGGCAGTAAAACCCTGCTTTATGGTCTGTTTGTTACTGTTTAAGACTGAACGGCTACAAGACTTGGTTAAATCTGTTATTGGCATGAACACATAAAAAAAAGCTTGTAATAGAATAACCTTAAATCCAAAATGCATCTGAAACATGATCTAGTTTTTCTATCACAGAACTACAGTGAAAGCGTCTCGTCTGTAAGTGTTTGAGTAGCATTAACACGACCGCGCTGGCATTTTACAACCAGGAAGATCAGGGTGTTTTTCTATATCATGTCAAATCCGTCTGTGTAAAAGTTTCTACCTCTGGGTCAAACTTTATGGAACCCATTTTAGTTTTTAGGTTGTGGTGTCACTGGGGTCTCCACTCAGATGAATCAGCCCATCTGTTTAACATCCAGGCGACCAGTCCTGGAAAAGCTACGTGGAAAATGTAAGGTCTTAAGGTACCAGTTAGACATTAAACGCCTCATGATAGTGATTTTACCACCTGGAAAAACCAGCAAAAAATAGTTGATCTAAACCTTTAGTCAACTCTGTATGTAAACTATTTATAATTATATACTGTTTAAAGTTTACTATCCCTAAATATTATCTTTATTTACACTTTATTCTATGGTTGTTGTCTCATGATGACCAATGTATTTAGTTATTACCCTGTTTGTCTGCAACTTTAGGCAAAAACTGCTACTTTCCATGACATTTTCAGTATAAGTGCCAGGTGGTCCAGAATAGATCCCATGAAATTTAACTGAATGTAGGTCAAAGGTCAAGGTCACTAAAAATGTGTTTTCGCAATGTTAAAAGAGAGGGCAAATCAGGTCAAATGTTTGTGAGGGGCGGGGTTTGTTGTGCCTGGAACCACTTGTTTTGGTGCCTCTATACATGTGCCAAGTTTGAAGTCAATTGAAACAAAATTGATGTTTTTACAGATGTGAAAATTCACTCATTATTATTTTTTATTTATTTATTTATGTATTGTAATCATTATATCTGTCCGTTCACCTTATCTGAAGAATACATTGAGATATCTGCAACAAAATGATACCGTGAATGCATCTTGTTCATGTTCAACATCCTAAATCTCTTATTAATGTACATTCTGAGCGGCTCATGTAGTAAAAAAAAAAACCTGTCAAACTTTAATTCCTCTTTGTCTTTTTCGGTTATTTCACCTGTTTTGACCCTAAAACACACAGTAAAACAAAACCACTGCAGAAAAAGAACACAAACACATACACACGGCAGCTTTAACGACACTGAAACACACACAAATTCACAGCAGCACGTTTACCTGGAATAATCTCTCAGAGGTTAAAGGGTTAAAGGGTAAATTATTTGTTCAAATGTGAACCCAAAAAACAAAAAAAACATGTGACATATTGAAGAGAACGTGTAGGACAAACACACCGAACCATGGAGGTAGAGTTCTGTTAAGTGCCAATTAACTCTGGCTGGAAACACTCCCGTTCAGAGTAGTTAAACAAGGCATGAGTCACCAATTAGTGCGATCAGGGTGTTTTTTTTCACGGAGATGTTGCTGCAGGACGGCTCCCCTGTGACCTCCCACTCGCCCACTCATCTTCAGTGATGGTTCGGAGGAGCAGGAGCGTCTTTGAAGAGCCGGCTCAGCAGGGGGCAGAGGTGCGTGACGTGTTGTCATTACCGTGGCGACGGCTCCGGTGGACACGCTGCCATCATGTGAAAGTGGCGCCATCAGACCACAGTTGTTAAGCTCTGCGGTTGGTCAATATGACCTGTCAGTCACAACAAACCAATTTAGAGTTGATGAGCATCCTCCGGTGACAGATATCAAGCATGAGAAAATTGAAAGTGACACTGGGTTCTTCAAAAAAAAAAAAAAAAAAAAAAAATGATTGATGCAGCAAATCAATTACAACAATTTAATGTTCATTTGAAGCCTTTTACAAAAACAAATCTTAGTCCTCGTATCCGGTATTTACGCTCAATTTTAAAGACGTTGATTAAAAAAAAAAAAAAAAAAAATGACAATGTTCTTTCCCCAAGTGACATTGGTAAATTATTTCTGCTGGAAATCATCTTTTTCAACTGTCATTTGTCAAACTGACCTTGTCTTTTGAGGAGCTGTAATTATTTCAAGATATAGTTTGTTTTAAGAGGAGTGTAATTTTAAGGAAGGGAAAGTGACAGGCAAATAGCTTCAGCGTTTTGAATTAAATACTTGAAGGTGAAGTTTACATGATGGAAAAATGAAAGAAGGAACCTGTGAAAGATGAGAAATGACTCAGAAGAAGAAGAAGAAGTTTAAGAACACACTTTCAGATCATTCCTGCTGTTATTATTATTATACACATTTATGACTATTGTTACTATTATCACCTTATAAAGTTTATCCTTTAATTATTCAACTATACAAAAAATCTGTCTCTATTTTTTTATGCACCTTAATACACTCACTTTTTTTTCACTACTTTATTAACTACTTTATTTTTCCTTGCTTAGTGTACAGTTTATTTCCTTTATTATGTGTCAGTTTAGTTTCAGTTGTTTTAACACTACAGTTTAATTTCCTTTAATTCTCTTTTAGTTTAGCTGAACTGTTTCCATTAGTTGTGTGAAGGAAAAGTAAGACTTTAATTGCTCAGTTTTGCTGTGTATATGACAAACTTCTTGAACGCATACGTACATATTCATTATTATTACTTGTTTCTACTAGTTGGGGGTGTAAGATGTTTTCCTGGAATTTGTTTTTTTACTATATTGCTTAAATTCAATGTTCTAACACACACACACAAAAATGTAGTCACCTGTGGAACGGACAGGACTGAAAAAACATCCAATCATATTAAGCGCCCACTTGAAATGATGGAACGCTGATCTGTCAATCAAACTCAACCACCATTTGTCCCTCCCCCTTCTGTGCGTACCCCTCTTCGTGCATGAATCGTGCATTCTCATTGGCTTAGCGCACTACTACAGGAAACGTAGCCAGAGCTTGGCTAGTTATATTAGTAATATTTGGATGTAAAATTGACTGGAAAACTGTTTTGTCACAAACATAAACCACGAGTAAATGTAACGTCAGTCAGATTGGAATGAACTGGGGCTGATCGGAGTCGGAGCACCAGCCTGGTGAATTATAACTGTGCGGCACTCGTGAACCCTCGGGACTAAGCAGTGCGCGTCCCAGTATTCTGGAGGCGTGGCTTTGGGGCGATGTCCTTAGAAAGGGGTTTGGACTTTTGAATTGTGTATTTTCAAAATGGAGCTTGGTCGAACCGTTTTTTCTAAGATCTCGTACCCCACCTTTAATTATTTATTTATTTATTGTTTAATTGCTTGCTCTGATTATTTCTCGTCTCACTCCCATTTCTTCTTTTTACATTTTCAAACTCGACTCAGAACCTTCTTAAAACTCCAACGGTTCAAACTGTAAATTCATGCAATTTTTCAACCGGTCTTAAAATTTGGATCAGGAGTGTATTTAAGTGACGTTAATTAAAATATGACAATCTTTTTCTACAACTGAGATGTTTTGAGTGGAAATCATCTTTTTTTTTTCTTCTTCTTCTTTTCAACATTGTCATTTGTCAAAGTGACATTGTCTTTGGTGAAGTTGTAATTATTTCAAGATATAGTCGTCTTTTTTTTTTTCTTTTTTCTTTTTTTTTAAGAAGTCTGCAGTTTAAGGAAAAGAAATTGTCATGCAAATTGCTTCGGTGTTGAATCAAATACTTGAAGATGGACATGACTTTCAAGGATGGCTTCACCTTGAATGGCTTAGTGGATGTTTGAGCGGCTGATTGTGCGCACGCTGTTTAAGAAAAGGAGACGGTAAAAGAAGCGGGAGGAGAGTCGGAGAATGGCTTCTACTGTCTTTTGAATGTCATTTGAGAACACAAGTCCTCCATCAGATCTCTGGAGCCCATTCTGCTGCCTATTACCATCACTCCACAACATATTACTCCCCTCACATAATATATATATCACCTACATACTCCTTGTAATAACCTTGTGCTGCATCAGTAAAAAGCATGAGATATTAAGTGACAATGAAACTATGTTTTTTTAATGAGGCGTCAATGAAACTGAGATTGCTTCGCTATTCAGTGATAAATTATCGCTATGTGTTAGTTCAGTTTCACATCTCTATTACAGCGGTTTTGATCTATCCTAATTATCACACATGAAGCGTGAGCGCTATCACTCTCATGCTGCCCTAAACACTCCCCCCCACAGTCAAAAAGGTGTGGAAATATAGCACAGGGGGATTAAAAATGGATGACTACATCTCTATGAGTAAACGCTGACCTGTATCTGTATGTGTATGTGTGATGCGGCCTGTGTGCAGTTTGGTGGTGAATCACAGAACCGTGCAACATTTAAAGACAGTTTAGTTCTTGCTTGGCTGATTGCAACATGGAGAGTCTAATTCTAAAGATTCCCAAAGGCAGTTTAGTCAGATTGTGGTGCGATCTGGGGTAAACTGTAAACAAGCGTTTTGTTCTGAATTCGTTTCAGCTCCAGCCTTTTGTGATTAGTTGAAAGGATTTGATTGCCGGGTGTTTTTTTTTTTTTTTTTGCCGTTTTATGACTTCCTCTATTCCCTCGGGGTGATATAAGGATATAAAGTGTAGAACAAATTAATAAAACCTGGTTGATTTGAAAGGAGAAAAAAAAGCTGGCAAACTCCTTCTCTATAAGTGAAGGAGTGACACCGAAGCACATTCTGCAGTTCCACACACACATTTCATATGACGGTTGCAAAAGCAGGCAAATAGGATTTAGACTGAAAAAAAAAAAAAAAAAAAAAAAAAATTTAGATTAAAAACAGTTGAGCACAAATCAAGATTTACACGGTAATGAAAAACAGGATTATGGATTTGTTCAAAAGCTTTTTGCATGTCGCACAAGTATTACGGCTTGTATCGGGTGATGCGGCGTTGGTTCATCTACTTCTACTCGCAGCGTGGAGATGAGGTTTTAATGAATGCTTTTGTTGAGATTTGTGCTTTAAACTGTCCTTCCTCCGGTTCTTTGTCGAGCGCATTATGGGTTTTTTCCAAGTAGAAATGATGGTTCGGGTCAGAATTCAAACTTCCTTAAACTGAAATCCTGTTACTTTTACAGCTATTTTTATTATTGATTGAACCCATTTTAATGATAAAGTTGTTATAATTTAATTGTTTTTAGATTTATTTTTCCCAAAGTTCCTCAAAATCATCGGAAAAGCTGCTTTTATTTGGAGGGAATTGAACAGCACTGTTGACCTCACCAACACCTTATGAAAACGGAGATTAAAAACATGTAAAAGATTTAAGAAGCCAGAAATGACATAAAAAAAAGAAGTCAGACCGGGCTGTGAAAATGTACATTTATGGCAGTTCGTGACATATTTTAGTGAGTTTCATGAAATTTGTCCTTTGGGACTTGAGCTGAAAATGGATTTTCCAGTTGTTCGTCAGCGACAGTAGAAGAGCTGCTTCTGGTTTTTATTCATGGATCTTGTTTCTGAAACAACTAGAAACGCACTTGGAAAATGCAGACCTCCGCCAAGGCCGAACCCCCCCCCCCTCATTTGTTCAGCATTTCCTGGAAATTTCATCAAAATCCATTTGCACTTTAACCCATAAAGACCCAGTGCTACTTTTGTGGTAGTTGTCTTAAACGATTTCTTTTTTCCATTTCTACCTTTTCTTTATTGATTTATCACCAATTTTTTTTATATTATCCTCTGTATTTTGCATTTTAAATGTTTTTTTTTTTGGTGCAAATCATGTATTTTCCTATATTTAATTCATAGATCATGTAGATATTTCTGAAAACTCAGAGTAAATTCAAAGATAATTACATCAAAACAGAAAGATTTAAAAAAAAATTTACTTTTTCTGCAAAGATATTACAAACTGAACATAAAACCAAGTGTCTCCATCCACTGTCATTGATCCAACTCTATGGGTTTTACTGGTGAATCAATGTTGTAGAAGATGAC
>JAPTYQ010000002.1:15930226-15942062 GCA_029814465.1 Ostorhinchus cyanosoma | reverse complement strand
AATTATAGAAAAATACAGGAAATAAAATGAATTTTGCATAAACTGATTATACAGAAAATAAATAAGAAATACATTAATGTGGTTTCCTCTCGTGTCCACACATACCGCACCGTGTTTCTGTTAAAACTCGTCTTCTTCACTCATTGTAACATTCATCAACATCTGTTTTTTTTATTCACCTGATTGTAGTTGTGAAAAAACGGTCTTTCCATTGCAGTTTTGCGTAATATACCTTTTGCGCTACGTCCAAAAACTAGCGCAAAAACCTTTAAGAGATGACAGAAGAAGTCATTCCATAAACATGACAACGGACGTAAATATCATGTTTTTTCACTTATATTTATTATTATATTTTACTCCTCTATTTCACACTAAATGAAAACATGATGTGGTTTCCTGGTGAATCCACACATACCGCACCATGTTTCTTTTAACCCTTTAAGTCCTGAGGCTATTTTGGCTGTTTTTTTTAATACTTTTGGTTTTGTCTCTTTATACCACATCAAAAAAAAAAAACTTTCCCATGCCCATGCTCCGTCTTTGCGCCGCTAAGTCCATTTTGATGACGTCAGACGCTTACGTAACATCATCACGTAGAGTAGTATCAGCTGACTCCACCACTTTTCCCAGTTTGTAAAATAGCGAACGTATGAACAGAAATGCAACGCCTGCCGTCCCATCCTCGAGTAAAAGTGCGCGTTTATGCTCAGAGAAACCTATTTTCTACTAGCGAATTAAAACAATCATATCTCCGGTTTTCTATCTTGTTTATCGGCGCCAAATAAAAACTGGGAGCGAGTTTCAAATCCGCACTTTGGAGTAAAGTTGACGACCTGATCATCGGCTCCACAGGGTCCAAACTCTTCTTCTTCTCTTGTTTTAACGTCCGTCAACATCCATTTTTTTATTCACCTGATTGTAATTGCAAAAAAAGGTCTTTCCATCGCAGTTTTGTGTAATATACCATTAGCGCTATGCCCCAAAAACCACCTCTTATCAGCGCAAAAACCTTGAGAGTTTTGTCGAAATTGTCGTACATTTTTTTGAGGGTTAATGGAAAAAACGACTACTTCTTTCATAGTTCATGTAATGCGATGTTTTTTTTTTTGTTTTTTTTTTTGGGCTGGATTTTTGGCTAACCTCAGTGTCAGGAGTCCAAACTAACCACTCAGACTTTCAGACACATTTACCGCTAATAAAGTTAATGACCTCAGGTGACGCGATCAGACCTGATGATGGCGTGGGGCAATATGAGAGAATTGGTATTCATTTTGTCCGCTTCAAACAATGAATAATTTATGTTTTGCTTGAAGCTACTGCTGGGCTGGTGTGAAGAGGAATGACTGCAGCAGAGTAGATGCTGAGAGCAGAAACAGAAGAATGTTAAAGGCAAAAGAAACCCTTATCTCTCCTTCTCACTGCAGTGGTCTTCAGCAGATAGACAAACATCTCAGTGTCTGTGGGTTATCTGTGCGATCACTCTGACTTAATGATGTTAGAAAGATCCGTTTTCAGGCATTAACCTCCATCAAAAAAAATGGAATTTTACCACGTCTGCGTTCCTTAAGCGATGAAAATGTCTTTCTAATGAAGGTCGTATATAAAGACGGATGTGATGCGAGCTTTATTATTAAGATTCGTTCCCATGTGTGTTTCAGTTCAGTTTGCTTTTATTCGACTGATGTGATGCTTTAAAGTTACCAACCCAATATAATTACATTCTATTATTCGATTCTATTATTTAAAACGAATAAAACGGTCCTCCAGGCTCCGCTCTATCAGGTTTACGAGAAGTTACCGTACACGTCCTTAACGATGCTGTGTTTGTCCTCGGGTTTAACAATAACAATAAAGGATATAATTGGATGTGATTTAGAAATCAACCGAGCAACTTTGTTTAACCTTATTTAAAAAAAATAGAAATTACTGATTGTTTTTTTGTTTTGTTTTTTTTAAGTACAGGCAGTAAAATATACTTCAAAGGTAAATGTAGCCTTTTGAAGCTCATTTTTATCTGCACTTTATGTTGCGTTTTGAAACTAATTTGACGCCATACATTCTGCACTTAATTGCAGATGGAGAAGCGTGATTGGTCACTCAGAGAACACGCCTCCACTGCTCTAGAGTCTGCAGGCAGTTAGTGATCTCCTTAGCATCCGTCAGTTTACGTGGCCAAACACTTCCACTTCCTTATTATCCAGCTGAGAGTTGACTGTGGAATATTTAGGAACAAGGAACGTTTTATAGATCTGTGGACATGGAAGGGATTGGAACACCTGATTCTGACTATTTGGATGGAGGAGACAATACTTTTGGATTTATAGTGTATGTGCTGCTGCAAATAAAGTTGGAATAATTCTGTTTTCAGACACAGTCGTCCTTTTAGTCTTGGTTGATAGACTGATGGTTGATATTTGTATGAATCCATTCAGTCGATTTATTAATATTTATTCAACACGTTGTTTTGTCTGTTTGTCTTTTATACATCGTTTTCATCTTGCTGCATTTGTTATGCATCATGTAGAGTATATGCACCAGCGGATTTGGTCTTTTGTATGCGTTATCGTTGCATCCGTTTTGGCTAAAGTCAGACTTCATGTGGGGAATGTGTGCAACGATGCAAAAATAAGAAATTCCCTTATTACCGACAAGACTCAAGGCTGTAAATGAAAAAAAAAAAAAAAAAAAGCAAAGCAAAGCAAGGCCACATACCAAAATACACAACAGTCATTTATTTTCTCAAATTACAACAGCAGAAGCCAAAATCAGGATAAAAAAAAAAAAAAGAAAAGAAAATACCAGAATCTGAAAACAAATATGTTCCTTCTGCAATATGCTGAAAGATAATAGTGGATTTTTATTTTTTTTTAATTCCCTAAAAACTATGAAACACTGCAGTTTTAATGACCGAAAATAACTGCTGCGGAATAGATAATAAACAATACCTGGATTCATTTAACATCCCCACAGGACCCAAATATACACCAAAAAAAAAATCTATGTCTTCTATATCTATAATCGAATAACTTTCACCATCTAAACCAGGGGGGTCAAACTCAGTTTAATTCAGGTTCCACGTTCAACTTAATATGATCTTAAATGGGCAAATAAAAACAGTTAAAAAACAAAAAAAAGGTAAAATTATCTATTATAAATATTAACATCTACAAAGTTTCCTTAAAAATCTGAATAACATAAAAAACCTGACATTTTTTAAGACAAATAAGTGCATTTTCAACATTATTCTGCCTCAGTTTATCATTTATTCATGTATGTTACAGCTTACAGATCACAGTGAATCCACAAATACTCAAAATTTTCAATAACAGGAAGAATATTGACGTTTCAGGCTGTTTCTGTTTTTTTTTGTGAATATATAGTTTGTAAATATGAACATTTTCATGTATTTTTATTTATTTTTTTTACGCTGAAACAAAGATTGGAGTTATTAATTCTAGGTTATTATGTTATTATTTTACTGGTTTTGATGATATTATGTTACTGGTTCAACTCACTTTAGATCATACTGGTCTGAATGTGGAACCTGGACTAAAATGATTTTATTTTATGTTTTTATTAATTCTTTTTTTCATTTGCATCACTTTCATCTTTCTGTACTTTTATATTGTTTTTTTTTTACCATTTGCATATTTTGCATCGTTTTCATCCTATTGTTAAAATCTTTTAATACAACTTTATTCTTATCTTTAACATCATTTTCATCTTGTGGACTCTTAACATTTCACATAATATCTTTTCCTGTTATGCTTTTTATTTATTAAATTTTTTTGTCTTTTTTTTCCCCATGTCATTGGATCTTTTACATCATTTCCATCTCAGGTGCGTCTTTTACAATATTTAATCCTGTCACATTTTTAAACATTCCTTTTCACATTTCGTTGCATATTTTTACGTGTTCTCATCGTTTTCATCTCGTTTTATCACTTACTTCTGCTTTTCCTTCATTTTTACTGTATTAATTAGTAAAAACCAGTCCACGTATTATATGTTTGACTCTGTATTGGGTCGACAAATATGTTTTACATTTAGCGACCCAATAAAGCGACCCATTTTAGAAAAGCAGGTTGAGATTCACAGAACATACAGATTAAAAGTAAAAAATAAATTAAATCTTGAGAGACTTGTTTTTCTTTTCTTTTCTTTTCTTTTCTTTTTTTTTCTGAAACCCTTGAACTTGACTGAACATACAGGAATACACAGTACCATATATTCTTAACAAACTTCCCAGAGGTGTTTCTTCTTCACTTTTTGGGATAGACAAACCTAGTACACATCAGTTTAATAGCCTCCAGTGAGCCCCCAGACCTTTTTACCCCGGCTGTGGAACGTCTAAAGCTCTGCCTGAAAATTCCCCCGGAGAACTGACCGAAGAAACGTCTTGTGAGCGGTGAATTTCACTTTCTAGCCGTGTTCCTTTTAAGTGACAGCTCCATTATACCAGTGGCCTTAATATGAGAATAGCTCCGAGCTATGAACCAGTTAAAAGAGAAACAGAGGAACGAAGTCTTATTTAATTCAAACTACATTTTTTACATTCATTTCCATTTGTTCTTTTTTTTTTTTTTTTTTTATATTATTATTGCTTTGCATTATAACAGCGGTAAGTGCTTAAAGCATAATTTGCAGTAATGTGAGAATTAATCAGTAAATTAGTCTTTAAAATGTAGAGTACTGTGCATTTAGGGGATTATTTGTAGCTTAAATAAATTATTATTAATAATAATGACAGCAATGTAGATTTACCACTGAAACCAAAATTATAAATTTAAAACAGGGGTTCATAATATGATCTGAAGTGGACTACACCAGTGAAATAATAACAGTGAAAAAAAAAAAAGTAAATTACTTGATGAGAAGGTTTATATTTACAAATTATCCTTTAAAAAAACTATGACCTGAAATTTCATGAGATAAATAAATGCATTTTTAACAGTTTTATGCCTCAGTTGATCATTTATACGTGTGCGTTACAACTCACAGATCGCAGTGGATCTACAAATACACAAAACAATGTAAGTTCTTCATGTTTATTCAGGTTATTCACTTATTATGAAAGGACTTTTTTGCACCAAAATAAGTAAAGAAGTGGTGCCAGGTAAAAACAAACCCCGCCCCTCGCACGAATTGTAGCTTATTTTGGCGTCGATCCAGCTGATGTCATCATGTCTATGCGTGTGATGATGTCAGCATATCAACAGCCACTATATATATATGTGCCAAGTTTGAAGTAAATTGAAACAAAATTGATGGTTTTATACACATTTGAAATTTTGCCCATTTTAAGTAAATGGGAGAAAAAAAAATCATACAAATTTTAACTTTAACCTATTTTTCCTAAAATGTAACCGCATCTATTCTGGGTCACTGGAAATCTATAAACCCAATTTAGTATGAATTCAACTAAGAATTTTGCTGCTACAGACATTTGAAGTTTCACCTATTATAAGTAAATGGGGAAAAAAAACACTTAAAAAAATCATAAAAAATTTGAACTTTGACCTACTGTTCCTGAAATATAATCAGTGCTACTCTGGGTCACTGGTAATATATAAACCAAATTTGGTATGAATTCAACCAATAGTTTTGCTGCTGGAGTGTTAACATACAATCAAACCAAAAACGATACCCCTTGCCTCCTCCTCTTTTGGGGGGGCGGGGCAAACATTTTGGAATTGTCATCATTTATTTATGTTATTATGAGAGTACTTTTCTGGTACTTCAGATGATACTGGGCGGTTTGTAGAAGTTGAACTAAACTGATTTTGACACCCTGGCCTGTTAATATGTTGAATATATCGTTTCAGGCCAGACTGATCCTTTGTTGGGTCAGTTTTGGCTCGTTTGACACCTCTGGTCGGAAACTTCTGGATGGATTTTCAGCCTGATATGAAACAAATCTAACTCCCAGAGTTACAGTGATTCTTGTGGGACCTTCCTTTTTTTTTTTTTTTTTTTTTAATAAATATTTCAGCGTCTACCAGGCACATTAGCCCAAAGGTTTCTAAAACAACATCATGAATTATGATCCTGACTTTTACGCCTTTATTTGGTAGAGATGAAACTGCTGTCAGCAAAAGCATGTTGAGCAAGATTAGTAAACTTTGATTTAAGATTTTCAGGAATTATTGACGATGATCTTCATTTACAGCGACACCAAGACTGCACCGTGGAAAACAGAATGATTCAGAAATAGAAACACAGAAAGTGAAGTCAGGTAAAAACAAAAAACTGTGTAATTTTATATCCGTTTTATTTTTGCTGCTGTCTAACTTGGTCAGAAGACCTTTGAAAAATACTTTCTAAACCCATAAAGACTCAGAGAGACTTTTGTGCCAATTCTCAAATGAATTTTTCTCTCTATTTAACCTTTCCTAAGTGATTTATCACCATTTATTATAATATTATCCTCTGAACTGATCATTTTTGCAGTTAAAATCATCTATTTTCCTATGTTTAACTGACTGATCATGTAGACGTTCATAGAAGTCACAGGTTATTATATCAAAACACAAAAAAACTGAAGAAAAAAAAGGGACTTTTTCAGTAAAATATAACATTAATTGAATATAAAACAAGTGTCTCCATCCACCGTCATTGATCCAACTCTATGGGTTTTACTGGTGAATCAATGTTGTAGAAGATGACGGTGTTTCCATGGTAACTACGGACCCTCTGAACGTCCACATGGGTCATATCTGATGACCATGAAAAGACGACAAACTGTATTTTACACCATGAACTGGCGACTCGTCCAGGGTGAACCCGCCTTCACCCATAAGTAGCTGGGATGGACTCCAGTGACCCCAGTGAGGTTCAGATGATGAATAAATAAATAAATAAATAGATAACCATAGAATCCTGCTTTAGAGACGTACCCCAGTTTTGATCATATTCACTTCCTGATAAATACTATTAATTAGACTTTTCAGTAGCTGTTGTTCACTTACTTGCCACAATTAAATCCAAAACCATCTTTACTTTCAAGAATTTTCACTTGTTTTTGCCGTAGTTAGTCCATGTTTAATACTCTGGGAGTTTCATGGTCTTACTACATAATTATCCATATATAACCAAACTCTTATCTCACTATTTCCATGTTATTACCCGGTTGTCTTATAAAGCTGACTGATCTGTATGTCACGTTGGTTCTTATGGTATTTGGTGTTCTATACGTATGCATTTTCATCCTTTCACTATTCGACACCATTTGATTTTGCCTGTCAATTTACACCAAGATCTCCAGTTAACCCTTATGCTAACCGCTAATCGTGTGGTATTTGACGCAGCGTAAAAAGCTTAGAATGCGTACAGATAACACGCCAATTAAAAGCAGCGTGTGTATTTACGCAATTCATCATGTCACGCTGCATAAAATGTCAGCGTTAACTGTTTTAAACACGTCGTCTCAGAGACAACTCAATGTGTTGAAAGCTGAATGAAGTTACGCGGTTTTCCGTTGTGCAGACGTGGTGAAGTGAAATGCTTTTAATAAGATTCACAGTGTGCAGTTTATTGTTTTCTGAGTAATCAAACTGCAACAAGGATAGTTCTGAAAGTAAAACTGTCAAACTGTGCTTCATTTTCTATTTTATTTCCTCTCGCTGCTCTCCTCTCTTCTTTCCTTGTTACCTCGGAGCTGTTGTCGGAGGTGATTTAGACTTTTTCACCACATTTCTTTTCTTTTTTTCGTTGGTGACATTTATTTATTTCCCTCTCTTTTGTGTGAGAAATTCAGGCAGGTGCTGCCAAACTGCATCCTTTTTGCTACATCTGTGATGAATGTTTATGTGGGCACGCGAAAATGAGAAAAGGCTTGGAACGATTTTGCCATCTTACTAACTGGAGATGAATGCAAAGAGAACATGTGGCTATAGGCTGTTAAACAAGGTGCTCTGGCTCCAGGCGCTCTCATAAATAACAAGAGGGAAACTCTTTTCCAAAAAGGGGACTTCAGAAAAGCTGTTTGGACCAGGATGTTGACTCTCGCAGCCAGAGAAAAGACCAACATCTGTGCATCAACTTAGAGCCTCAAGAATTTGTGTTTTGTATTTGCGTATTCTTTGTGTTTGACACTAGAAACTAACTAAACTCTTCAGTGTAAAAGTATTAATAAGCCCGTGACCTATTTTACTTGACAACAGAAAACAAAAGTACAATAAAACTTCAAAATAACTGACACTATGACATGTTATCGAATGGAAAGTCAGAAAATAACAGTCACTTTAGAGGTTTTTAGACCAAAATCTTATGTAAAACTATGGATTAACTTTTGTTTCTGCGGGCAACACTTAAAATGTCTTTTTTTTTTTTTGTTATTTGGCGTCTAAATGAGTAATTCTTCAGGTGACAAACAATACGACTGATGACTCATTAAATACTGGAATTGTTGTCAACATTGGTATAATTCCTCGAACCGTTTCAGCCTTTGTTATTGTGTTTTGATGCTATCCATTTGTCATGTCTGGGCATCTGCTTTACGGCATGGAACCTCTGCCAGCTTCTGAGCAGACGTCTGCTTCTGGCACTGGGTTTTTGGTTCCTTGAGCGAATGAAAGCATGACAGCGCCTGTCATGTCTTAAATGTGTCAGCGGGGACTCATTAACTAAACAAATCTGTGCCATTGCCCCGCGGTCCAACAAGAGTTGCAGCCTCAGTGAATGAGTGGAATTGAAAACAAAGAACCAACTGGTCTCACAGGCAGCTTCCGTCTAAAGATAGATGGAATCAGCCTTCATCCTCTGATCTGGGCCAAGTGTGAGGTGGCAAACCCAGTGGACAGATCTGACATCAAAGGTGCTGGTTCACAGCGACTCAAGATGATAACGCTTTACTCCAACATATCTTAAGTTCAGAAAAACTTCTTAATGAGTTTCCCAGAAGAACCTATGTAATTAGTTTTAATTATAGTCAAAACACTGTGAGTGCTTCTGAACCTTTGCACTGGACAAAATATGGAGGCAAATTTAAAACATAGTATATAATAATTGTATTTAGGCTGAAATAATAGGATTGTTAAGCTGTGAGTAGATGGAAGCACAAAAACAACAGGATTAAGGCTCGGAAACGATCTTTAGTAACACTTCTACATGATTATTCTGTTTTTTTGTTCATTGTGAATCATGTATGTGTTTTATATACTGTAGTTTTGACCTCCTGGTTACATAAAGGTAAATAACTATAATCAAAAGAAATGTCACAAAAAGAAACATAGAATGGAAATTTGAACAGTGCTACAAAGAAAAACAGATGTATGAAATTGTGTAAAGGTTGAAGTACAGTTTGTACTCTACACACACAGTATATGACATTTCCACAGTACTATGTCTTTTGTCATGTTTTTTTTTATATATACTTACTGCATTTTGTATTTTATTGGTTTATTTAATAGGGACCATGCACATTTATGAACACGTATGAAATGTATGAAAAATACACCCATGAAAATATGCCAGAATTAGTAAAAATACCTACTTTTCATTTGCAGTCCTTACGCAGGTGACAGAAACAAGACATAGACAGCCAACAATAATCCAATACTCATTCACTATAAATTGAAAAAAAAACAAAAACAAAACACAAACATATACTCCATAAATGTGGACCCCTGAACTAAAATGAATTTGACACCCTATGTTTGGAGCTTTTACTGTGAAAGGTCATATTGAAAAATGATGGATCTGAAAATCTGAACAAAACGACAAAAGAACAGATACAAAATCTTAAGCCTTAAAAAAATAAAGTGCTACAAAACACCAGTAAAAGACACCTCTTTTCACAGTGTTCTGTACACCTTACAAAATGCAGATATGAAGCAGCGTAGGTGGTGTCAGATTATCTTGTTACAAATACCCCGTTTGAAATTGCAGTTTCTTGTAATAAGAAACATTTCATTTTAAAACTAAAGGAATCCCAGATGAACATTTGGTTCCCACATGGAAACATCATGAACCCTGCGTTTATACACCTATAACAATCTTCTTCTCCCTGTAGGAAGCAAATAAGAAGCAGCTTCTTGCAACACAGTGAAAGGGATGAGGTACTTCATCACTTAGATAAGAATACAGACTGAGGCGCAGCTACAGGAAAGGAAAAGAAGCACAGAGTTGCTTGTGAAGTATGGATTAGTTCTGGTAAAGTTGGTATGATTAATCCGATGCTGGAGCCGGTGAGGAGTGAGTTGCTCGGTTGCCGTAGCGGCTGTTTTCCTGCTGTGCAGTCAGGCAGTGAATGGACTCAGATGCATCGTGGGTAAGCATCTCTCTCCTTCATTATAGTGTGTACATGTTGACTTCTGGTGCTTTCCTTGTCATGGAGGGGGGTCTGATCAGAGCTTGAAACAGGTTTGTGGCCTCTGCACTATATGATCCATCCGTCTGATTGCATACAAATCCAAAAGCGTCACTTGTGTTTTGTCCATAAATATCCTTGGATTTTCTACCCATGTTCCACCTGGTATAAAATGCAACGATATCACATATGTTAATACTCTGTTTTCCCTGTGACTCACCTTCTATCCTCTAAATCCGGCTCATAAGTTGAGAAAAACATCTGCTCTTGGTATGCAATACAGAGTTAAAGCTAAGTATTAACATGGAAGTGTATACTGTCCATGCTGCGTTTTTCCATATCCTGCAGCTCTTTAATAACAGTGTGACAGTTTCAAAGCCAAATATCGGTACGTTCAGGAGGGAACTTATATCCTTTGTATGTTTCCGAGACCAATTTCTCTAATTTCATGTTTAATGGAATGTACTAGCTGCTCATGGAGAGGCTGTTAAAGGATTCTCACCGGAGCTAAAGTATTTGCCCCACTTTCACATTGAAGTGAACATGTATTCTATAGTTGCAGACAGTTTCCAACGATGAGATTTGAAAAGCACATAGCCTCGGCTGAATTTTCTTTTCTCACATCCCATGTCATTAATAATCATTACACATTTGTTACTTCAAGGCTGGTTAGGAGTTGTTAAATAAATGCTAGTCTGTAAGAAGGAATGAGAAACCTCAGTGGAATATGTAGTATGAGGAAAATTGGTATTTTGGCGGTGATAAATGGGTGCTGCTGATGTGGTTTTGTGAGCTTTTTTCCTCCTGCACTGACTTTAGAAAAACTGCTTTTGCATCTGCAAATTCAACATGAACAGGACCTTGATTTTCAGAAGGTGTTCGCCTCCACATGCTTTTATATTGTGCTGGTTTTATTTATTTATTTATTTTTTTGTACATATGGGAAAATGCTGAGAATGGGCAGTGTTTCCAGTCAAATGTTATTCTGTCAGAGGTTACACATGGAGGCTTTTACTGTATAAGCAGCTCAAGTTCAATATCCACAACTTAGATTGTGCGTCTCACAAATGCAGACAAAGGACATTTTCATGAAAGATGAGGAAAAAATGGAAGAACTGCTCCTTCTTTAACCCTTTAACCCCTGAGACATTATTCCAGGTAAACGTGCTGTTGTGAATTTGTGTCTGTTTCAGTGTCTTAAAAGCTGCTGTGAGTATATGTTTATGTTCCTTTTCTTCAGTGGTTTTGTTTTACTGTGTGTTTTAGGCTTAAAACAGATGAGATAACAGGAAAAGACAAAGAGAGGAATAGAAGTTTGACAGGTTTTTACTAAATAAGGCACTTAGGGAACGTACATCAATAAAAGATTTAGGATGTTGAACATGAACTATGAACAGGACCACACTGAACAACAAGAAGGATTTGAATGAATTTGGGCCAAATCGGTTTAGTTTTAGGGCCGTTTTTTTTTTTTTTTTTTCCTGAATCAGTCCAGCTGCTTTTTTGGCACCTGGTTGAACTCCAGAA
>JAPTYQ010000002.1:15885740-15896132 GCA_029814465.1 Ostorhinchus cyanosoma | reverse complement strand
CCAGTGACCCAGAATAGATGCCATTAGATTTTGGGAACAAAGTTAAAATTTTGTATGTTTTTTTTTTGTTCTCCCATTTACTTATAATGGACAAAATTTCAAATCTTTACAAAAACATGACTGGTCAGTGCATATGGAGAAGCTGCGTTCAGCTTCTACACTTCACATGTCTGGAACAAACTCTCAGAAAGCCTCAGATCAGCTGAAACATTCAACTTCTTTAAATCCAGATTAAAGACCCACCTGTTCTCAGCTGCATTTAAATAGAGTTCTTATGCAGAAGTTCAGATCTGAACTGTTTCTTTTAAGCTTAAAGTTTTTATCTGTTTCATCTATTTATCTTTTTCCCCCCATGCCTATACTTTTTATTGCATCCCCTGCACCCTGCTGTAATGCTTTATGTAAAGCACTTTGATTTGTCTTGTACATGAAATGTACTATATAAATAAACCTGTCTTGCCTTCTTTAGTGCTTTTCCACACTTTTATGGTGCCCAAAGCACTTTACAAAGCCTCACATTCACCTATTCATGCAGCAGTGGGCGGCTGCCACCATGCGAGGCGCTGCCAGACCCTACTGGAGCAGTTTAGGGTTCAGTGTCTTGCCCAAGGACACTTCAGCATGTGGACAGTCGGAGGCAGGATTGGAACCGCTGACCCTTCAGTAATTGACGACCCACTCTACCAACTGAATTTACACTTAGCTTTTATGAATTGCAACTACATTTAGGGTAAATACCTACTTTTTACTAGACGATATAATAAATGAAGATAAATAACTTAAGAAAGGCTAAATGAAGAGAAAAAAAAATCCTTGGAATCCATTCAGTTTAATCCATTCAATTCAGGCATTTAAGGGTTAATAAAGTACCAAACTAGATCATGATGAAAATAAAATAAACACCACAAGGACAGGGATGATGTGTGAATGCATGAAGGACACATAACAACATGTGACATTTCTGCCCTTGTACTCTTATCCTTTTCCTCATTTTTCTCAATGAACTGCACAAATATAATAATGATGATGGTTATTTTGTTAAATTATTATTGAATTATTTTGTCCTTGATGCTATAGTACTGTTGCTCACTGTTGTATGTATGCCAATGGAGGACTATAAAAAAAAATACTGAATGGAATATTAAGTTGCATTAAATGGAAATACTCCTGTAAAGTACCTCAGATTTATTATTACATGGCCTAAAGTACTTGAGCTAAAGTAGACACACATCCCATTACTAATGTGGATATGAGTGTTGAGTTATTAAGTGTTCGTTTGGTCCATTTCCACTGCAAAATGTTCCTTGTTCACTTATGTTTTATTACATATTTAAAATGTTCATTGAATTGAATGCCATGACTAGATGAGATGAATTCCAAATGATTGTATCTCTAAATTTAACCTTTAAGTGATTTATCAGCATTTGTTTTTAATGTATATTATCCTCTTCATTTTTCATTTCTCTAACTCTATTATTCTTCAACTCTCAATTCAGGGAGAAAAACAGTGTATAAATGAAGAAAAAAAATGCATTTCATAGTAATACAATAGCAATATTATAATTAAACACTGACAGATATCCTAACTAGTAACTGCTTGGATTCATGAGATGGAGGAGATAAATGACTGACTTTAGAAATCAACAGAATATATTGGCCAATATCTTCATCTTCATTTTTTCCCATTGATTTAGACACCGTAACTTTTGCTGTGTCAAATTAACACTAACAGAGTTGATTTTAACTTTATTCTAGAGTGTATTTGGTCCAGATCAGTGTTAAATAAGGGTGTTAAAATCATGGAGCAAAACTAACTCTACACAGTGTAAATAATTAACACTTGTGTACACTGTAATACCACTGCTGACAATTCCCTTTGATTTGATGAGTGGGTGGGGCTCTCCAGAGTAAGTTTAACACCACAGCATTCAACAACATGATTTGTCACTGACACTGGGACGCATCTTACTCAATCTGTTGTTGTAATTACTCCAATAGAGTTAACATATTTTTACACTGTATAATTAACACTCATAAATTCACTGTGTTGAGAAGAGTCAAAAACTTTATTGACTTCAGGGTTTGACTCTTTGGAGGCTTGAAATGCATTCCTTATACCCTGACGACAAAGACGTTTTTCTTACTTTTTTTTTACGTATCTCATCCATAGAGCGACATAACTAAGTCCAGTCCAGGAGGCGCTCATACTTCGGTTTTATTCTTAGTGTCCTGAGTCCGTTGTTGTTGTAATTACTCCAATAGAGTTGACAGATTTTTACACTGCATAATTAACACTTGTAAATTCACTGTGGAGATATGGACATACTGGAGCCTTTTTCTACGCAAAAGAGCTGCACATGAGGTTATATGAGGTTGAAGCCGGAAAAAAGACTGACAAGACACAGGAAGAGCTGATGGATGTCACACATACAAGAGGCGTGACATTAAATGGTGTCACAGTCCGTTTAATCTCCTGCGTTGATGACTACGTCACATTGACACACAGTGTTTGAGACGTCTCCAGTTGAAGAGGCCTGTCTGCTCAGTCCAGACACACTTCAGTCTGTATACAGCGCCGGATGATGAGATGTTTACTTTGATGACATTCCACCATCTTGTCAAACGTCTGCTCTTCTCTAAACTTATGGGAAATCACTATGTTATCTTCACTTTTGAACTATTCTCAGTTTTCATGCACATCTCTAGGTTTTTATTGCATTATTGAGTGCGTACCATAAACATATCACTCAATATTTTCTGTTAAAACCTTAACAGCCGCTGGCGATCAAAATCATCTATTGATCTAAAAAGTTTAAAAAGTTTAAAAACTACTAATCCTGTCAGTACATTTAAATAATTCAGGTAAAATGTAGTTTTCTCAGCTTTCCACCGACATCGGCTATGACCCATTTGGACGTTCAGAGACTATGTAGTGAACGCTCAAACACTGTCATCTTCTGGAACATTGACTCACAAATAAAACCCATGTAGTTTGATGAAAAGCAGTGGCTGTAGAAACTTGTTTTTATTGTTAAAGGCATATTTTGCTTTAATAAGTCACTTTTTCTTCATTTTTTCCCAGTTTTGACATAATCACCTTTGAATTTACGCTAGAGCTTTAATGAACATCTTCATGCTCAGTAAAGTAAAGATGAGAATATACTACATTTTCATGAAAAATGCAAAATGCAGAGGGTAATGTAGTATACTGTATGATGATAAATCGTTTAGGAAAGGTTAAATGTGGAGAAAGATGAATTTGGAAGTCTTTAAGGATTATTTAAGGGTGTCTTCACAGCTGAATTTTGGACTAATATGTTACAGTGCTGCCCATCACCTTGTTTCAGTTTGTATTCACACTGCTAAATGCCCCCAACACCACAACCATGGAAACATGTGGAAGCCTCCTGTCTGTTTACATCTGGCAGCAGCACTTGTTTGACAGATCCGTTGTGCTTTATGGTAATGTTTACGACATTGCAGTATATCATACTCAGACTCGGGAAATGTCGCCTTAAACAAACGTCCCGCCCCCTCAAATTAAAGTTTCCAAAGGTAGGGAAAAAGAAAATGAGCTGCACAACAGCAGGAGACTTAAAGGAATTAGTAAAGTGTCTTAAGTTTCACCTTTCACTTTGTATGGTTGTATTCATTGTGAGGTATATACGATACAAAACGCACCTCCATATAATCACCCAGCGGCATGTACACCCTTCACATTCCTTCACATATGACTGTCTGGAACTGGCCCCTCTCACTGTACTTGTCTATTTGTATCACTGTGGTCATGTTCACACTGTAAACAAACCGCTCTTCCAAACTGTCTCAGCTTGGTTGTTTTATTCTAGAGTGGAGCACGATTACTGCTTTCACATATACCCAATCGAACCGAGCCAAAGACCTGTTCCAGAACAACAGCTCCAATCAATCCAGGAATGAAAACACCCTAAAGGTATCATCTTGCCACATCTTTCACAGCATCTCCTCAAAGAATCCACGCATTATTCTCAGGTAGTTCATTGTTCAATAGAAGCCAGTAAATGTGTACTCTGTATAGTAAATTAATAGCAATATTTATATATTTACTATAATTAGATGACAATTAAAACTTTATTTATTTGGCCCATTTAATTCCAGGTGGATGAACAATGTGTTGCACAAAGGGTTTGAAGTAAGTTGAGCAAATTGAAGTGAAAACAAAGCCAGCAACCAATTATCAAGTGAATGAAGAATAAAATGTAAAAGAATAAAATCTAAAAACTGAATAGGCACAGAAAAAACAACAATGGAATGTCAAACTAAAGAAGAAATAGACAAAATACAAAAAGAAAACAAAAAACAATTATCATTACTAACCCGACAGCTACAGGTCATCAATAAATAGTATGCAGAGGATGACATACAACTACATGCAAGTTTAAGCATGAGAATTACACACACACAGTAACAAGTTCACAGTAAAAAAACTAAAAAAAACCCAAAAAACCAAAAAACATAGCATGTATAACTATACAAATCAGTGAAATTGATCTAATTTAAGAAAGTGCGTACTCCTATCTGACTGTTGTGACTCCCTGAAACATCTGAAATGAATTTAGAGGTGATCGGTTCATTAACTGATGACTGATCTGTAGTTGTATGAAAGACTTTTATTGTTTCACATAAAAAACAAATCATGTTCATTCCAGTAGATCTTTAGGGGTTTGATTGTGGATGTTCATTTTGCTTATTATTTTCCTCTCATCTGTCATTTACATACTTTCTATTAATTGTAACCAACTCAGAATCGACACTGTAATAGATTTTGATCAAACTATTCTAGTTAGACGTGTGCATACTCTGGTTTTAATTTGCTCTTTAGGAACAGCTGTTTTAACACAACTCAGCAACTGTTTCCTCATTTCTTTCCCTTCAAAATAAAAATACACGGATAAAGTTCATCAGGTTTACGATTATAAACACGTTCCAATCAAAGAAGTATGCTATTATAGTAGCAAAAACCGGATCAATTATCTGTCATTTTTCACATTTGACACATTTTAGTAGCCCGAAATACTTAAACGCAGAGTACGTTATCGTCATTGGACTTTATTTTGAAACGCTTAACGGAAGTTGTATGCTAACTGTCCTGCTAGCTTGACAGTAGCGGTGTGCGGCAGGTGATAACACAACCTCCCACAGTTAATAGCCTTAATATGAGGCCACAGAGACCTGCATTTCACCCACACAATAACGACAAGAAACTCCCCTGCTCCGAGGATTAGCATCAAATTGAAAACATTTGTCTTCGGTGGGATGTTGAAGCTGACAGGCGGAGACACCGGTAGGCTGCTCCAAGTTCCCTCACACCTTCCACACGTTTGTCTAATTAAGATGGAAAAGTCCTGAAAAACGAGTTAAATGTCTAAATCTGCTTTGTGTTTCTCCCCCAGTGGAGTTATTATATTTCTTTACCTATTTTTGGTGATTTTATGGCTAGCACATTATTCTAGTCCAGGATGTCTAACAAACCATATATGGGGTAAATAGTATATTTGAGTGGTAAAATTAAATGTTTATCTGTTTAAAAAAAAATACAGATTCCATGTTAGGTCTTAAGCACAATTGTATTTAATTTTCTTTCAGTTCAAGTTTCCCAACTTCCAGACTTTACCCTTGAAGATCTAGAACTATTTTTATGGCTGCTTCCAAATGACCTTTGACCTTTTCCAAGTGGTTTTTCACAGTTTACAGGGTTTCTGCAGGTATCAGCAAATCTAACTGAATGCTTTTTAATGCCACTTTAAACAAATTGAATTCCCTTGTCCAGCTGCAGATACAGTTTTCGATTTAGTTTTGTGCTGGTTTACCATCGACACGCTTTAACCAGGTTCTATTCGGTTCAATTCAATTTTTATTTATTTATTTATTTTTTATTTGTAGAGCCCTATATCACAACAAGGTTATCTCACAGGGCTTTACAGAATTAGTTGGATATGAAAACAGCAGTCAAATAAACAGCAGATGAAAGAAATGGATTAAAGTCCTGAGCATCCCCCGTCCTTAGACCCTCCTTCTCAGCAAAGAAAAACTCCAAAAACCCAGAGGGAAAAGAGAAACCTAGGGGAGAACCACAGTGAAAGAGAGATCCACTCCCATGGACGGACAGGTTAGAGATGCACCAGGACTGATGGACGTCCATTTGTGGATGTAGTTCCTGTCTGTTGTTCAGGTTCTGAGTAGTTCTTCCTCCAATCACTTCTGCTGAAACTTGCATTTTTCCATTTTTCGGACATTTGCTAATATTCCCCTCTGCTCTTTCGACCACAGCATGAGCATGTTGCATTCCAAGCATCTGGGGTTGTGACTTCGTATATCTGCCATAAACAATAGCTAATTAAAGGGTTCCATGTGTCAGTCAGTACAGTATACTTGCAATCAAAATTAGTAAATGTTTATATAATCAAAATACATCGTGAATAACCATGCTTTTTTTTTTTTCCCCATCAAGTGTATTTAATTTTTTAATGCCTCTGGATATCGAATTTAATGCTTTTTAATGCCATGTAAGGCCTTAATTTTCCACAAAATCTAACTTTTTAATGACCCACAGAAACCTGGGTTTATTACTTCATTATAATTAGCTTTTTTCTTTGAAAATTGTTATATTTTTCTATATGTAGCCTAATTTATGCAGCACACAGAAGTTCATAAAGAGAGAATGCACAGGTAAAGTCAAGACAGAGAAAACTGAAAGAAAGTGACTTTTTCAGCCAAATATATTACTTGGTGAACATAAAACATCCATCTACAGCTACTGTCATTTGTTAAACTGTATGGGTTTTATTGGTAAATGAAGGTTGCAGAAAGTGAGTGTTTACACGTACACTATGGAGCATCGAAATGTCCATATGGGTCATATATCTGGTGCCGCTGATACCTACATTCTACCTGAATTATTGAAGTGCATTGATAGGATTAGTGGTGATAAAGTTCTTAAACATTTTATATCAGAAGATGCTGTAGGTTACTGGCATGTGTTTAGGTTTTTGAGGGTTGAGCATAAAAAGGAGTTAAAGTTTTCAAGATCTTTACATACATTTACACTTCCCATCAAAAAACAGCACACTGTCCTGATATGTTTGAGATGTTTCAGGACTGACAAGGATGGACGGGATTAGGATGGAGAACATAAGAGGGACAGCTCAGGTTGGGAACAAAGTGAGAGAAGCCAGACTGAGATGGTGCAGAGAAAGGATGGTGTAGACACTAAGTAAGTAAGTAAAATGTATTTATATAGCACTTATCACAGCGATACCTCACAAAGTGCTTTACAGATTAAAAAGGATAAAACAGCTGTACACGCATACACAAAAAACCCCAAAGAATACAGAATGTGTTACAGTTTAAAGGACAGCTAAACAGAAGAGTACAAAGTACACGCATAAAAAATGACATTCCAAAAATACCCACTAAAATCAAGAAATACCCATAAAAGCAATAGAATAAAAGTGTGTCTTAAGATGCCTCTTAAAAATGTCCACTGAAGCTGCTGCTCGTAGCTCAGGTGGTAGGGCATTCCACCATCTGGTAGAAGGATGATGAAGATGGAGCTACCAGGCAGGACACAGAAGGAGTTTTATGGATGTGGTGAAGGAGGACACGCAGGTAGAAGATGCAGGAAATGGGGTCAGATGGAAGCAGATGATTTACTGTAGAGATGCCTAAAGGGATTAGCTGAAAGCAGCAGTAGAATGTTACATATGTGGCAATATAAAATATTTTTTACCTCCTCTTGTGAAATGATTTGTGACAATGTGATTTATTATATTGTACCTAGACAAAGGTGAAAAGAGGAATGTGCCTGAAAATAATAAAATTATTTAAATTTTATAGATAGCAGTACACATTTAAACAAATCAATCCTGCATTATTGCTTATTTTTATCCACGAAGCTTTTGCTTTTCTGCATCAGTGCATGGGGAAAATGTGTGTTTGTGTAAAGAAAAACTTAAAATTCAGGTGTTAGGCCACATTTACAGAATACACCGTTGACTTCAAGGTGTTCATATATTCTGTTTATTTGCAACAAATCCTTGTATCCTCCTGAAATCCACAGTTTTAGTTGCATGGAATGGAGAGGAACAGTCCCAGTGTTTATGTGTCGGTATTGTGCCTTAATCATAACCCACTTTTAGACCAACAACACCAACTAACTGCTGTTATGAACCCCATTCAAAAGCCTTGTGAATTTCCTAATAAACTGCTTTAGCTCACTATCGTATGAGTAGCAGAGTATTTTCAAGGCTGAATGATTTGTTCCAACTTGTTCCCCGATAGTGGAAAGTTTCTCTGCCTCTAAAACTTCATTACAGGATTACTTTGCCGCTTTTAGTAATGAAATGCACTTTTGCTCATTTGACTTTATAATATTCTTTATCCCTTTCGCAATCCTGTGACCGTTTAGGAACTTGGGAAAAGTGTGAACTAGCGGTTGGAAAATCATTTGATTTGGCGGGGATAGGGATAAACAAAATTAACGTTATCACACACTCCAGCCGTAGATCTGATAGGCGTGCATGGCTGTGGGATCCAAAACTTTCCCTCTGTCACAAACTTTGCTTCTCAATTTCCATTCCATACGGGGGAAAAGGAAAGGAAAAAAAGTCAACAACACTGGCTTATACTTTACCTTAGGATGCTTTTATATTAAGTCGGCAGCTGCACATTTACATTTTAACCCATTTTATCATTAAAGAAAACTAAGGAAATGACGAAAACTGGAATTGAAATAACATTTTTGTTCACCAAAATAAATAAAAACTAATCAAAACTGTATTGTGTGCTTACAAAACTAAAATGTTTAAAAATTATGGATAAAATTCCCTTCGTGTTCATCTTTGTCAGTGTCGGAATGTATTAGATTTATTTCGCTTGAGCACTTTTAGCTGGCGTCACCACACGGCACTTCACAGTCCGTCACTTTTCGTTTAGAGTTGGCTTCTCATCTCCACTCTACCTGGCAACATGGAGACGAAAGTTGGGAGAAAGCAGCAGAGTCCTGTATGGGATCTATTTGAATAAGACGGCGACATAAAAGATTTGATAAAAACTAAGCATTTTGGGAAAAAAACAAAAAAACCAACAAACAATGCTCATAAAAACTAGCAAATCTGCTCTAAAAACTAATTAAAACTCACTGAATTAGACAAAAATAAAGTCAAAAGTAAAATATAATGAAAAATCCCAAACTATTGTAACCTTGATAAAGACCCAGTGCTACTTTTCTGGCAGCTAACCAATTTAATTTTCCTCACTAATTAACCTTTCCTAAGCAGTTAATCACTATCTGCATTTTGTGTTTTTTTCAATGAAAACCAGTTTTTTTTTTTTGTTCATTTTGCTGATCATGTAGATGTTCATAAAAGCTCTGATTAAAGTTGAGGGTTATTATATCCAAAAGCAAAATATATCAATAAGTGAAAGTAAAAACAAGTGTCTCCATCCGCTGCCATTGATCTAACTTTACTGGTGAATCAATGTTGTAGAAGATGATGGTGTTTCCACGGTAACTACGGAGCCTCTCAACGTCCAAATGGGTCATATCTGATGACCATGAAAAGATGACAAACTGCATTTTACACCAATTATTTGCATGAATTGATAGGATTAATGGATCAGCAGGTATTGAACAGTTTAGATCAGTAGATGTTTTGGTCGACTGTGGCTGTTTGGGTCTTTATGGGTTAATCTTACTGGGGTGAAGTCATACTGTTCATTTGTTTCTGCAGAGTAACACAGCGTGATTTGGAAACTACTCGGTCTGTACGTGACTGTTGGATTTGAGTCATGTAGGGTGTTAAGTAGAGGGCCGCTGACTTTGTGTTTCTCGGCTTGTATTTCCTAATTTCCCTGTGATCCTTTAACTCCAGCAAAATAGAACTATTTACCATGGCCACTGAGCAAAAGGGGATCACACAGACCCAGAGCCGCCCACCAGCAGATTTAACAGTATTTAGCTTTGTTCACCGTTTTGAGCCGCCTTCAGTTCCTACTGTAGTGTTGAGGATTTATTTAGAGGTCCGTCCTGATCTCTCACAGCTGGTCTAATGATGGATAAGTGTTCATAATTTGACGAGTTTCCTCAGCAAGTCGAGCACTGAATGTAGGCAAAGCTTTTCATCAGCGAATACACAGCAGTCCAGTCCAGTCCAGTCCAGTTTGTCATACTGGCGTCCTCTCCTAGACCTTTACAGTCAGTGGACGGGACAGAGGATGATGGATGCTGTGTTATGACTTAATAAACCCATAACAAACTAGAGGACCAAGGTTGTATTACAACTACAACTTATTTTATTCCAGGTTTTAACCCTTTTAAGATGAAGTGCGTCTCTGGCTGCATTCACGTCATTC
>JAPTYQ010000002.1:15808351-15819011 GCA_029814465.1 Ostorhinchus cyanosoma | reverse complement strand
TGGTCATCTTAAAGCGGAATTAACCTTTATTCTGAATTAAACAGGAATAAAAACTCTCATGTAAACAAGCCCAATATAAAATACACATAATTTAAAATGATCATACTGTACAATTCAATAATCCAGTGTTGCATTTAAATGATATAAGCCATTAATTTACTCACTCACTCACTCACTCCCCCACACAATATATACAATATTTACAAATCATGGAGTTAAACAACAAGCTACTTTTTAAATGACATGTTTTATTCATTTTTGATTTCTGGACATAATTGGAAAGACCCTAGACCAGGGGTGTCCAATCCAGGTCCTGGAGAGCTGCTATCCTGCATGTTTTAGATGTTTTCCTCTTCCAGCACACCTGACGGTCATTATCAGGCTTCTGCAGAGCTGGATGATAGGCTTATCATTCCAATCAGGTGTGTTGGAAGGAACACGTCTAAAACATGCAGGATAATAGCTGTTGAGGACCAGGATTAGACACCCCTGCCCGAGATAGTGGACGGCGTGAGAGCTGGTCATATTTGAAGCCCCCCCCACCTACAGTGTCTACGTACATTATTGTGTGGGTCTTCAGCCAAGCTAAAACGAACAAATCCAAAACATTTAGTTTGAACACTAAAATGTTCACCATCTGTCTGATCCGTTTGTTTTTCATAAGTCAGTTGTGCCATTAAAACACCGCTGCAAAACTTAGAAAAACAAATAGTAAAAACATCGAACATAAGCAAATATTTGCTTGGCTTGATTTCATGCGAGTACTATAAACTACTGAAAAAAACAAAAAACCTCAAAAAACAACTAAATCAAAAAATGCAAAAAGATTCCAAAATAAAAGCTGTAACCAAACAAGTAACAAAAACACAGTTATTAAAAACAGTCTTAATAGTTTAAAACCGAGGAAGTTGTGCAATCGGTCTCACTCTTAAACTAAGGAAAGCAATCTGTTCTGCTTAGATATTGTTTTCATGGCTTTTCTTATGATTCTAAACTCATTACGATTATGGGCAAAGCAGTTGCTGGCCTCCAGATGATCCATATTGAACTTCTTCTTTGCACACACAGTAATAATAATGGACTAAAAATATATAACATAGGTTATTATTTTTTTTGTCAGAAACACAAACTCTGCATGTGCTCTTACCTCTTCCACAAGCTTACAGATACTGCTCCAGTATTTTTAGACTGTTACTGGCTACGATAAGCTCAATAGTAGCTGAAATACCTTATTGAGGCAGAGTTAGATATGCTTGAAATGAGATTCCTCTTTGATTAAAAAAAAAAAGAAAAAACATGCCTTTGAAAGTTTGTTTTTGAGGTTGCTTTTGTTTACTTTTCACTGCTGTCTAGATTTTATTCCTGATTATTTTGGCTACTAAAAATACCGAGGCATTAAGCGAAAAGCCGGGTTAATATTCAGATGAGGATGCGTCACATGCCCAGTGTGCTCAGCCCGTTACTGTTAAGCCATATCAGTCAGGCACCTTGTTTATTCATCTGCTGGTGTCATTCGTCTTTCAGCATAGTCTGCTAGTTTTATAGCTCTTGATTTTTACAGCCAAGAATCTGTGACCTTCACTAATGTTATGTCGTTGAGATGGACAGTCCAGGCTATGAATAGATCAATGACTTGCTCCAGTGGACATTATCTATCGGTGGCTCCTCTCACCAAGAGACCCTTAGCGGTCTCATGACTGCATTTCACGGGCGAACTTCCAGATATGGGAACATGAGCTAGTGTGTTGGTGACAGGAGGTTAATTTTGGATCCTGCGCCGTGATGTTCCAGCTACGACGAAGAACAAAGCAACCGGAAATGTGTCACTAAAATATGTCCGACAGCAGCCAACCTTGAATGGGTTATCAGCCGGTAGATTAATGTGAGTGGTTACATTGCACCCAGGACCCTCAGAGTGTGACATATGGCCTCCGTGACCGAACATCATTTTTGTGGAAAGCATGACTGTCATTTGCTCTGTCACCCTCTGCCTGGATATCTTTGTTCTGTAGGCAGAAAGCACCTAATCCACTGACGACAGAAAGGTTATAGATGGCTGAGTTTCATATCAGCCTCTCTGTTAAAGGTTATGACCCTGAACAGGAAAAAAAAATAACCTTCATACAGTTTGCTGATTAAAGATGATCTGGAAGCTGGTAATTTACTGCCCTTTTCTGATACTGGATCATCATAACGCATTAGAGCGAATAATGACTGTGTTACCAGATACTGCGTCCTCTAGTGAAATGCCAATAATTATGTCTGTACATAAAGAGGACACACATAAATAAGATCATGCACTAAATACGTTCTCAAATTTACGCTATTATTCACATATCTGAGCCTTGACCCAGGGTTCATTATTTAACCCTTTAACCCCTGAGACATTATTTCATATGTTGCTGTGAGTTTGTTTCCGTTTCAGTGTCATAAAAGCTGCTGGGAATAAATGTTTGTGTTCCTTTTGGTGTGAAAATTGTGGAATGACAAAAAGACAAAGAGAGGAATTGAAATTTGACAGGTTTTTACTAAATAAGGCACTTAGAAGAAAAGATTTAAGATGTTGAACATGAACTGTGTAACAACAAGTAGGCCTATGTGAGTTTTGGCCCAGTAGTTTTAAAGCTGTTTCATGGCACCTGGTTGAACTCCAAAAAGCAGTTACATGGTCTAAAACTTGGTAAAAACATAGTATAAAAAAACAAAAAAGGAAAATCAAAGCAACACTGCAAACAAAAACACAAGGAAAACAGTGTACAATAGTGAGTCAGTGTCACTCACTGCTTTGTGTTTTTCCCCCTTTACACATGGAGCGGGGGGTGAACTGAGCATGCTCAGATTTCAATGGAAAGTCTTATTTTATCAGCACATTTTGAAATGTTTCCTGTTGAATGTTTAGGAATATTTCTAATAAATCATACATTCAGAACACTCACCACAAACATGTCAGAGGTTAAAGAGTTAAAGATTAATAACCTTTCTGTGAACTTCATGGATTTGTCAGGACAATAAACAATGGACCTGAATGATATCGATAAGGCTGAAAAAAATGAGTAAAGACAGTGGAAAAAAAACATCAAGAGCGAATGTGATAAAAAACAAAGGGGTAATTCTGAACAGGAATGTTTTCTATTGAAAATTGAAATAAAATCTGAATTTACAGAACAGCTGCTATAGTACAATATATAATACTTGTGCGTTGACCCGTGGGGCGCCATCGGTTCTAGATACGGTAGTTTTTCTACTGGGGAGAGCTGACTATTGAGAAAAGAAAATTGAAATGACAATTAATAAATTAATACAGATACCTAGGGACTAAAGTTAGTAAATGCGTCGTTCCTATTTTTAACTTAATTTCCCATCATGCAGTGTGGTACTGCGCTTCAATTGTCTCCTGATGTGGAAGGCAACTGCTTAGCAATGTGAATTAAACCAGACCCTCCTGACTTTAAAAAAGGGAAATTTAAAGAAAAAAAGATATTTAATGTTGAGATGACATTATTCCTCAACTGTCGTTACTAAATTGGCCATTAAAAACATCTCAGTTTCTCCGAATCGCACAACTTTGAATGATGGGAATCAAGGCATTGGAGGAAATAAATGTATAAATGAATAAATTCTAAGAGTCACAGATTTTTTGCTAGTATGGTTGTGCAATGTGCATTAGATTCTCTTCTAAGTAGTCTTGACATGGTCTTAAATTGAACTTTTAGAAACCTGTAGGAACCCTGTACAGAGACCAAATAAAAGCTGAAACATTATAAATACTATTGTCCAGGTGATTGAGCTGTTCATGTTCAAGGACTCCCTTTCTCGGTGCCATTCAGTTTTGTTTATTACAGAAATCTCGTAAAGTGACTCTTGGATACAAATGCATGTTGACAGCTCTGTCTCTGATGTGTGACTGTGTAGTAAAACATATAATTATCTTTAGGCCTACATTACCATTTCAATGTATGTAAAGATTGAACGGGGTTTAAAAGGATTTCTGGTGTATATTTATGAAGGCAAAGCTCGTTCTTTCATATTTTCAATCGCCAGTTTGGGAACGTTCGGGTAATGCATTTACTTCCAATTCCAGCTCCGTCCTTGGTGGTTTTCATTGTCATAACAGTCACATTCTTTGACCTGCAAGGGCAAATAAGCAGAGGTCTATGTAGTTTAATGTATATATAAAAAAGGAGCTCAAATTCACTCATTGAGTTTATATTTTATGTCTCGGAGTTGACTCATCTGCCTAAATTCATTGTGGTTTTGTTGGTGTAGCATTTCAATGTGGTTTAAATAATAACGAATTCAAACAAGAAAAAACAGGTACAAGATAAAATAACACTGGGCCTCAATCACTAATATATGAGTGGAAATGTTCTTACTTTGTGCACAAAATAAGTGTGTACGCAAAATCACCATGGGATTCATGACACCCAATCACACACACTGAATCAGAATCATTCCACAGTGACAGGCGCATGATTGCAATTTGTGATTAGCATGTGATTAGCATACTACCACGCCCACATTTCTCCATATAAGGAAGCCACTTGCCTAGAGTTGATTCATGAATGAAGGAGAGAAGTAGTACATTTCACAGTATGTTAGAAGTGATGGAACTTTACAACCACAGAAATTGAAACAGTTGTGTCCGTGGTGGAAACCAGAAAAGGAATACTTTTCAGGAGTGTCACCTCAGGGGTGACGATGGTAAAAAGAAAAAAAAAAAATGCTTGGACCGCAATAACCGAAGCTGTCAACGTAGTATCCCTGGGGAAGTGCACCATGGCCTAGGTGGAAAAAAAGGGGTTTGATATAAAAGTTGATGCCAAAAAAATGCTCAAAGGCGAAGTTCTCAGTGTACTGGCCGATCTATGTTCGGACCCTCCCCTGTGGTCAGGAGCGCTGGGTAAAGACCAAAAGAACGAGGTCGTGGGTACAAGTGGTGGAAATGAGTTTCCTTCGCAGGGTGGCCGAGCTCAGCCTTATGAAGTGTTTCTACTACGTGAAACCGGCTCGACTCAACTTGGCTCGACTCGACTCGGGTACCAGGTACTATTCCTGGAGCCAGTGTCCATTACAGGTTACTACTGACTTTAGAGTACCTGGTCGTCATAGCGATGTGGCGCGTTACTTCCTTGTCGTCTGTTCAGAGAGTTGCTGATAAACTCTTTCTCTGCCTGTTGTCCTGTCAAGCTCATGCTGAATTTTTACGTCGGCCACCAGAGTGCGAATCCCCTCGACTGACCATGGTGTAGTTTTAGGCTGTCATCATGTGGATTAACCTACCAACATATTTACTGTCAACTTCCGCATCTGTTTTTTGTAAAACGGCAGTGTCCCAGAAACAACTGTCTGACCAATCAGTGTCTGCAGTGTTTATACGTCACGTTTTAGTATCACTTGGAACCTTGGCAGAGGTGATACCAAAAAACTAGTATCAGGTACCAGATCCCAGGTCCTTTTTTGTAATAGAAACGCAAAAAGGCTGAGTCAAGTCAACTCAAGCTGGTACCATTTAGTGGAAACGCAGCATTAGAGATATGGTGAGGAGCTCGGACATCTGGGAGGGAGCCAATTGAGGTGGGTCGGGTATCCAGTGAGGATGCCTCCCGGATGCCGCCCTGGGGAGGTGTTTTGGGCATGTCCATTTGGGAGGAGACTTCAGGGCCGACCCAGGACACGCTGGAGGGATTAGATCTCTCAGCTGGTCTAGGAAAGTCTCAGGATTCCCCCAGAAGAGCTGGTGGAAGGGGCTGGGGAGAGGGCTGTCTGGGCTGCTTTACTGAGGCTGCTGCCCCCCCCGACGATGAGCGGAGGACGATGAGTATGAGTACAATGATGAAGGTGAAAGTGTTTTACAGTTTAAAACATTTAGCTAATATATTCATAAATTAAGGATTTTTAAAATGTTAAACATGGTGGTTTTCTATGTTCTGTTTGTATTTAAAAGGTATGTGTTTGCATTTTCTAAGTCAGTTCGGCCTTCCCTCATTTATACCTAAACATGGTCTGAGGCACTTCGAAATCAGATCACACAGTAAGAACAAATTTGCGTAAGAAAATATTGATGAATCCTGGGTTTGTGCATCAAATAATCGTACGCAGAGTTTCAGGACAGATTTGTGCGTACGCATTGTTTATGAATGAGGCTCTTTATGCTTAAATACACAAATGTGTGTAATGGTAGAAATAAACACAGGCTCATTTAAGGAAATGCTCAATTAAAAAAGAAGACGAATGTTTCAAATGAATTAACGCAGTAATGTGTGTTTTCATGGCTAACTGAGATGGTAATGTTCTTTCCACACCAGCCCCTTTTGGACACACACTCTGAACTGCACAGGTTCACCTTATAAAGTGTGTGTGTGTGTGTTCATAACAAGCTCCACTGATCTATGTATTTATACAGCAATTGTATTCCAAAAGTGGCTTCCCAGAGCAGAAAAATATGTAGAAGAGAACACTGTGCATTGCAGAATTACAAATCTTTTTAACAAGGGGAAATAAAGATGAACACTTGGTGCAAAGCCATAATAAATAGACACTCGTTCCATCGACATGTTTCATTTCCATCCTGTTTAGTTGAGCATCCAAAAGTGTTAACTTCCAAGATGAGGCATAGTAGAATAAACCTCTCCAAATGTCATCCAAAAGATCCAGAAGACTTAAACTAAATGCGGAGGGTTGCTGTTTCCCACATGAGTGATTGCGGTAATGAAAAAGTCATGCTTTGTCTGTTGATTCTGCGTATGGCATCAGTCCTCCTGTAAAGGCCTGTCGGGTATTCAGTTTTTTGGACACCATGTCATCCTTAGGGCTGCTAAATGTTGGCTCATCGTACCTATGGCTCTGCTGGTGATGAGGGAAAACCCTGAGAGTCCCCGTGTTGAGCTCTTTACTGGTTTTCGACTTGGAACCTAACGGTGTTTTGGAGCTCAGTGACATTCATACAGTTCTGCTCACACTTTTTAATTGAGGCCTGAGTCACTGCCTGAACGTTCTCAACTGCTGCTTCACATTAAATATTTTCCGTTTTATGATCCAGAAGCAGCCTTTAGTTTTGAAGTGGCATCTTAATTGCTTTGCACTTTGAATTGTTTTTTTGAATTGTTTTTTTTTTTTATAGTTTTTTGTTTTGTTTTTTTAATGTTTTTTTCTTTCTTTTTTCCTTTTCTTTTACTGTAACTGGATCTATGTACTGTATGTATTGTAACTGGATCTGTGTATTGTAATTTTACATCCTGAACCATTATTATTATTTTTTAGAGGACCCCAGGAAGACTAGCTTGGCATTTGTGCGTCGGCTAATGGGGATCGTCAATAAAGAATAAACTTTACATCTTTAAAAAAAAAAACAAAAACAAATCTGCAAGAAGTTACAGGCATGTCCTGCACAAAATTGAAAATAGGGGCAAGATAACATTTTATTTATTTATTTATTTTTTACCTTGCTGTGGTTTACTGTCAAGCATATAGTGTAGATCCAGCTGACATTGCTTTTCTAGTTGGAGTTTTTCTTTTTCGTCTTGGTTTGAGATGTCCCGCCTGTATTGAAAAACTGAATGAGAGTCCCTGTACCACTAAAGTGTGTTTTTTTTTTCCTGGCAGTAAAGGACTGGTGGGGCACTGGGGAGCTGAGGGATGAAGTGCTTATGCTTTGAGAAAAAAAAAATCCCTTCAACAGTGTTGCATAATAGACTACCATCGATCTTTCCCTTTGTATTATTTGTATCCATTTGTTCGACATAGTTTTACACCATGAACATCAACTGGAGGATGCTTGCTGTTAGCTGTAGGGCAAAGATGATGAGTACATGACACACCCTGTCAGAGACAACAGTATGATGAATAGAAACCCCTCATGCCTTGTTTTAGGTTGGGAAAGGGTTTGGAAGGACTGTTTTCCAGACCACAGACAGTATTCAGGGAGGTGATCAGAACTGCAGAGCATCTGTATTGAAGAACGATGATGATGAAGGAAACATCTGTCTGGAAAGTTCTGATATTCTCAATTAATTGCAGTTGCCACACAAGAAAAGTGCCGCCACTCAGAAAACAGGACGCATGAGTTTAGTCTGATGTGTCCACTATCGTTGTAAAACTTTATCTTTTGGACACTCAAATCTAATCAGTTCATTCTTGAGTCCATGAAAACATTCTGTAGAGGTGTTTTTTTTGTTTTTTTAGATATTGCTGATATTGTCCTCCAAAGGAACAGGCGGTTGTGCAACAGCAGAAATAAAACATCATCACTTACACACAACAATATATGATGACATTAAATATAGAAAAAGAGTGAGAAAAGTCAGCATAAGCATCGACTACTAAAATTTGATCAAGGAATTACATTTTCAAGTTAAACCCAATTGACCTTTTACTAAAGCCCCACCCCCCATGGTTACAGTTGCTAGGCCTGGCAAGCTTTCTCTTGAGGTTTGTTTCCGTTGGCTTGTAAACATGGATTTCTCAGCATCTTGACGATTCATGTACACAACAGACGTATAAAGGAACAACAACGTTCTTGCATGGCAGGGTGAGTCAATATGTTGTTTTATTTATAGCTAACTTATGACTCCGTATAGATTTCAGTATGTGATATGTTTTAGCCCGTTGCTAAATCCTATGTTTTCCATCTGTTTATAGCGCACCGGGATATTGTTCCCACATTGTGGATTTAACCTCAAGTGGTACACAACTACCTAATTTATTGTTGAAACATTAGTAAATTTTAATAAATGTTGTACTACAGCAGTGGTGGCAAACCCTGGTCCTGCAGAGCTACTATCCTGCATGTTTTAGATGTTTCCTTCTTCCAACACACATTCAAATCATCAGCCCATCATCCAGCTCTGCAGAAGAGTGATAATGACCGTCAGGTGTGCTGGAAGAGGAAAACATCTGAAACATGCAGAATAGTGGCTCTGCAGGGCCACTGTTGGACACCTCTGTACTACGGTTTGGTTTATTTATTTATTTGCACTAATAAAAACACAGGATAACATAACATGGTAAATGGGTAAATAAAAACAAGTGCAGGAGGAGGGAAAAAGCACTACACGCTTCTATTAACTTAATATAAAATATATATGAATAATGAGTGAGGAAAACAAAATCTGTTGAAGCTTTACTAACAATGTACTTGAAGTAAATGACACTTGGTAATGATACATTGAAAACAAACATGATTACTGAAGTACCTTAAATAAATGAAATGAAGTGTTGGTTTCTACAGGGCACTGGGTAGGGTTATAAGCTGGCTTTTTAGAACTCTTTTTAACAACAGAAAAGAGGAAATGGTTTGTGTATTTGTTGGAAGACGGTCTTGTAGGTATCAACTGTTTGCTAGTTAGCGTTAGCATCTTCCCTTAGAACACACATAATAGTCACACAGTAGCTGCCAGTAAGGTCTTCTACACTGTTTAATCCGTGTTAAACATCTCTCCACGTCTGTTTTTGGTTTTTATGAAGGCGAAAAATACAACATCACCCAAACGTTGTGGATATCTTTCATCGGACTTGCAAGTCCTGTACACACTTGGCTTAGGCATGTTTGCTCTGGAGGCGAATGCTTGCCAGGCTCTCTTCTGTTGCAAACATATGATTGATCAGCATTGGTTCTAGGGCGGGACTTGGCGAAGGGTCAATGGGTACCAACATCTAATGAACTGTACTGGAAGGGCCCTCGGGGTTTACTGTGTGCTGGTGACTAATGCAGATAAAAGGTGGTATCATGTAAAGCAGACGTCGTTGTCCTTTGGTCTTTCCTGCCTATTAGCCCATAAGGATCCATGCTGTTTTTAATGATTAATGGTTCATGTGGTTTCCTTTACTGGTAATCTCGCTCAGTATTAAAGTAGTGCATCTTCCTGCTGTGCATGCTTTCCTTTTTCTGCTTGCATGCAAAATAAAGAGCTGATGCTCTTTTTTTACAAAAAAAGACGGGGTGGCATTTGCAGTATCCAGATGTGCCGAGCTGTTACCGTAGGAACCTACGCATATAGACTCAAGGAACTCTTTTCCTTTGAAGGCTTCATTCAGGCCTGTCAGATTCTCATTTCATATTCTGACGATTCATTCAACAGATTTTTTTTAACGCAGCCTTAGAATTTACAATTTCTCTGGCGTTTCGGTTAAATTTTACATGGCATCCTTTCATCCCAGTGATTGAAGGCTCATACTGTGTCTGTAGCATTTTTAAACATGGTCAAAGAGATGTTTCCTTCACTTCCCTCTTTTTTTTTTATCCCAAAAATATTGGTAACAATACCTTAATTCATGAAGACCCAGTGCTACTTTTGTAGCAGTTCCCAAATATATATATATTTTTGATCTATATTCAACTTTTCTTAAGCGGTTTATCACCATTTATTGTAATATTATCTCCATTATTTAGCTTTTTTCAATGAAAATCTGTTTTTTCCCTACATTTCATTCACTGATCATGTAAAAGTTCATAAAAGCTCAGAGTAAAGTTGAGGGTTATATCAGAAACAGAGAAAACTATAGAAAAAGTGACTTTTTCAGTTATATCTCTCATTAACTGAACATAAACCAAGCGTCTCCATTTACTGCCTTTTTTCCAACTCCACGGGTTTTACTGGTGAATCAATATTGTAGAAGATGATGGTGTTTCCACAGTAACTACAGAGCCTCTGAACATCCAAAT
>JAPTYQ010000002.1:15258449-15272189 GCA_029814465.1 Ostorhinchus cyanosoma | reverse complement strand
GAATGGAGATAACCTTCATTAAACTGTCATGGTTTGGCTTCAAAAACAAGGCCACAGTTCAGCAAAACTGAGAAGATTAAGATCAGAAACAGCAAATATTTTACATCCACTTTGAGAATGAACTTAAATACCATTTTCAGGCTTTGAATTATTTCTCAAACCTCCACAAAATCACATTTCTTTTTCAATCTTTGTAACTACATTGCTGCATAGAAACTGTACCCAGTTTTTATTTCTGTATTGAAGGATCAGTGTGTAAAAGTCAGTAGTATCATGTGTCACCCTCACCTCATCCTCTGTTACACCGAGCATTAAAATGGAAAAAAAAAACATGAAAGGCCTCATTAGACCCAGTGTTTGTTTTGCCTGTCCTGAACTTTTTTGTTGAGGAATAATGACGCAATATTGGTGCAATGTTCATTCTACAGTAAGAAAAACACTATTCTTATTTCCAAGTGTTTATGCACAAAATAAAAACATATTTCTAAATATTATATTCCATTTCTGTGATTAGATCCTACTATATCAGGGGTGTCAAACATATGGCCCATGGGCTAAAACCGGCCCTCCGAAGGGTTTGATGTAGCACCACATTATGTAATAATGGTGCAATATGTAATAATTTTTCACCTCATTATATAATAACACCGTGATAAAATCCTTGAACATATTTTGTAATAAACTTTGCTGCATTTTGTAATAACTTATTACGTATTGTGTCTTCCAAATTTCAGTGCACCACTAAGTTTCTTGTCAGTAATACTTAATTAATGCAGCTTTTGTCTCTAGTTTGTGAACATATTCTTTATTATAATGAATACAGTTACATTTCATTTAGGTTTGACCAATGAAACATACTTCTGTTCCTTTTTTTTTTTTATGAATTCTAATGAAGTTGGAATGCTTACTGTCAATGGTATGATGGTTTTTCCAACCAAGGTATCGATATTGATAATTTATTACATAATGCATCAAATTATTACATGTCCTTTAAAAGAAGTGGTACATCTGCATTTTGTAATAACTTTCACAATATGTAATAAGTTATCACAAAATGTGGCAAAGTTTATCACAAAATGTGGTATTATTACATAACGAGGTGAAAAATGATGACATTATTACATATTGCATTGTTATTACATAATGCAGCGCTACACACGGGGTGAATTTGCAAAGTGCAAAAATTACACAAAAGACATTAAGAGTCAATGGAGTTAAATACTATAGTTTTCGTTCCAAATGCCTGTTACTATGTTTTGTGCTTTTGTAGATCCACTATCATCTGTAACTTATAATGCACATCTATAAATGATAAGATGAAGCATAATATTGTCAAAACTGCACTTACGTTTCTTTAGAAATGTTATATGGTTCATGGTTGTTCAGGTTAGTTTGTAAATGTAAACATTTTCATAATGTAATGTTACTTTTTTCAATTGAAACAAAGTTGGCCTTTTAATTATTTCTAGGTTACTATGTTATCATTCTACTGGTCAAACTGGGTAAACGTGGGCCCTAACCTGTGCTCTAAAGCTTATTAACCCTTTAAATAAAATGTTTTTCTCCTTTTCTTCAAAGACCTGACTGTCATGCAGAAGTGGAAGGAAAATACAGGCTTTAAAATAATTTCTGAACATTATTTTACAACCTCAATATCGTAACAAACCTCAATTGTGCCCATATGTCCAGCTTCCATAAATAGCAAGTAGCTAACAAGTAGCAGCGAAATCAGCTACATGTACATAAATGGTGTAAGAAAAACAACAACAGCCAACAACAAACCGAAACATGGCATGTATAACTTAAATGTGAAACCAAGAACAAGCCAATAACAGTGCAGAGGCAGATCTCATCCAACTGGTTTGGATGAAAAAGCAGAACTTAAAAGTGTTCAGTATCGAACAAGCCAGGCCAAAAGTACAAAAAAAAAAAAAAAGATATAAAAGCAATGCAAAAACAAATGCCATGTACATGTTTTTACATGTGTGTTGTGTTCCAATTGAGTACATCTTGTAAAAATAGTAGTCGACACAGGAGTTTGTCCTAGTGTGAGGATTCTCACCTGCTCTCCTGTCGGGGCAGGATGTTAGCTGGCTGTGTCTCCTCAGGCAAAAGTGAGTGCCGTGCATCGACCAGGGGCTGGTCAGTGGTGGAGGTGGTAGAGTAGGAGGAGGAAGAGGAGGAGGAGGAGGTGTAGGGGGCCACAGCCAGAGTAGTACTGGCTCCAGTGCTACTTGGGGGATGTATGGAGGGGCAACAGACAGGGGTAGAGGGGGGTTTAGCCTGAGCATCAGCTGACGGGGACAGTGCAGAAGGAATGGCAGAGGTGAGCTCTTGCAAAGATTGTCCAATCTTTGATTTCGAAGGGGTTCTTGAAGTCGGGGCAACTTTTGCATGAAAGTCTTCAAAACTAAGCTCCGTGCGTTTTCCTGCCACACAGTTTTCTTTAAGAAGCGACTTATCCCCTGAAGATACATGTGATGCTGAATTAATCTCTTGTCGCTGTGTTTGGTCTTTCTTGATTCTATCCACGAGTGAATCGGTCTGTCGATCTAACGCCACTGAGGAAAACAGAGCTGGTTTATTGGGCTGATATGACAACGGTCCTTCACTCTCTTGCGAAAGGTTTTTAACAAGAGACAAAAACTGCTCAAATTCTCCCTCTCCGTTTTTGTTTTGGTCGATCAGGCTACTACAGCTACTGGTTCTGGTCACAGCTTTAGGTCGAAAACGTGCACTAACCACCTTTCGTTGCAGATTTCCATTGTCGTCGACAGCGTTTTGCGACGTTTTAAAATCATCTTTGGGTTCTGCTTCTACATCCGGTGGTTTAAATGTTTGTTTTTGTTGCGGTAAAGCAGCAGCGTCTTTACTTATTACCCTGGATTTACCGTGTAGTGCTACATTTTTCTGATCACAGTTAAGACAATCGTTGCAATTTTCTTGGCAAACTGGAGAGATGCTCAACAATTTATTCGACGAAGCAGTTATTTCAAATGAGGAGTTCATCTCAGGTATGTAGGTGTCCTTTAAAGTGAACATTTCCTCTGGTGTGGTCATTGTTTCCTCATGATAAGCAGGGATGTGTGAATCTTCTGCTTGTTGTTGAGAAGTCCGGCTTTGACTATTCAAGCCTTTGACAGTATCAACTACCTCTGAATGAGAAGATCCATCAGAATCAATAAAACTAAAATCTGAGTTATTCACATTCATGTTCAAATCTCCTAACGTTAGTGAGAACGAAATGTTATTGTTGATGCATGTGCTTTGGGTTGGATTAACATCAGACGAGTCTACTGTTTCCTCCTCTGGATTGGAAATATAATCTATTAAATCTGCATCTGGTTTAGGAAGAGCAGTGGATGACATCTTTAAAAGGTCTGCAAAAGAGATTTCATTACCAAGAAGCATTTTAGGGCCTGAGCTTTTAGATACAACCTTGCTTCCTGTAGTTTCCTCTGCATTAACAGACAAATGGCGACTATTTACTTGGGGCTGCCCATAGTTTCGACCGTACAAATCTTGCTCAAACAACATCCCTCCCCAGAAGTCACTTTCATCCTGCAAAGGTTCATATTTGATCATATTTTTCAGCTTCTCTTCACACATGAATGCCGGAGAAGTAACATTTGCATACGGCTGAGAGGGAGTGCTGAGGGAATCGGAAGTTTCGCTGTTAGTGTGAGGATCCGGGGAGATGCTGGGTGTGTTTCTTTTATATTCTCCTCTTCCACGTTGTCGCGAGGCCACACCGGTCTGCGACAGGAGGTAGGCCTCTTTATGGACAGCCAGCTCCTGACCTCTGTGCAACCAGCCGTCCGAGTATAACTCATTCACAGATGTTCGTAAAAGTCGTCTTGGAGGCAACGGCGGAGGCTCCTGTTCACACATTTCCAGCTCTTGTGCGAGACTGAAAGTGTTAATATGATTTACTGTCTTTTCTTTTTTATGATTTGACTTTGGATGATTGGATTTAGGTGAGTTGAGGCGACTACAAGCAAAGGCATCAAAAGAGTCGTCCCATTCTCTCGTACTGTCCGATAAGGAGCGAGGAGCTGAAGGGTTACTGGAAGATTTGGGTAATAATGCAGGGAGAGATATCTGCCTAGCTACTGGCCTGGGGCGCTCCCGCTTTATGGAGGCCATATTTGGTGCCTTAACATCACAAGGAGGGCTGGGTGTGCAGGGTTGGGAGGGTAGAGTGGTGTAATGAAAGGGGGATGAGCCAGGAGAGGAGCAAGGTGCGAAAGGAGGGGACCTCTGCGACTCTTCGGCTATGAGCTCCTCGAAAAAGGGATTACGCTGCATACGTGGGAGGAACGGGTTGGAGGGGGAGATGGGCGGCGAGGAAGGGGAGGAGGACGGGGTGAAGGGATTAGTGTGATTCCCTTCATCGGGGGAGACATGACCAGTGAGGGAAGCAGAAGGTGAGGAGCACTGAGGGGGCACAGGGGAGCGAGGAGGGAGGGGAGGGGGTACGTCTGAGCTGCTTTCTACCTTAGGAGAAACTTCCAGCCTGTGGAGGAAAATAGGGCACAATAGTCCTCTTAGTTAATGATGTGCCAGGTTACCAAATGGGGAACATCTTTCTTACACAAACAGAAAAGACAAACCAAAACACTTAATTGATTATTCCACAATAAAGTGGGACATTTCTGCTTGTCAGTAACATCAGTAGATATAAAACTGGCCGAATGATAGAGTCATGGAAACACAAAGTAAATAATAAAAAAAAAAAAAAAAAGAAAAGAAAAGGCAAAGCACATTAGCAAAGAATCAAGCAGAAAATAAATAATGCATCGAAAGCCATTCAAAACCATCCGCTCAGGCAGGTATCCTGTTGGGTGAGCTCATATCAACATGGAATGATTTTTTTTTTTTGATTACATCTTTGTGCCAACTTTGTTCTGCACCACTGTGATGTTGCATCTTTTGTTTAGACGCTCTAAAAAATTAATGGAAATGCTGGAGTGGAAGCTGCTGAATGTGATGATGATACAGCATGGTTGTAAAATGGGGGAGGGGGAGTAAATCAATTCCATTTTCAGATGAGCAGAGAGGAGCACATTCACCGAACTCAGGACACCCAACAGGCCTCTCAGGTGGCCTTTGGTGTGGATCAAACTCTGTGGAGCCTGAAGGCGATCATGTGACTCACCTCGGCTTGTTCTGAGACTCACTGGAGCCAAACCAGCCTCTGAGCCGCCCCTCAGACGTGGAACCAGCCTGGGTCACGTCTGACTTGGCCGGGAGAGAATCACTCCTCCCTCCAGAGAATAGAGTCTTTCTTAACTTCTTTCCTTTGTCGGATGAATCAGAAGCGGAGGAGACGATGGGCATGGCTGCCTGCACTGGGCGACCACCTATCGGAGCGTCTTGATTCTGGGGAGAAGATGTCTGAGCTTCCTTTTCATCCTCCTTTTCGTCTTTCTTCATCTTGTCAAAGGACCAGCGGCGGCCCTCAGTAAAGGAACCTTTGTCTTCGCTTCGTTTGGTGAGGTTCTGCAGGGAACGAGAGAGCGGGGAGCATTTTTCCAGGAGGACCAGTTTGGACGGGAGAGCGCCGGAGCTCTTCGGAGTCGACGGCTCAGAGTCGTAGACGTGGCTTCCGTTAATGCACAGAGAAGACTTGGACTGAGTCATGGTCTGACCTTTGAGGGACTCCACCGCGGGGCTCGATCGAAGGACGCCTGTTGTGATCTTACTGGCTTCGTCGCTGAAGGCTCGCTTGTGTGTCAGAACCTTAGTGGTGTGTTGACTGGTGAGCACTGCGGACAGAAGAGCAGAATATGAGCGTAGAAATGTTTACATCTCCTTTTATCTAAACACGAGGAATGGTTTTGAGTCTTTGTTCCGACAGCGTTCAATTCCTTGCATTCACTTTTCATTTCTTGGCTCAGAGTGCGATATTTAGTGACATCTAGTGGTGATGTCAACATAAAATTTACCTCACCCTCTCCCACAGCGGCCACATGTATATTAACAGTACAGTGTATAAGCGCTCACAGCTGATTTCAACAACATCTCATCAAGAAATCACACTCATATTGAAGAATTTAACCATTTTTATGCTTAGATATACAGTCGCAGAAACCAAACCAAGATAAAAACCAAGACCAGGACCGACGAGACCAAGACCAAGCCTTGTCGACCGAAAACAGACGAGTTAGAATCACTATGACATGATTATTCATATCAATTGTAAAGCAAAAGGCACTGCTGTAAAGTGTCATGACTAGTTAAATCAAATTCATGTCATCTTTTCTTTTATATTGTCCTTATGTCTTTCATTTTAAATCACCCAAATTTGTCATAGTCACATGTTAGGCCTTCAGTCGTGGAAAAAAATGATTAGACCATCAAAAGTCATTGAAAACAAGGGTTACGTGATCAAGTGCTGACTCCTGTGTGGATCATGTGACTAAAACAGACAGAAAAGAAAACATGGAATGAATAAAAGCACTGTTTTTATCAGTACAATGACATAGATACTGATGGAAGAGCTGAAGGGATTTTGGTTTTTATCAAGAAAACATGTTAAATGGATAGATATCAGCTCTGAAATTAAACTACTGTGAGCTATTTCTGTTGTTATCGTTATATTTGTCCAAACAAATGTACCTTTAGTAGTTATTTTATTCTGAAGTTGTAATAAATCATACTGTTTCAAATATAAGTCTTTTTTTTCAGGTACAACCTCGCATATATCACTTTTTTTTATTTTTTTTATTTTCCTCAAACAGTTAAACTCAAAACTTCTTCCTCCTCTGCCTTAAGGTCACTTTTATTGTGCTGCAGCAACCTATAAAATCACAATTGGCTCTAAAATACTAGTAATATCATAAATTTCATTGCAGTTGAATGCCTTAAATACAAAGTTAAGGCGCGCCAAGAAAAATTCCTCTTTCTTACAACTCTGCCCATAAATTATTTTGCAAAATGACAAAGACCACACAAAAAGACCCAGGAAAAAAAGCACTGTACGCGTTAAAATGTTTGCCACAAAGCGTAAAAGGGGTTATATTTTGCTAAATGCACTTTTATTAGTCTTTGGTTGGTTTATTTGTGTATTTGGGGACTGAACAGGTTCAGAAAGTTTGCATTTTAACCCTCCAGGTGCTACAAAACTATCTTTATATTCATTTAGGCAAAAATCGAGTGGATTTCTACAACCTGTTTTAATTCCTTCTAATTTGTTGTATCTATAACTAGTTACATCATGATATTTGCACATATAAGGTCAAGACTTTGGATGAACGTTTCTTCAAGTACGACATAATTGTTTATCAGCAGCAGCGATTGGAGTAAAAACTGAAAATATGTCCAAAATTTGAGGCGATTACCTAAAATGTTCAGTTGTTGGTTCTATTAACAAACATATGTGGCTGAACGGGACAGAGCAGCACAGCCAACAACCTGAAGGGGGCGGGGTCATGTGCATTTAAAGGGCCAGCGCTTAAAATGACCTTTCTGGTGTCATTAGTCAGAAATAGGGTTAAAGATGGACCTGTGGAGTTGAATTAATGAAGAATTCAGACCCAAGCAGAGCATTTACAGTTTATGTAGACCACAGGGAAATGTTTGAAAATGCATAATTCCATTAAAAAAAGCAAAATATCCCTCCTTTAATAACACATTCTTGTCTTTGGTGTAGCAAAGCAGGCTGTAAATTCCACCTAAACCTGGAAAACCATCTCTTTGTGGGTCACATCTGCAACAACCGGCTGCAGGAGAACTTGAATGATTGCAAGTTACAAGCTGGCCTGATGTAATAGAGGTATAAATGATTCAAAGCTCACCTTTTTTAGCTAAATCGGCCTCTCCGTAGTGCGTGTCCACTCTCACTTTGCTAGAGTAGATGGGGGAGCTGGGTGGATCGGATAGCAGGTCCAGACTGGGCGGAGGGCCGGGGTTATCGCTGGCCATGGAGGACATACTGCTCTCTGAGGCCAACGACGAGCACGACCTGGTGTCGGATGACTTTCGAAGTTTGCCTTTGAAGAAATCTTTCATCTTACTCCTCTTCTCCTCCGTTACCTCCACCTCCCGAGGCTCCGCCGCCCCTCCGACCTCCCCTCCAAACGGCTGCCCCAGGGACCCCGACAGGGCGGCGTATCGACCCGGCACGATGGCGGATGAAGACTCCATGTCCCCCCTCTTCCTCCCTGTGACACGGTCCTTGAGCTTCCCGAAAGCAGAGCGCGGCTTGTCTTTCATGGTGAGGTCGAACATACTGGCCGTCATGTTGTTGCGGGTGAACTGGACGGTCACCTGTAACTCACCGCGTTCCTTCTCCTTCCGTCCCACCTTAGAGTTGAGCTTGAACCACCTGAAGCCAGAAAACGACAATTACGGTCAACATCAACACTGTTACAAGAAGAATTAAATCACTCCTTTAACTTATAAAGAACAAAACAGCCCCTGGTGACCAAATCAAAAATGTTTAATAACTTCTGAACCATTAAATCTATCAATAATTAGTGTAAAATGCAGTTTGTCATCTTTTCATGGTTATCAGATATGACCCCTTTGGACGTCCAGTTACCATGGAAACGCCACCAATTTCTACAGCATTGATTCACCAATAAAACCCATGGAGTTGGATCAACAACAGTGGATGGAGACACTTGTTTTTACGTTCAGGTATTGATATAGTAGCTAAAAAAGGCCACTATTTTCAATTTTCTGTTCCTGATATAATGACCTTCAACTCTAATCTGAGCTTTTATGAACATCTACATAAATTAAACACAGGAAAATGAGGATTTTCACAAGGGGAAAACATGCAAAATAAGAGGATAATATTATAATAAATGGTGATAAATCACTTACTGTAAGAAAGGTTAAATAGAGAGAAAATATAATTTGGGAACTGCCACAAAAGTAGCAGTGGGTATTTATGGGTTAAATGTGTACATCTTTATATCCTGACACACCATTTTTTGCTTTATGATATTTAGTTAGACTCAGCTTGTCTTTGTATTTCACTTCTAGGGTTGGATGTTGCAAATGAGCCTTGACTGCAAACACTATTCTTGCATCAGATGATGTTTTTTTAGTTTATCTGCAAACAATGCATCTCTTCCTGTCAAATAAACCATAAATGAATACATATATTAGCTTATTTTATATTTCAATTGGACAACACATGCTGCATCAATGGAAAAAAAAACACATTGATTTCCTCTTGGCAACATATCCTGCATATTACATAATCTGGAAAAACTGCCCAGGGGGTTCTGCTCCAAATCAGACCACTGTCTTTGAAAACAAACGGTTTTTTGGGGCCTCAGAGCAGGAAATCACTGCCCAAATTCCTGGAGGTCCACCCACTTACACCTGGTGTGTCGACATAGACAATATGAGGAGTCAACCAATGCAATCCTGCCACTGTTCCTGCCTCCTTCAACACAACCAGGGAAAATACTGTAGAGCCAAAACTAACAGCAGGAATTCAGCGCAAGTTTCAGTGAGAGTAGAGAGAGGAGAAAGGGCGGAGAGGCCACAATTAAAGCCAGATGTGTTGTGTTTCTTTACTCTGTTCTGCACCTCAGTGTTAATAGTGGAAATGTTTCACATTTTATTCGTGGCTCTTGTTACGTCACCTGTGCCACAGCTTAGATTTCTGAGCCTGAAAGTGAGATAAATTAGATAAGTGAGATTCTTAAGATGTTTAACCTTCAGCAGAACACAGTGTCCTTCTGTTTTTTATAGAAAATTGTCAGATTGAAAGTTTCAGACGTGTAATTTACTTCTAAATGATTCACTGAGTTAAATGACACATAGATAGAGCTACAAGGGGCCTGTAAATGCACCACTGGACTGATGTTCAAGGTGGTTTAGCTTCAGTGGTACAACAGTAAAAGTAGATTTCATTAAATAATGGCAAAATCAAAGACCTTATCTTGCAATGTTAGAACAAGTAAAATAAAAACATGTGCATTTAGAGCTCATAAACCTGAAGCTACAAGTCATTAAATCACATCAAATCCTTAAAAACTATGAGTAATTGTAAAAAAAAAAAAAAAAACGTTTTATGTTTTTTCCACAGTAAGTGCATCATTTTAATTATATACACACAACTAGTCAGAAAAATCAAAAATGTTTTTCTACAGAAACAGTGATGCTCTTTTTAACGACTGTAACTCAAAGGGAAGTTGTTATTCCTTGTTGCTACCACCTCCTTTTGCCCTTTTTTCACTTGGCTTCAGTCTATTCTAACTTTTCCAGAAACACTGTGGTTGTTTCACGTTGCCAGCTGAGGTTCAGCTGAGCCAGAGGCTTTTTGTTTTACCCCAGAGCGACTCTGTGTCTAAAACAGTTTGTTTACTTGGTAACTAAAACTTAAAAAGGTGGTGCAGCTGATCTGTCCATTCATATCTAAGTCAGTGTGAGCCTCCTATTCCCACAATCCAAACCAGCCCAGAGTGACTCCATGTCTTTTATCACCAGACTGTGTGACGTAAATAACTCCAGCAGAGTCAAACGTATCTGAATGTGTCTTTTCACCTCTTTTGTGTATTGTTTATGTGAAAGTCATATTTTTCTATAGAGAGCGTACACCACACACTTTGAATAAACTACACATTTGTACGACAACAAAATCAATGTTTACCGTCGCAGACACACAGTTAACTTATTGTGGTGTGAGCTCCCCATTTATCATAATCAGTGCATGACAGAACAAATGTTTTTCATTTTGAGGGATGGAGAACTTAAATGACCCATGATTTTTCAGCTCCCAACGACATAACTCCGGCTACACTGTGGGTTTAGTTTTCCTTAGGCTGCGAAACAAAATTCTTCTCTATTGTTTTGTTTCTACAAATAAATTGCATCTATTGTCTCTTTTTGGAATGAATATAGATGATAGATTTATCTCCATATATGGAAGAGGAAAAAGTCAACCTAAGATGAACTACAACCCAGAAGAGAATGTATAATAAGATATAATGTGTCTGCTAAAAACCATTATATATCCCACTGTTCTACACAGACCCCCCACTGTGGAAACTGCATCTCATCTTGTTGAATTGCAGTGCATTGTGGGTACAGCTGCTGGAGAGCAGAGGCTATCAGTGCATGGGGGGGGGGGGGGTTAGAATCAAACCGCTGCTGCTTTTAGGATGAAAAATGTCTAGAATCCTTTGGCATCTTTAGAATAAACACAGTGACTTCTGATCTGTTCACTCTGGGGTGGATGTGTTTATCAGCCAAATCAGCTGATGTGTGTTTTGGATGGAAACAGAAGCACATGGCCATCATTAATTAGAAGGATCATCTGAGGTAATAAATGGAGTCCAAACATAAACATAAATATAGATCAAATCAAACCAAACATGACACATCATTTCTACAAAAAGTGTGTAAAATCCAAACACAACCTACTCATCTCTAGGACACATTCCATCCTGAAATATCTTATCAAGAGGGATGATGGTTTGACCGAGGAACACATCCAGTCCAATGAGGACCCGGTGCATGACGGTGAGCACCAGGTCTCCGCTCCCTGGTGGGTACGCGCTCCGGCCCCCGTCCTCCAGGATCCCGGGGAGCAGCTCGAAGCAGCACTCCTCATTCCACTCGGGCACCTCCGCCTTCTCCACCAGCCCTGTGGTGTACTTCTCCTTCCCCACCTGGATGATGGTGTAGAGGTATCGGCTGCCGTGCTTGCCCTTGGTGCGCAGTCCCCTTGCGCGGAGCACGGTGACATTCACATGCGTGGGCACCCACCGCTGGTCATCATCCAGATCTATCAGTGACATCATCTTGGGAAAGCGGCTCTTTTGTGTGTGCGTGGCCCCCAAATATCCGCGTGGTTCAGGTCTCAGTGGTCTGTCTTGTCAATAAACTGGAGGATCATCCCTTTCAGGTTGCGCCAGACCTTTGCGTGCTGCGCCAAAAATACCTCTGCAGAATAAGGTCTCCAAAGTCCGTGCGCCTCCGTGGGGGCCGATCCTAAGTCAGTTTCCAGGCGGGAGACATGGGCCTTAAATATGCTGAACTTGAAGCTCTGCATGCCATTCCTAAATCCAATCAATGCAAACCAAGTTAACAGAGCCGCGCGCAGAAATCATCCCAAGTTCATGCACCGAAACATGCCGCATCGGAGAGTTTAGTATCCGAAATGTGCTCATCTGTGCACGGCCCGCCCTCCTCCACAAAAAGCAGGCCCGCATACAGGGAGATAGATGCCGCAGAATTAAAGAGAAACACCCATCCGAAGCTTTTGTCGGATCCACCAGTCCATTCCAACAACACGAGGGGGGAAAAGGGGGACACACAGGCTGCAGTGCGCATCAGCGGCTGCACATGCATCCGCCACAACGAACGAGCCTCAGGATCAAACAGCAGCAAAGATGCAAAAAGGAAAAAAACATCTGGGCGGAACCTTGAATGGAAACTAAATGTGTTGCATTATTTAATTTAGTGAGCTGCACTATTTTATGCATCTATAGAATTGTAAATGTGACCTCATGTGAACAGATATGTAGTCTATAGTAATAATGAGCAATAATTAAAGGTAATGCATAACTAGAAAATTTATAAATCAACATACTTTTGGAACTAAAGTGATGAATATGTGCTTAAATCCAGGCATTGATCAATTATTCCAAAGCCACTGTTGTATTTATGTTTAATTTAATTGCATTATCCTTCTTTCCTTTGTTTTTTTTTCTCCTTCTAATTACACTGCAGTCTTTAATCATTGTGTTTTTTATTTATTTTTTTTACAAATAGCTTTTACTGAAATACATCATACCAATGTGATCCTCACTGTCGCGACGCCATCTAGTGGAAGTTCAGACACAGTTTAAGGAGAAAGCAGCAAAACAAAAGAGCAATGACTCGACTGTCTCTCCAGCACGTACTGAGGAGTCCCAGGAGGAGGTGCTCCACTCACATCCGGTTCTTTTTCTCCCAATCAATGCAACCAATGAGCCTCTGTGATGTGATGCTCTGCACAAAAGCATGTCATGGACCCAGTAGATGTTTATATGTGCCATGTTTTTCTACTTGTAAGGTGAGAATTTTGTTAAATATATGATCAGGATGTGAAAGATGGAGAAGAATAAATGTCAATTGTATGATGATCTAAATAAAAAATAAAAAATAAAATAAAGACATTATACATACAGGGCAGTTATTTTACAGTGAATGAGTACAAATAAATGTATAACTGGAGGACATCACCTTCTCACATATTCCTTCATCTTTTTCAAATGCCACTTAACACTGATTTCATTGTAAAAGCAACACAAAGTATAAGAAGTCATTACTTTTCTATTATTCGTGACAAAATTATGGAATTTTCATAAGATTTTCCAACGTATAAGACGTCTTTATCTTATGTAAAAGAAGATCCACGTCTACATGTGTGTCAAATCATAGCTTAATGCAAAAAACCCCAAAAAAACATGTTTTAAATTTAGTGAACTAGGTCTTATGTGTAGTTCCACTGTAATGACAAAATGGTTTTCTAAAATTATACTACTAATAATAACAATTACTAGCCATAGTAGTATATCCTTATGACTGTAACCACTTTATTACATTTATGCTAATTAAACTATACATACATGTGTACATAAATATATATATAATATGCAGTTGCAGAAAAAAATTAGACCATTAAAAGTCATCAAAAACAGTGGTTATGCAATCCAGTCCTACCTCCTGTGTGTATCATGTGACTAAAACAGACAGAAAAGAAAACATGGAATGAATAAAAGCACTGTT
>JAPTYQ010000002.1:15224755-15235034 GCA_029814465.1 Ostorhinchus cyanosoma | reverse complement strand
AAGCATTTTTTTAGAATTAAAATTGTGAATAACCTGAACAGCCTGACATTCCCTCAGAAAAATAAGTTTAAAGTTTTTCTTTACCCGAGTGCATTACAACTAACAGACTGCAGTGAATCTACAAAAACACAAAACATTGAGTAAAAGGCAAAAATACTGTAAAAATTATGAGTTTGGAATTTGGAGTGGTCATCTTCCAACAGTTCACAGTAAATCCCTCCACATCAGAGCATTTGGAATTATATTGTAAATACGTAAATGTATCTACAGCACAAGTAAAATAAAGAGCAGATTTTCTCTTTATGTTTCATATTTCACTGTTGAATGTTGCTGCCCGTCTTTTCTGCACTTTTGTATTTTTGCTGCTGTTAACACTTAAATTTCCCCATGGTGAGATCAGTAGAGTCATATCATATATCTTTCCTTCATTTATAGTTTATCACAGTGGTTCTTAAACTTTTTACAGTGGAATGCACCCTAAAATACATTTTTTAAGCCAAGTACCCCCAACTCTCACCTCAGCACGTTTGATTGAACTAAATTAGGCCAAATTTGTTCCTGTGCCAAAGGTGTCTGTTTATATTTTCAAAACTTTGTAAACAACATATATTTAACTGTAATATATCTAAAAAAAAACACATTTTTTAAAGTAAATTTTGAAACTGAAAAGTGCCCACTTTCATTGATAAGAAAAATAAATAAATTGGTCATTAATGAATGTCTTCAGTCACATCCAGACTGGAGGCTTTGGTGCCACTTTTGCCCCGGGGGTCGTATGTTTAACACCCCTGTGGTAAAAGGTGACATGTTCGGTAACACCAGGACATTTTTGACGCTTCCACTTGATGATTTCCATTTCTGCTTATTTGTAATTCTACTGGATTACATATCATTTGCTAGTATTTTAAATTTTTTTACTACATTTGTCAGTTTTGATATATTTCAGATTTCAGTATTTGACACGTCTCCTGTTCTGTTGTGATAGTTACGTATCCTTTCACAGGTTGCGAACTTCTTTTTAAGCTAAATCAGCTCTTTAAAACTCTTCATTCCATTGCAGGTCAATAACTCTGTTTTCTCTTTCTACTTCCTCCTCCTTTTTCTTCTTCTTCTGTCCTTTCTGGTGGATCTGTGGTTTTGTACGTCCCTGATGTATGGTGATGGACCTCCCACTCACCCACTGTTTGATCGTGTTATTTGCTGCTTTTTCTCTCCTGTTTTCTTTTCTCTCTCTTGGATCCAGTTCTGGAGGAGTTTTTCCTTCCAACAGTCACCAACCATTTGATTTCTGTATAATATGATCGGGTCCTGACTTTACTTTGTCGAGCGCCTTGAGATATTTTTGTATTGACGTTTGGAGCTATACGAATAAAAATAAACTGAATAAAGAAGTTTTTTTTTTTTTTTCTTTTTTAGGTTATTTAACCCATACCCAGCCAGCATGTCCATGTGGGTCCCAGATGGGTTACATTTGAGCTGAACATAAGGGTCGCAAGTGGGTTTGTCTGCAGTTTCCACGGTGACCCCACATGTTTGCCCAGATCAGAATCAGAATATCTACTATTATTTATTTTTCACACTATTTATCCCACGATATTCATCTTTACTTGCACTTCTTAAATTCTGTATGTTACAAATATCTTAGTTGGCAATACTGTTTTTTATTTTTTTATGTAAATAACTGGGCCTTTTACTGATATTTGTTGTCCATCTGTAAATTCTTGCACTGAACCTGGAAGCTCCACCTCAATTTCGTCGTACTTGGTACAAAGACAATAAAGAGATTCTGATTCTGATGTGGGCAAACACATGTGGGGTCACCATGGAAACAGCAGACAAACCCACATGGGACTCTTATATGCAGCCCAAATGTAACCTTTCTGGGGTCCGCAAGGACATGCTGGCTGGGTAAAGACCCACCCACCAAAACCATCTACTGACCTAAACTGTTTAAGAACCTGTTAATTCTATCAATACGTGTAAATAATTGCTGTAAAATGCAGTTTATCATCTCTTCATGGTCATCAGATATGACCCATTCGGACGTTCACAGGCTCCGTAGTTACCGTGGAAACACCGTCATCTTCTACAACTTCAGTAAAGCCCACGGAATTTAATCCATGACAGTGGATGCTCAGTTCATGATATATTTTTGCTGAAAATGTTGCTTCTCTGTTTTTAATATAATAACTGTCAACTTTAATCTGAGATTTTATAAACATCCACATCATCAGGAAATTAAATATAGGAAAATACCTGATGTTAACTGAAAAAGCACAAAACGCAGACGATAATGTCATAATAAATGGTTGATAAAATTAAATAAAGTGGAAAAAAATCATTTGGAACTGCCACTGGGTACTAACAAACGGTACTAACAGCATAGGGGCCTTTTTGTGGATAATTCCTAAATACTTCTTTTTTTTTTTTTTTATTCAGAGTATTTTCACAGTGTTGAATTAGTGTTGTGCAAAAATAAAAGACATGATTAGCTCCTTCCACCACTGCACATAATCCTCATTAGTAACATTAGTGCTCTAAATTGTCATTGTAGCGAGCATGTTAAAACTCAGCAGGTTTAATATGACTCAACGTGAACACTATGCAAATTAAAACTTCTGATAAACGCAGCGTGATATGGATGAACTCTCCAGGAAATCCAATAAATGGACCTTAAAATGAGACTGCTTGGTCAACTGATAATCTCTTTTTCTTTCCTCTGCTGTGGCTTCAGTAAAAACATTTTCATTAAGATGATACATAATGAAAATCCCTTTAGGAAAGCGGCAGATTATTGCACAGTTACGGAAAGAAAACGAGCAATTTAATGTTTGCGCTTCACTTGTTTGGCTTCTTTCTGCTTGTTTTTCCTTTTTTTTTTTTTGACATGTCGTGTCTTGGCAGAGCTTTATGTTACAATAAACTACATCGGACCTCACCGGTGATAGAAATGTCAACTTGATGGCATTGCTTTATCTGGTTGTCAATAAACTTTTAAGTCACACTTCATGCTGTAACGAAACCCAGCAGAGCGATGAAAATGAGCACCAAGCTTTTGTCCAGAACAAGCCTCAGTGTATAGTTTCCCCTGTAGTCTAGGCACGTCTCAATGTGATGATCTCACACATAGCTCCATGTAATGATTATGAATCCACTGGCCTCACACACACACACACACACACACACACACACACACACACACACACACACAAAATGAACAAAATGAGTTCTAGGCGGCCACTGCTGCGTTGCCACTCGCTCAGACGTGTCTATCAGCCTGGCGCAGATGTGTCGCATTTATTAATATGCGTGCGGTCTCTGTTTACCCGTCGAGATGTATCTGATATCATTCGCCTTCACCCTGCCTCCCCCACCTCCCCCCCTTCATCTCACCAGTTCTGTGAGCTGAGAGCCTCATAAAATTTCATTAAAAACAACACGCTCGGCAGAAGCAAATTTATGAGCTCCATTTATTTTAATCACAACTCTTTGGGAAGGCTTTTCAATGCAATTTGTGTTATTGTGTGCTGAACTGATTGCAGAGTCCTGTGGTCTCTGATGCCTCTCTTCACGAGAAGGACATCAGTTTTTTTTTTTTTTGGCTTTTTTTTTTTCTCCAGTCATGACAAGGACATGAAGTTTCTGCCGTCAAAGTGACATTTTTAGCCGAGGCTGGCCCTTGTACTGCATCGCTGCAACTGTTATTAATGTAGCAGGGGTTAAATGGAGTAGGTTTTGTTTGTGGATGAATGAACCTGTGAATAAAAACACCCCCCTGGGACAATAAGGACTAATACCAGCATCATTCAATAAAAACACAAAGCAATCACTGAAACCTAAGTATTCTAACATGGATTCAGTCCGAGCATCAGGTTTATTTTTGATCAGATACTAATCTTTGAGTATAGTTTACCTGTAATTCTGTACTGCGATGCTTGTGCATTAATATCCTCCAGTTCACATGTAGTTTATACGGGTCTACAGCGCAACCCGAGCTCAGAATGAATACTTGATTGTGTGTAAAAGAATAACCAGCAGCAAACGGAGCCTTCGCTGCCAGCAGTGATGAAGAGATTATTAATATCTGATTATAGTATGAGATGTCTAATGTTTAATTTTCTATCTCCCTGGATTAGGTTCATTGCTTTCATGTTAATGCTGGTTCCCATGGACCCGCCCTCCACACAGGGAACACATTTCTTCCAGAGCGCAGCCCTTTAATGAACAGCAGCTGAGGAGAAAAATGAGTATGGAACAATATGTTTCAACAGGAGAGTGTGAGGACCATTTGCACACACACACACATAGTAAACACACATACACACACATATGGACAGACAATTACCCAATGTAATATTTAGCACATGCACACTGGAGATTCAATCATGACTGTTCTCATTACAGCAGCAAATCAATCACTGCCGAAAGAAAGAAAGAAGGGAAAGAAGGAAATGGGGACAAAAACAAGAAGCTCAGGTAATGAAGGACAAACAAAAGAGACTCACTGCCTTTTGGTGTCAATAGTTGAACCTTTCACTCAACTTCATTGTGTCTGTAGATTATTTAGGCTTATATTAAACACTTTATGCACAATCTAAAACATAATATGTGGAAAAATCCAACAATCTACGGATCCAAAAAACTCTCACTAGTCCAGAGTGACTCTCATCACTCACTCTGAACAAGTTTAACTCACCTGAGCTGATTCCATAGGTGCAGTCTGGAGCTTCTTGGTTCAGAGCTGCTCTTCCAGGGGAGAACCTGGGCTCTGCTCCACCGCTGCGCCGCTGCTCCTGCTGCTGTTGCGCGCTCAGAGACGCAGCCGCTGCCGCCGCCGCCACCGCGCAACCCGCCGCTGAGGTGGATGTCGGGACCCTGCTGCTGGGCCTGGTCTCACATGGGAAACGCTGCTGCTGCTGCTGATGCTGCTGGCTGCTGCTGATCGCGACGCTGGTTTGATGGAGCTGCAGACGCTGGTGGTGTTGGTGCGGCTGGAACGGATGAGGCTGCCCGGGATGGAAAGTGAAGTGATGTCCGCCCCCGTCACCAAACACAGGAACCTCAACCACAGCGGACCTGTCAAAGCGCGACTTGCCCGCCGATCGCTTGCTCTGGAAGGTTTTCAGGGTGCTGTGGGGCCCCCGTTGTTGTCGGTACATCTTCGGGGCGCAGGGCCCTTCATCCGCGGGCTGCATCTCTCCCTCCATCCCTGCCAGGTGTCACAGCTTTGGAAGGCTTCGGGTCAGTGTTGCGCGTGCTGGAGTGACAGGCAGCTGATGACTGAGGGGGGGATCAGATCCGTCACTGTCTGGCTCGGTTCCCCTCATACACACTCTGAAGGGTGGGTTCATTTACTGACAAGCCGCCGCTCCAATCCCCAGTCGGGAGCGCCGTCAATGAGACTCATCCAGAGGGAAATACAGGCGGGACTTGCGCGCCGCTGCCTGCCTCTTTGTAGCTACATCCACACAGAGAACAGCGGGGCGCTGTAGTTTTGCAATCTGAAAGGGGGAAAAAAACGCAGAATCGTACAAATGAAAAGGCAGAGGCCATTTTGATACTGAGCTGAAAACATCAATAGCCAACATGAGCGCAAATGAAAGAAAAGACCAACACCCACATCCAGGTTTTAGGAGCAGACACAGAACCACTGCAGCTTTTCATTATTTACGCAGATTTCAATGATGTTTGAATTCTGTTCTAATAGAATTAATCTAATAAAGGTCAAACAGGATGAACATTTAGACTTTATTTTACGCACTTAAGTTTTTTTCTCTTTTCTTTGCTCCTATATTCACACTATAATCCTTCCACACATTCCACTACCTGCTCTTTTACGCACAATTTTCCGTGTCCGTGTGTGACATCCCCACTCGTGTCTGGAGGCAGCTGTCCACAGGGGTTCAAAGTTTGCTTGGCCACATGAGGGCGCCACATCTATACAATAAACACACGGTTTTACGCACGCAGGGGGCCCCCCAGACCTGCTTCTGATTACTGGAACCAAATGTTTTCCTCATTTTCTGCAGGAAAACAGGTCGGTAGTTTGCGCCTCTGTGTAGCATCAACACACATGGAACTTAAGCTCTGAGTCAATATTTGTTTTAAACACGACCGCGGAAATAAAACAGAAGAGCACGAGACTGAAACAATGGAAAGAGTCTTTAAAGTGATTAGCAATTAAAGGAACTACAGTCAAAGGAGGAATGGGAATGAACCATTAACGCACTGGGAACTACAGTCTGTTGACATTCACTAACACTAATGTCCATTTTGGCACCAAAGAAACAGTGGAAGATACAAGACACTGATTAGGTTTAATGTTGATGGAATAAACTTCATGTGTTTGTGAGTTTGAGGCGAAAAGGAACGGATCTAAAAACATGTTTGAACTTTAACCATTGATAAAATCCACACTGAAACAAACCTGAAGGCAACTGTTGTGTTAATGTGACCCGAAAAACACAACTCACCTTCTGTCCTAAAGGGCACGTGCACAGGTGCTAATATGGCCGCCACCCACGATCATGTGACCGGAAGTTCTGCACTACCATACAAATCTGCAAATCACAGGTTAAAAAAAAAAAGGTAATACCGGTATTATGAACTCGTGGATCCAACAGGTTGAGTCTAGTTTTACTTGAGAGGAAACTTTAAGGAGAAAGAACTGAGGTTAATTTTATAGAATAGAATAGAATAGAATAGAATAGAATAGAATAGAATAGAATAGAATAGAATGCCTTTATTGTCATTATACATATGTACAACGAAATTAAAAGACAACTCTATTCACAAGAGAAAACTGCAATTTACCTATCAGTGTAAGTGGAACTCAATAAGTACTTTCTCTCAACTACAATGTTTAAGTATCTCAATTTTATGTAACTTCATACTTCTACTCTGTTACATCTCAGTACAAACTACTTTACCTCGTCTTTAGTTCCTTTGCTTTTTCAAATAACAAACCTATAATATATTTATGTGGTATCATATTACTAATCTACCCAGAACACAAAGCATCTTCAAATGTATCAACATGATGGTATTAATTAGTCATGAAAACAGAAATCATCATCATCATCATCATCATCATCATCATCATCATCATCATCATCATCATCATCTTTATTACCAGACACGGAAGTCCATTTACAACAAACAAACAAACAAACAGGCAGCAAATAAAATACATTTAAAAAACACAAACAAAACTTCACCAATAACAAAACTTCACCAAAAATGTTTTATTATCACATAAGACTTTTAAGCTAAAGGAGGCATTTTGCATGATGAGTACTTTTACTTTTGACACTTTAAAGAAATGTCTTGAGGAACTTTGGTTTATGGTGCATATTTTACCCAAATTTACTTCAGTATGCTTTACATAAATACAAATGAAGTGCTTAAATAGAAGATACAAATACGCTGTTGCCTATAAAGTTGGAATAAAATCCTTTTACCTCTACGATTTAAATGATTTTGACAATGCGATTCAGTCTTGATAGATAAAGTGTATCTGGGACTCAGTATGTACTCATTGTTTCTTCTCAAAGGTGATTATTGATGTGTATAAACAGAAATAAAGATAGGAATGTGTATGTGAACAAAATGATTCCAACTTTATGGCCAACAGTGTATAAAAAAAAACTCAAAAATGCAATTAAGTGGAAGTACAGACTATATAAAAGCATAATAAAAGACATCTATTAATTGAAATTATATATGGTTAAATGGTTAATAGAATGTACAGTGTTCCAGACTTGCATAGTAATAAGACTTTGCTGTAATAAAGTATATTTTGTTGCTAAAACTTCAGCAATGACTATTTTACCAGCTCGGTTATTTAGGAATTGAACCACATGTGCAAAAGAAACAACAAAATAAACTGATGCACCTATCCCAGACTAAGCCTGTGTTCTTTATTTTTACTCTGATTTAGTTTTATATCATTCGTTTGATTTTAAATCTAACTCTATTTCTATTTCAGTCATAAAGTCACAATTGTCAGACTTTCAGTCTACACCACAGAACTTATTCACAGAACATAAGATAATGTCTGCATGTTACTCTGTGCACCTTCAGAAGTGTCTGGGACCACATGAACGCGCACGTCCAGTTAATGAGAGCTACGTGCGCGCGTACCAAGCTGGAGTCACAAAAGCGTAGAGTCTGAGTGAGGTGAGCACACAACTTCAGCTCGGACATCAACAAACGGACCCAGGAGTGTTTCCAAGTGGATCAGAGGCAGACCCGGACCCGGTGGTCTGAGACCTGGACCATGTTCGGACCTGGACAAACTTCAGCATGATGTTGTAAAAAAAAAAAAAAGTCTCTTAAAGCTGTTTCTGTTGTTTTAGGACAAACAACTGAGGATTCAATTAAGGATTTGCTCACAGTGTGATTTGGTGACTGTGAAGATGACGGTGACCTGATCCGCATCCCACGGACCCACTCGTGTCTTCCATCCAGTTGATGTAAATGCAGTGTGTGTGATCCGGATCACACAACTGCAGTGACCGGGAGCTGAAGGCCAGTGCGCTCTGGGATCCGTGGACCCCAGCGCTTTGCCGGGATGGTGCGCCTGCTCAACTGCCTGCTGCTGGGATATCTGACCTGGAATCTGCGGATATCGGACGCGCAAGGGGAGTACTGCCACGGGTGGCTGGACTCTAATGGGAATTATCATGATGGTTTCCAGTGTCCGGAGGACTTTGACACCCTGGACGCCACCGTGTGCTGCGGCTCCTGCTCCCTGCGCTACTGCTGCGCGGCCGCGGACGCACGGCTGGACCAGGGCAGCTGCACCAACGACAGGGAGGTGGACAACACGGAGTTCGCTGCGCGTAAGTTTCCAGAGTTTGGTTTAGTTTGAAGACTCATTTCTAATTTCTAAGCTCGTGTTGTAAAAGTGCATTTTCCAGGTTTTCCCTAAGTGAATCAGAACTGGATTAAACTGTTAATCCCCCAAATAATTAATAGTATTTCCCATAAATGTACCCAAACATGACATGTAATCTCATTTATTGCACATTTAGTTGAAACCTTTCATGCATGGTTTTATTGAAGATGCAGTTTGCAATAACTACTCAAAAGTACAAAACCAGATCAGTTTTTGCTCTTACATTATCAGCTAATTGGTATTACAACTGCTGTTACATTTGAAATTAATTTTTTCTCAATAAATAATATTGTTAAGTCATATTTTTGGCCAAAATTGTGATATTTGCATAACTTTATCCTCCAGACACTGCTGATTACTTTTTTGCTGATATCACAATTTGGCCCAAACTATGACTTTAGGCAATTATGCTATGATTTCATTATAGGTTCTAGGTTCAAGGTATCTTTATTATCCATGAAGGGTAATTTGTTTTGCAGAACAATCATCAAGCAGACAGCAGCCAAAAAAACCCCAATAAATACAATAAATACACCAATACAGGTATAAATAAGTAAAGACTGTCATTAAATAGCTGGATCACAGATGGGATAGTTTTTTTTTTTTTTTTTTTTTTTAGCCTATTGGTTCTGCACAGTTTTGGACACTATGATACAAATAGATCTATAAGAAAACTATCCACTCATTCAAAATAACCCAATTGGACCCAGTATTACTCAGTTTTATAATAATTCAGGCACAAAATGGTTAATTTTCCCTGTAAGTTGTCCTTTCAAGGAGGTCAGAGGTCATCTCAGCTCCATAAGTAAGTGCCTTGCTCAAAGACACCTGAGGGTTTTAACCACTAAACCAGGAGTATATAATAGAGTGATTATGGCTGTTTGCAGAAATGGTTTGAAGTGTTAGTTATTTATAATGGGCGTGCTGGTCAAAAGTATCAGGAATGTGAGCTTTTATCTTTCGTGCAGTTTCCTCTGAATCACCGCTGTTTAAAAGGCTGCTTCTCTCCAACATAAATCAGCCAAAGCGTCCAGTTTCCTGCACCTGCTTTTGTCTGGGCTCCAATGTTTAATCTGACCTCGGCTCAATTCAGATTATTATCGGTGTAAAAACAAAAACCAGAGAACTTTGTGTTTTGCTTGTCACTCAGTCAACAGCCATTTGAAGATGTATTGGATGGCAACTGGGGAATATTCCGCAAATGATGTTTCCAAAATCCACTCAAAAAAAAAAAAAAAAAAAAAAAAGTGTCTGGGAAAACTGTTGCATTATGCTGTTTCCGATTAAGGCAATTATTTAATGTAAAAAAAAGTCAATACTTTTACCTTCCTGGGTCTCAGGAGGTTAAAGATGTTTTCTAAAGTCTATGAACACAGGATC
>JAPTYQ010000002.1:15180791-15202393 GCA_029814465.1 Ostorhinchus cyanosoma | reverse complement strand
GTTATCATTATATTTATCCAAACAAATGTACCTTTAGTTGTACCAGGCATTAAAATGAACAAGAAATTGAAGAAAACCAGGATGGTCTAATATTTTTTTCTGCGACTGTATTGCTGCCCTTCCCTGACTTAAGGTCAGGACCGAAAATGGGTCCTAGAGTGTTTTTTGTAGGATCATACATTGTCAGACACACAGGTAATGATAATGACCCATGAGGTCAATTTCCTAATTAAGACGACTTTTTAAAGTGAGGTTATAAATGTTGGCCATGACAAAGTAAAATTCAGCTGTAAAAGATGAAAATGATGCAACAAGACAAAGTTATGGAAAAGACATGAAAAGAAAATATAAAGGATAAAATAAGATGAAACTGACATAAAAAAACAGAAATAGCACTTTGGCAACAGGAAAGTCTGTCAGTCATACTGTAATATGTGAGTGTGATACCATTTGAATAGTTTGTTTAGTGTGTGTGTTAGTGTCAAGCTCCTGGCTGTCGGTAACATTACAGGTTCAAAATAATAGTTGACTTAATTTTTCAATATGTGTCTGAGATTCCAACATTTATTCAACACTGTTTAGACGATGGAAGAGTCAGTCAAACTGTAGACATTAAGACAATTCATTCAGTAATTTTGGACATTTGGATCCTGTGAAGAAATAACCTTTAACTCTTATGTATTGAGCAGAAAAAACAGTGACCTACATCGAAAAAAAAAAAAGAAAAGAAGAAAGTAGAACAGGTTATCTATTCCCCAGCAAATCCAAGGAAATTTTTCAAGAGTTTATTCAGATTAAGAGCGAGGAGAGCCCATCTAGGAACACTTCATCCTCCATTTATCACAAACATTCAAAATAAACACATATGTGGTTTTCACTAGAAAGGAAGGGGATAAAAACTGTAATCTAAAAAGTAACTAAAGCTGTCGGACAAATTTAGTGCAATAAAAAGCAATATCTGCCTCGGTGATGCTGTTGTAGAGTAAAGTATGAAGCTGGATAAAATAAAAAATGCAGAGATAACTGAAACAGAAGTGAAGGTTGGAGATTTACTGAGTCATTTCTGTTGGTATATGTCGTCCTTCAAATCTTGGACAAGTCTGACAGCAGATGCTCTCATGACACTAAACTGTAACAGCTCCAGTGAAGCAGCTCCGTGTCCAACGGACCAGATTGTGGTAAAATATTGGGCAGCTTATCGTTGTCTGGTGTTCGGACGAAAGATTATTCATGTCCAGTGAAGCTACCCCAGTTGAATAAAAGACCACATCAAAGATACAACTGTATTCAAACATATAAATCTTCAAATGTTGGAATAAAATAAAATAAAATAAAATAAAAGAATACTTGTGAAAATATGGTTTGCAGACGTGAAGGCAGAAGCTTTGTGCTTCCTATTTCAGAAGGAATTGATTACAGTATCTGGCATGTGGATGACTTTGACTTGACAAGGTTACAGACAGAGAAGCTTAAATTATGTAAATGTCAGAATAATGATATATATATGAGCCAACAGAATCGACAGTTTCACTAACTACCCAACAGGACTGAAGGAGACTGTATTCAGCAAACAGACTGACAAAAGCAAACCTCATAATACGCAACCAGCTGTACAACATCCCATAGATGCTAATATTTAGATTCCAGCTGCTTCAGTGCACAGGGCTCCTTTTGTGCAACATTTTTTATTAGGTAGACTGAGAGGGGAAGGGTTAGACTAAATCCTGTCTCAGGTAGTACTTTGGTCTGCATCTATCCATGCTGTTTTTCCAATTGACTGAATTCATTAGCTTAGCCAGACAGCGCAGCACACGGTGGCTTCAAGGCCAGTCGGGAAATTGAAGGTGAAACTATACATTTGGCTCAAATGTGGGTTGAATCAAAAACCTCTGATCTGAAGCCTCTGAAAGTCTTCACATTTAAGGCTCGCTGAGGATGAATGCCAGCAACGCACTGTTGATGGACCAAACAATAAAGGATGACAGAGAGGAGAAGGGAAAATGGAGAAGAACTAGAGAGAAAGCAGAGATGGGAAAAGGGGGCAGACAAATCCACAAATTCTCAAAGTGTCACAGCTAAATCGGCCAATAGCTGCCCCAAAGAGGTTAATACGGAAAGCAAACAAAGGTCGTCTCAGTTGGGGTTTTCTGCTTTATGCTTTCTGTGTGCCACCTAACAAATATGGTAAGACTTCCAGTAAGAAAACAGAGAAAAAAAACTTTACATAAACACTTAAAACCTCAGCAGTCTCGAACGCACATATGATTTACAGTGTGTCTGTAGCCTTTTAAAACCTACACTAGACTGTACATAGTGGTCGGTCACCATGTTTGGTTGGAATTAATCTTTAGCACAGGGAGGACAAACAGATCTGAGCTCAGGAGTTTAACAAAACCTTTCACATGTCGCTCTGAGGAGTCCTGAAGAAGGACCATGAGGATTAAATAATACCAGAGGAGGACTAAGTCAACAGTAGTGATGAACCTGGGTTTATGATACAACACTAGATCTGTCAAAGGCTTAAAAATACGGAAATACTCAACATATGATATAATAAATATTTGCAGTTTATTTTAGTCTCAACTGCAAAAATCAGAGCCGAAAATCTGACAAAAACATAAGAAATGTTGGAACACGCAAGAAAAAAAAGGGACAATTATAAGTGTTCAAATATCTCAAGCTGTTTTTTTTTCTTCCATCTGCAAAATGCCGAAGGAATATTAGGAAGAATATTTGATGACACACCATCCAAGTTATAAACAACTTTTATGTGAAAGATTGTGTTGATAAAAATATTGGAAGCATCTTTTTATTAGCCCCGTTTTAAACATTTGGGAATTTAACTCTCGAAGCACACAAAACTCATCACCTGTTTTAACTTAACTGAAAAAAGACAAAGTTCACTTAAGCAAGTTTTGGATTATTTGGTTTGTTGGTTGCATTAAATACTAAAATGAGTTGACAACATAAATGTCTAGAGGGTAAAAACCAGCAGGAAATAATGGTGCATTTTTGAGAAGAATAAACAGAAACAGACAAAATATGCACAGTGATGCTTAATGGAAGACAAGACTAAAGCTATGTGGTATCTGAAATCCACTTTCAGTCCCTATGACCATCATGGCAGAACCGTCAATAATTTAGAAAATTCAACATCTGTTTGATTCATTCTATAATTTAAAACCGTCAACATTTTTCCCTCAAATTCACTGATTAAATTGACTAAAGTAAAACCAGTGAAACGAGTTGGAATACGCAACTATCTCAGTCCCCGAAATTTCCCTCACAATGGAATCAAAGTCTCATCAATATTTCACTTTTATTTATAATTAAAGAGTTTTTCTTTCGCTTACTTGCAAATGAAAAATGCGCTGTGCATGAAATGAACAAAATGCATTTTCTCTCTAATTTATGACTTCTGATAAACGGTTTCATAGCTCACCAAAAGTTAAGCTACATAAATCTGCACTCAAATACAAAAACAGTCTTTCAAAATGCCTGAATGTTAAGACTAATAATAATTCAATGTGATATTCCCCAAAAAAGTTTTCATTCCAACTTCTAATCTCATCAATATCTCATGCACTGGCACGATACATAATGCACTCCAGGCATGATTTAAAAAACTTCTTGGCAAAACGCTTCTCTTCAACGAAAATGTCTCTTATCTTCTTAAACTGCAGAGGTATTCGTTGCGTACTTGCCGAGTGTAAAACCCATGTGCTGATGACGAACACTTGAGTGTGAGTGAAAGTGACCGTTCCTCAGCTGCAACTCGAAATTGGAAAATCGCAGCAAAGGTGTGTGTGAAAAGCGAGGAGAGGGATAAAGTGTACCAGAGACAGCTGTGTTGATATCAGAGGCAATCAGCAGACAGCAGGTCAGTGTGTCTGTGCCTTAGAGAGACGTCTCAGGTGTAGCTAAAAGGCTTGTGTGGCAGATTACACTATTTGAACAGAATAATCTGATGTTTTCTTTTGATATCAGCCGTTTGTGAGGTGAAAGCTGAATGAGATATGCAGGTGGGGATCAAGCCAGACTGGGAGTCCCTGTAAAAGGCATTCTGGCCGTTTTGGAGCTGGATCTTGCACCTGTCTTGTCAATCGTCCAAAGAATATTTCTCCTGACAGTGATGAATGCGTTTACATGAAGCCAAGCACAGCTTAGTGTCTCTTGTTAAAGGCCCTGAGCTCAGTAGTGAGTGAGAGCAGAAACAGGAGGAGAGAGGGAATTCTGGTGTCTGTTGTGTTGTTGGCCCTCGGGCATTTTTCAACAGGCAGCGAGGGGGAGATGAATTAAAAGGGAACAAAGAGAAAAAAGCTGATGCAACAAGTAAAAGAGAGGGGGAGTAAAGAAAACAGATTGAAGGACAGACAGCACAGAAATAGTTGAAGATTCAAGTGCACATCGGGGAGGCCACGGTCAAATATGCGGGGCTTCGTCAGGGTTGAGAATAATCCTGCTCTTCAGAGGCTACGAGGTTTTGGAAGTAGATTGTGTCTCTGATGCCTTCTCGAGTTTCTCAGAGATGTGTCCCTGTTTGATGATGTACTGGCATCCCCGCGCTGGGACAGGGGCATAGGGTTACCAACTACCCACAGGACACCATTACTGTCTTCAGTCAAGTGCTGCAGGGCATGGATGAAAGCAGCATGCTTCATGGACAGAGGATAGGATGAAGGTAATGTACCCACTGCTGTGTGTTTGTGTTTGTGTGTGTGCGTGTGTGTGTGTTGCCGAATGAATGCATTTCTGGACTTGTGTTGAGTGACAAAGAAAAGCTTAAAATGTTACAAGTGAGACAAAAACTACTTTATGTGAAGAAGCATCGAAAAAGTATAGCAGGTGAATATTGCTATAAGAAAATGTCAAAAGACAGGAGTCGAATGTGGTACAGTAATGATTCTCAAAAACACTGGATCAATTTTATGCAAATGTTCATGGAGGAAAGTGGATCATTTTGTGTGCTACTGCTGATGTATTGTGCTGTAAACTTTACTGATTTGCTTATGTTTGTTCTACAGCTCACTTTAACTTGCAATTTTTTAAAAGTTTGATCCTGTTTTGTTGGGGCTGCATCTTAGCATGAAACTATTATTATACTACTACTACTACTACTACTACTACTACTACTACTACTACTACTACTACTACTACTAATAATAATAATATTAGTAGTAGTATTAGTAGTAGCTTAGAACATTTGACTCCTCCAAAATAAATTAAAATCGAAGTAGTTAAAAGTAGCAGTATGTATCCTTGTAGGAATATATATCTTTGCTGTATCTTACAGTCATTGCAATATATTAAATTATATTTAATTGTGACCTTAGACATGATGTCTAATGTATCTAAAGACTTGCCAATAAACAAAAGTTAAAGTTAAATGTCCCACAGAATTACTATTAAGACGACAGGATTAACTTTATGTTGTAGGGATCTTCTTCTGCTGCCAGTTCCATGGCAGTGGTTTTTTTTAATCACTTTCTTTGATTTAATCACAAGCCAGCACTTAGTTTAATGACTTCCTGCTGTGTTTGTCTTTTGTGATGAAAAGGTACTATTCTTCCTCGTAATGCATAGGGAAATGTCACCTGTGGATAACTACCCGCTCATTTACCACCTGTGGAGGGCTGCAGAAACAGTAGCTGCATTCACATGTAAATAACAACTCACAAAAGAAATAAATAAACAGGGTAAGACCTGGGGCTGTTCTCATTAACACTGAATGAACTTTAAATAGCATTTTTGCTGCTAGAAGTCAGATTTCTGATGAGTACTTTGCACATAATAACAGTTTCAGTATCAACTGATCTCTTGTGTAAACCTTCACCTCTTTTTGCTCAGCCTTCAGACTGCTTCACAGTTTCAATGTCACCTGTGGATACTCAGAGTCGGGGGAGGGAAATGCAACACAAACACTGGGCTAATTGGCCCAATTAAGTCATTATGCAACACAAGCCAGAGGTTTGACAGTTTACACCCATCTGGCTCTCCTTACAAAGACCTGTGTCAAGTTTAACTCTGAAATTTCCCACAAGAGTCTCCCAGAATTGAGGTAATGCAGATCTGGCAGTGATAGATGATTATATCAGCAGTTTTTTCAGTAATAGAGGAAACAGCCACAGTGAAACACTACGTATGTGAGTATGTAAAAGTACATGCTAGCATTTGGGTGTTTACCTCTCCTGACATGTCGGGAGCCAGAGGGATGAGGGGCCACAGGGAGGAGTAGATAATGAAAAACACCACCCACAGGGCGATGCTTCCCCAGATGGCGATGTGACTGAACTGTTGAGACATTGGTGAGAGCATTAAGTGTTTTATTCACTGAGATAAGCTACATAACAACTGTAAACAACAGGAAAACTTCAACTGCATGCACCATGTACAGTTGAAGCTTTCCTGAGAGCTTTGAAAGAGTTATCATTCACTGGGTTTGCAGTTAATCCCAGTGGAGGACAAAACCATAAAGAGCTTTGGAGATAAGAAGAGGATGTCAAATATTTCACAAGTATCAATGGCCCAGTAAAAGAGAGGAAATGGAAAAAGACAACACAACCTCAGAGAGAGACGAGAAAGTCATCAACTTACCATGGTCCATGATGAGGTCTCAAGACCAGCTTTAAGACAAACTGTGATGACCACAAACTGCAGACACAAATCACAGCCATTAATCCAGAATCTGAAACTCACAGAAACACTAACAGACTAGTGTTTTTTATATATATATTGCCACATTGGAACAGCAGAACAGCAGCAAGTGAAATGCTCAAGCAAAGGAAGTATAACGGATGTGTATTTACAGAAATATAATAAGACTTGGCTCAGATACCTGAACTCTGCAACACCACCTGTCAAGAAGATTGGTGCGCTTACCGTGTAAACCATGTTTCCTAAGAGGAGATAGTCTGGAGTTTGTCCACTGCCAAAAACTGTATCTGTGAAGGGAATCAACAACAAAAGCTTTTAGGCCAAAGCTGTCTCTTTTCAGGTCTTGGATTTCAAGAAATGTTCCATTAGGTGGTCTAAAAAATAAACACCGCAGAGCACATAGGATTTTACATCTCAGTGTGGGTGTAAAACTCTCCATTAGAGACTCAGATGTAAAAGCGGACATGGGAGAATAGAGTGAGCAACGGTGAGATGCTTCATTATGACTGCCCTTTGAGAGAGGGTGGAATGATAATTCAATCATTTGTGACTCTTAATACCCAAATGTTTTACAAAACAATGTGTGAGACTGAGAAGCAGAACTGCTAACATTCAGGATGATTCAGTTCTAAATAAATAGAGCATCACTTATTTCTCATTAAAGGTCATTTGTTCAACTATTAACATCGATTCAACTTTTTGAAAAGACTTCTTTAAAACAGTTCATTGGGATATCCTAAAAAAGTTGATATTAAGTTTGATTCTCAAAGACATATTGCTCTCAACTGCCGTGCGGACTGGAGCTAAAATATCAGCATTGTGCGACTGCCAGCGAAGAAAGAAAGAGAGGCTCCCTTTCCCTTTACTTCCGGCTGGTCACATGTCTTGTGTGCGCTGAGGCTTTGCTGACAGCCTGTCAGTCAGAGTGAAGGGGCTTGGCGCCTTTGTTTGGAGAGCAGGCCCAAGCTTGTGTGGTCCTCAGCTCTGGCCAGCCAAGACTTCCCGCTTCAAAGATATCTATTCTCTCTGCACGCACACACTAGTGTAACTCACAACAAATATGCACATGAGCTGTCATGTACAATATTTTAAGTGCATACACATGCAGAGACAAAGAGGTGTTTAGTTGTTTAACTTGTGAAAAGTCTGAAGCGCTAAAATATGAAGTGTGGATAACTATGTGCAAAAGCATTTCAGTAAGTAATTTTGTACATGTGAACTGCACATGAGCACATGCTCCTTCGTATGCGTCGCTCTTGCTGGAGCACACATGTTTGCAATTCATGACTGGACGGTTGAAGAGAGAACTAATTAAGACAAAGTATGTGTGTTTGACTGTCCTCCTTCTTCATCCTAAGTCCAGCGAGTACCACAGAGGAGTCTCTGGGAGCTACTTACCATGCTGGAAAGCTTTAAGGGGGAACCAGAAGAGGATGACGGAGTGGAAGAGGCCATTCAGACAATGGGCCCAGAAGACCTGCAAAAAAAGAGGAAGAAAGATGGAGGAGAGGGAGGCAGGAGGAGAGGGGTGGGGTGGGGGTAGGAGGCGGCAAGAGATTCCAAGAACAAGCAAAAGAGAGAGAGAGAGGGAAAGAGAAAAAATAGCATTTGAAAAGGGTGCGGGGAGCTCCAGCCTACCAAGTGACCCCTGACCCGGGCCCTTTGTGCCAGCCCAGCGCTGGGCTAAGTGGCGGTTTTGTTGAGGCCTCCAAGCTGAATGGCCACCCCGCTGACAGACAAGTTGTATATCCTCTGTGTGTGTTATGAGGGAGAGGGACGCTGCTGAGTGTGTGTACCAGTGTTGAAAAGCACGAGGACAATGACAGTTTGCAGGTTTTAACTTTAGATTTTTTAGATTAAATCTTGTTCGACAAGTTCAGTTAAAATAGGAGTCAGGATACATACTGCTAATTTGCCAACACTGCTATTGGAACAGGAACTTTTTTCTCTTGCAATAAGTAATGCAATGTCAAAAAAATAATTGAATGTTCCCCAGATGACTTGATTATATCTATTTGGAAAGAGTCCTTTTAGAATATTTGGAGCAATTTTGCTGGGGTTTTTTCACTCGCATAAAAAAATAAAAATAATACTGAAGAAGCTGAAGAACACTTTTTGTTTTACTCTGAATACATTTCTTGAGTACGAAGCAGCAGCAGGTGAGCACTAAGACACTTGTTCTGAAGTGAATTTGGAGATAAATCAAGTTATTTAAAAAAACGTAAAGGTATTATGGACAAAGTTTTTATGCGGCATCATCCTTTAAGGACAACAAACATTGATTTTCTTTTTGCAATCAAATCTTCCTTTTCAACTTATTCTTAGGTTGTGTTTCACTTAATATAATACACATTACATTGCATGTCACTGCAATGTGACGATTGCACAGGCACTCATTGCAATGACTATCCGGAAATAGCATACTGTGCAGCCCCGGTATAAAGTATGTGCTTCGAGAGAGAGAGTTCCCTCTCATTACATTTCATTAGGCTTCAGGACTTTCATGTGAGAATTCTGTAGAAATAAATGACAGAAGAGTAAAACAAGCAGAAATCAATCTAGAAACATACACAGGGAGACTGACAGGTTTGACAGAGATTAAACTGTTTTCATGGTAATTATTAAAGGCCTGGAAAATCGTGGTGTAGACCACAGTCTGTGTGTGTGTCTGTGTATGCAAGCATGCAGACTTTGGATGAGTCGTTTAAATCAATACTCCCACTCCAAAACCACCTTGTTTCAAATTTACATTATGCAATCCTGGAGCCAAACAAAACACTAATGGGCGATGTAGCATGAAACAGCCGTGAAATCTGTTCTGCCAAAAACTGTTCCACAGTTGTGCCCCCTTTTTCCTCCCCTGTGCTGACCCAGACATTGGTGTTAATTTTGAGAGCTGAAAATTCGTCAGACTCAAAGTGTAAACGGCTGATGGAGGAAAAATAAAAACAAAACAAAAAAACCCATCACATTTTAATCTTTGGCCTCTTTTTAATCAGCGCTTCTTGGCAGACTGAAGAAGTCAGAGGGTGGCTTTCTTAAGAACACACTTTTCAACAACTTCAGCAAATCTGTCAGTAAAACATTAAACATGGCTTATTCGAGACAAATTAGACACCCCGACGTGCTCAAAATTTCTCAGGATTTCCGCAGTTTTGAGTCATTTTGGAATGATTATTGCCACTGCTTTACATCGTTGGGCAAGTCCAAAGAATCCTGCCAGGAAATGTTGTGAAAAATTAGGTGGGAGACGGAAAAGAGGAGTGAGCACGTCGAGTACAGTGAAAGGAAAGTGCTCAGGACTAGGAGCCTTTATATATTATACCTTGGCCTCGGTGGCACGACCTAATCACCTTTCTTGTCAACGAAACAAAGTCCAATAGCGGCCGCCCTCAACAGGATTACCTCACCCTCCCACTGTGTACACAAAACCCAATACACTGAATGAGAGATGTCTGAAAGCAACCCCCACTCCTCTATCTCTGTGGTCAAATGTGGACTAAATTAATGCTACAATCACACATTTATGCCAATTAGCCTCACGCTGACAGGCTCAGCTCTGTATCACTCTACTTCCTCCTACTCCGGGCCTGACACTGCGGGGGTGCAAACCAGCTCCCGTTGCCCCTCTGCAATAATGAATGCTAATGAAATCAACAAATGTTCATAATCATTTGTCACAGTGGGATCCTCCCTTTAACCCAACTCTCTTTCTTTGCCTTGTATCCCAGTGAGTTGCTAAGGACCCCCTCGAAATGAATGCCCAGTCTGTCCTGTAAAGATCCAGCCCTTTGTGGAAGGTCCTAATTGCCTAAAAAAACAAGCATGAAAGCCAGTAATTAATAAGAAGCCAAATATTTCCTGAGCAGCCCGACATTTCCCGTTTCTTTCTAAATATGTAAGAGGGGACACAGAGAGAGAAAAGAGAAGAGGTGCTGTGTGAGAGGTGATAGCAACTAGTAAACTAGTGTCGTGAAGTACTGACGCCACTTAAAAGGCACTGGGTTTATTAGAGTGACTTAAGCGTCCGGAATATGCAATTAAAAGTGAATGGCTAACAGAGTCGAGGCCACGCCTTGGTTTTCTAACACCCTCAGTCGCTCCCTCCTCTCACCTCAACACAAACAGCTTTAATTCACAAAGACAGTATCTGTTGTGTACAAAAGAGCCAGGCGTGCAGAAAGACAGGCGTCGAGGGGCCAAATTCCTGCTGGATTTTCTCGCCTCGCCTCAGGCCAGCTGCAAGGAAAATATCTCGGGAAAAGAGTGGACAAGCCAGCAAAAACAACCTGCTGACCTGGCCGAGTCATCATTTATGGGTCTTGGAAAATGTGGCCCAAACAAAATTGAGGTTCATTTTCTTCTAACTATCACACACATATTTCCCTGACCCTTTTTTGGCTTAAAAAGTTACTGAAGTCTTCAAATAAGCTAATGAGGGGAAAATTGATCCTGCAACAGAACTCAACCAAAATTTTGAAAAATCTACCGTTGTAAGAATAATTAAATCACATTTTTCCGAAAGCTACAGAATAAATACCTAACCATAGACCCTGTAGTGTCATCATAAACTACAGAAAGATAATTGTACTGGCTCCATGTTCAGCATGTCTGTTTATTACTTAGAAATTATGCTTATTTCCTCTACGTACATGCACTCTCTAAATGAAATGAACATTCCCTGCTTTTGCCTGTTCTGCTTGAAGTCAGTAATGCAAGTGTGCAATTAGATAACATTTTAAATAAATGCGATTAGTCTTCTCTTTCTAGTTGGTTTATTTCATTTATTTAGTTAACCTCTGTCTGTAACTGGTCAAACATGTACTATCATAAGAACTTGTATAACTAGCTCAGTAAAACTAGAGATGAAAACTCTTCTGTCATTAAGTACATTTAGTCTGTTCCTGGGTGGGTTAAACTCGATTCGACAGCTCGGCTCTGAGAACAAACAAGGGCTCACTTAAACAAATTGCATAATTTTCCGCAACAAATGCTGTCACACAATACGAGCACACTCTCTATTCCCTCCTTTTGCAGGCATCCCTCAACCCGCTGACCTTCCCTGCCCCTGACTGCCATGGCCAATCCTTCTCTAATCCACCTCCATGCAGAGCTAACCAGGTCACCACGCCTGTGAGGAGGGTCCAAGAGTCTCTGGCTCAGCATGGAGAAACGAGGAGACATCTCTATTACCAGCGGGGGAAACCTAACAGAGAGCCCCCACAACCAGACAGAACAGGTCAAGTCAGGCTATACCAGACGACGGCTGGAGACGACCTGACCACAGCTGTCACGTCACTGTGACAGGAGACGCATCAGTCCCCCGCATCAACAAGACATCAACATCTCGTGTCATTAATTTGATGTTAACTGATTGTTAGAGCAAGAACATTTGACCTTTTTTCCCCATTTGTGTCATTGTGTCAGATTTGCTTATCAATGTAACAGAACATAAATGCAACATTTGTCTGTAAAAAGGAGTCAAAAGACCAAGAAACACACCAATAGATTAATAAATAACAAAAAAAGCACAATAATGACCATCAAATACATACATCAGTGTTGTGTGTAAACAAAATGGTTAAGTGTATATATACAAATATTTACCTTGGTATTAAAGCCCATGGCATTTTGGGAGGATTTGTAAAGTTCTGGGTACTTCAGCATGTTCTCTTTCCTGCAGGAACGCTCAAAAATTCCCAGAGTGAGAGGAGGCAGAGCAGTGAAGATCTGTGTAACAAAACAGAAAACACACAGTCATAAATCTGAAACCAAGTCAGATCACTCCAACTTTTAAGCATCTGAATATCCAGTGAATGAAACTGACACTTATAATGAAGCTATTTTTATTATTAGTTCAATTATTTTCTTGACAAGTTGATCAAATGTTGGGCTTACAGCATCAGAAAACTCAAACACACTTAGTTCAAATATGAGTGTAAATTTTTACATTTACAACATTCTTACCGCAACCAAATCAGCCAAATCCTACCACAATATGCTGGTATAAATTACATTTCCATTTTCTTTCAATAAACTGATAAACTTTTGTACAGAAAATTGTTCATCCTTCAATGTCAATAGATTCTTGCTGCATTTTGATGCAATATCTTTAAAAATAGACGCATCAAAACGTTTCTGCTGAGTATTGAAGAAAAGATCATTTGTGCAAATAGATATAAATTGGTACCATTACAGTGTGTGACAGTTGTGTCTTTGTCCCGTGTTCATATATTGTATTTACAGAGGAATCAGCTTCATTCTGTCTGTTTCTTTACTTTACCATTGAAGTCCACTGACCTTAAAACACTTCAGGGTTTCTTATTTTGATTGTGCATGCCCCAAGTCTGTTCATATGTAAAACCCACCACCAATGAACATCTGTGATGCTCTTGAGTAAGAAGCAGGTATTTAGGCCTGGCTGAAGTGTAATTTCTAAGTAGTGTTGTAATGTAGTTCTGTATAGCAGCTGCTGAGAGAGGACTGATGGTATTGTGTGGTGAGGGGGGCTCAGTGGGTCAGTTGGTGTGAGATCCCTACAGGCCCATCTGGTGTGGAAGTCTGCAGGCCTCGGTCTGCATGACCAGTGGGCTGTGGGACATGCTCCACTGGGCTCTTTTCTTATTCAGAGCCAGGCCCAGGAAGGTCTCCATTCAGGGGTGGATTCAACCCACTGCCTCCGACAGACTCCCACTGAGGTGAAGGAATTCCCCCATTTTTGGGTAAACTGAAAGGCTGAACCGTCTACCCACCCCCCCAATGCGGTACTAGTTCTAAAGGTGGTGGTTTATTATTATTTATATCAAACGCATGCAAGAGGCAGGGCTGTGAAAATGTCCTTTTCACTTGACAGTTTGTCCCTGCCACAAATTACTTCCATTTGAGACCAATCTGGAGTTTGGGGAAATTTCACTTCACACCTCTCTCATTCATTTTTGTTTATTGAATTGAGTCGAATATGATAAACAGTTTAAAGTTACACATCAGCTCCTTATGGATTTAACGATGTAGTATTAGAGATCAGACTCCCAGATGCAGATTTTCTTCTTCATCTAAATCCATGACAGATATGAAATATGAGTTCATTAGGAGTGGTCACATTACGCAGCCCCGTGGGACTCCCCACACCAGCCTCCAGCTCCGTCGCTGCTCCATTCTTCCTATTCTTTTTATCATTCAAACAGAGCTGCCCTTGCTAACTACACTCTGTGGGGCAAGCAAAGCTGTTGTTCTTTCACATTCAGTACATAATTTAGGGCACACAGGGAATAAAGACTTGACAACAGGTCATAAATAAAGGGGAAAATTTTCAGGATGCTGATGACATAGTCGTGCAATAAAGGGATCATTTTTGGGGCACCATAGCAAATCAGTTGGGTGTCGGAAAAGCGACAGGGTTAAAAGAGCGCAGTGGGCTCTTTAGAGAATAAATTACATTAACACTCACCACATTGTACAGACCAATGCACCAGCGTTCAAACAGAATCTGACCAGAGAAGCCATTGACAAACGCGAACCAGATCTAAGAAAGACATGAAGCAGAGAGAGTTAGAAGAGTAAAAAACAGACAGAACAATGTACAAACTCTAAATTACAACCACACAACTTTGTTGGTAAATGTTCATCAATTTTATTCACAGACAAAAAAAGACATGTCCAAAACCATGACATTTCCTTCTTGTATTAATGCCAATTCAATCAGTCAGGCACTTTGTCATAAATTTAATGCTTAGACTTAAACAAGATGATGAAAAGTCTTTATAATTTTGAATTCAGAATATGCTTTCCATTACCAAGTGAGGAAAAATGGTTACCATTATCAGATTTGAGGTTGACTATGTATATCCACAGACTAATGATGTATTTTTCTGTCACACTACATTCTTCACACTCTTATGGCAGACGTCTTGAGACACAGCAGGATGTGGACAAATCATAAGGAAAAGAGCTCTTGATATATTAGTATAACCATTGCAAGGCTGATGCATCTTGCAGGAATAGTGATTTTTGACAACAAAGCAGGAAAAAATAAAGGTTTCCTGAATGTGAAGAATAACTGATCCTAAAATGAATGCTCATTTGAAGTAGTGACCTGTGATCAACATGCCATTTGTCTAAGTTAGCCAGGTTTCAAACTCAGGAAAAGCTGAGGGGCCAAGATGGGCCCAATTAGAAAAAATGAGTGACGGTGGGAAAGCCAGAACCTCCAGACGCCACCGCCGCGATGCAAACTGTCCCCTGGATTCATCACGGGATTATCTACAGACATATATCAAACCCACTGTTTCCCTCCGTGATCAACCTGGAGACATGTGGGTGATAGACGAGGTTAGTTAAAGGGCCGGAGTCAGGGCCGAGGGCCTGAATGATGGAGACTTTGATATACTGTGTCAGGAGCAGGAGACAGAGGTAATGCAAACCATACGTGGTGTGTATCTTTATTAGTCAGTCTACTCTGAACAAAACAAAGCCTTTAAGGTCATCAAGGAGGTCAGGTAGAAGATCTGAATTATTCTACACTTGAAATCTTCACTAGTTTTCACTGTTATTTAGTTTCTGACTTTAGTTTCTATTTCTATTTTAGTTTTCTTTTGAGGCATTGACTTCTGTTTTTCAGTTTTAGTGTTAGAAAGGAAAATAGAGATGATGTTACCTGCATATTGTGCTTCTTTTTAGTTTGTGTTGCTTTGTTCATTGTAGTTTTTATTTAAATTTTTTTTACTACTTACAGTTTAATTATTGTTAGCTATAACAACCCTGCAGCACAAATAAAGGACAGCTTAAATGGTTTTTAATGGATCCAAAATTGTTTCTCCCACTGTTAAAGTTTGACATTTTCTGGCTCCTGCTGTTGCTAAAGCCAAAGTTGTCAAGGGAACATCAGGCGTGCTGTGTTTTGGCCATGGCCAACCAAGCATTTCCTTGCTTCATTTAACTTCTTTATGAAGGCAAGGACTGCTACAAATTCTCAGAGTGGGACAAAGCCTATTCGAGGGCCCCACCCGGCTCTGCCACTCTCTGCACGACCAATACCAATTTGCCACTGGCCCTTCCCATTTAATCGTGTAATCGTATGCATAAAAACAAATGTCTGTCACCCCTCCCTTCATTCTGTTGGTCGGAGTGGGGGTGGGGGGCCGGTGCCTATAGATGAGGCCTGTGTTTATGTGTGTGCACCCAGCCTCTGCCTTTCACCCCTCTTTGCCACACCCACCTGCCACAAATCCCACCCTCCACTCCATCAGGTGCACTCTACCATGATGTTGTTTCTTTTACATGAAGGGGAGTGTTTTCAGATTCACATGGGATGTTCATTCAAATCTGGGACCTTGTGACTCTCTAACCATGAGAATTACAAGGTGCACAGTGCATTTATTGGCAGTTTGAGAATAGTTTTTATGGTTTTGAGGCATGCTTTGCTGAGAAATACATTCAGAGGCCGTTGCTATAGGTTATGTGTAGATGAATCTAAAGCCATGAGGCAGGTTCAACCATTAGTGTGGCTCAAGGAGTGGTAACGAGAGGCTAGCGGGTAGGTCAAACTGCTGAATTAATTACAGCTCTGTTCAATGAGAGGCTCTGGGCTGATATATTGTTGTGCTAAGTTAAAAAAGACTCCTATTCATAGCATGTGGTAACTGCTTCTGTGTGAGTGTTTTGGCCTGGTCCTTGGGGTCCCAATAGCTTCTCTCTTTTTTTTTTCCCTTGGCCGTCTCTTGAGAGACAGATGCATTGATTTGCTCATTAGGGGAAGTACCAGGCAGGATTTTTCTTCCCCTTTTCTTCTCCTCATTGAGAGCCACTCAGCGGAGGGGTGTGGCTGGCCTCTCTCCCCCACTGCACATCATGAAAACCAGGGACGGAGGAAAGCGGGAGCTGAGAAAAGGAGGATTGGGCAAGGGCTAGCCGATAAGACGACTCGTTGCATATTCATCAGCAAATCAGAAATCACCTATTCCAAGGCAGCTTCACAGCTCTGAAGGTCTAGTGGCGGCCTTGGGGTACGGAGGGGATGGGGAGAGCATGACATTTGTCCCAACAATGTGAATTCTGATACCCTTAATCTTTGCACTGCAGAATTGCTAATGGAATCCATACACAAAACAAGCAAAGAATAAAGAGGCGTATAAAGAGAGAGCTGATAAATGTGCTGAAAATATGTGGTGCTACAAACGCAAGCGGTCTCACAATGCAAGACAAAGTCTCTATGGTTTAATTCAGCGCGGTACTAGTCAGGAAGCTTTGCTCCGCAAGTCCCTGCCTCCCCCAACTACACTGAGCCCCTGTGAATGAGCTTTCATGTAATTGCCTCATAAATGCCACTTGTCCATCAGGCTACTCTGAGCATCCTGGCAATGTGTCAATCAAACATGAGTGGCCAGCTGGACCAACTATTTCAATGAAGTTGCTATGGCTTCCTTTAGAAAGGTTTCTTAGCTTGAATGCAGCGGAATTCAACCCCTTTCAATTCTACTCTTTGTTTAATTATGTAATTAAAAAAATGAGTATGAATCATGTTTAAAGTTTGTTAAAGCACTGGGGAACATTTCTTTGACATTATTTGAGTAAATATAACTACTTTTAACTCAAATAGAAAGTTATACTTCAGGAATGACATTGTTTTAACTGTTTTCTAAGTAATTTGCAATAAGAACAGCAACTATACTCAGCTACACTGGGAAAACAAGCAGAAACAAGCACTGTGAAGTAGCTCCAGCTGTCAGTCAATCATCCAGAGAAGATTTGGCTCAAAAATAAAACACCCAGTGAGTCACAGAAAATCCCAAACGATCACACAACTGTTCCAAGACTAGAAGGCTAAGTTGCGCTCACATTCACGTCTTCCACAATAGCCACAGAATCCTTTACCCTCCTACTCTATGTCATTTAAAAGGAACCAAAGACCCAGTGGAAAAGAGAGGGAGACTAAAAAGGAGCTTAAACATGGAGTTGCCCGGTCTTGGTATTCAGATTGTAAGGCACACTGTATCAGACAATGGAGCTGTGAACAAAAAAAGTTAAAATTCCCGTCAACATCCACGATTCTGCCTTCGCAAGGTAGCCTGGGAGTCAACGAGAAAAACATGTCTGCACAAAAGTAAACCTATTAGAGCAACAAATGAAGCTTTTACCCATACCCTGGGGTTGCTGCTGTGTTAGATGTCAGGGTCTTACAAAACAGGGACATTTGAAATATTGAAGCGACCAAACTGAAAAAATCTCCTATTATCTACTTCAATCCCCTGAAGGAGTCTAAGTACAGGGGGAGGGGGAGTTGTGTTTTCAAGAAGCCACAAAAGGTGTGCTATAAAAAAGCTTGCCCTGCAGATAGGGCTGCAGATGTTATGTTACAATTATAGCAAATACCTCTTTCAGAAAGAGACCTGGCATGTTTCGCAGAAGTTTTTTTTTTTTTTTTTTATATTACTGAAGAATTTTCCACATGGCTTGATATGAGTCGGGCTCTAACACACTAAAGGTCCAGTTAGGATGCAAATGAGGGCCAGGACAAATAACAATAAAGGATAAGGTTGCAAAAGACACAGATAAATTGAAAAGTACTGGCCAGATTGCAAAAGCTTAAAAGAAAAAAAATGCAAAACCTCATGTGGCACGGAGAAACAGCATATGTTTTGTGTATAGAAAATTCAATTTGTTGCAGATTTCATTTTTTTCTGGATTTCATTTGTAGCTGGTATTTTACCTTAACTTGAAAAGGGTGGTTGAAACAAGCCACTGTAATATATTTAACTATATTTATGGCTTAGGAAAAACACCTCTACCCTTTTCCACTCCAGGTCACAAAAAAAAGGCAGACATGCTGGGATGTAAAAGGTAGTCCATTCTCCATGGCACATAAGCAAGATTGAGGATGAAAATGGGGATCAGAGGTCAAGTGTCGTAGAAAGAGTATGAACAAAAGAAAATTTTAAAGTGCTCGTGTTTCCATGACAGGTTATGTGGTGATGATATTCTAAAAACATGTGGCTGATCCTTCCCTGCCACTACATTCTCAGTTTGGTCCTGCAGCAGGCTCTTTTTCACAGCACAAAAGCAGATGAGGAGTGTAAATCATTCGGCGTATACAGCTACTGGACCCCCTCAGGCAGCACAAGTGCAGAGACTCATTTTTATTCTCTACTTTAATGTTTTTTCATGCCTGTTTTGACTCGTGCTTTGTGTAATACATTTTAACACGGTAGATTACAGATAAAGAACAACTTTGTATCTCTACTTGAACCTTCTGAAGTAGATTGTTGAATTTGGTTTGAAAAGAGCAGAAAACAGCACAATCTGATTCTGCAACATCGCTACTTCTGTCAGACAAGACTGTGCGCCGTAGATCAAAACATCTGAGCACCCACAGAGATGGAGCTGCTGCTGATAGGGAGCACTTAATCTGTCTGGTCACTCTTGGTTACAGTGCTGGTCTGGTCTCTTTCAAAGGTCAACAAACCTACCACACATACTGACTGATGTCGTGAATCACAGCATGCATTAATATGCACAGAGTTTGGAGTGGGTACATTTGGCACCATTTCTTACCTACTCTATATCTTAATGCATTCTACAGAAGAGCTGTTATACTTGAAATTTTACTTAACATTCATTTAGAAAGTGCAGCACCTACTTGATTCAAATATTCTGACTGCATTTCCTATGACCCCAGTACAAACTGTGTGTAATGTGTTGTAAAACAGCTTGTAATTCTACATCACAAAAACAAAGTTACCATTCTTTACTCAATTTGTAACATTAGATAACTGCATTTAAGCTTTATGGCTCCAATAACTGGAATAACCCTTTTTAAAAGGTAGACTTCCAGCTAATTAGATATAGTTTTCCCTTCATTACTGAGTGTGTGTTTGTTTGTGTATATTCTGTACAGCTATGTCAAAGTGGTGAACTCAGACCATTCATGCTGAAGTTTCACAAACTGGCAGGTAATGTGGAGAGCCAGTCAACAGAAATATAAACATGGAAACCCTGACAAGGAATCTTTTCCTCACCGTGTCATGTAAAAAAATAACCTAGCATGCATGGTAGTTCACTGAACCAGAACATGAACTTACCTCAATAATGTAAAGGACGATATTCTTGTAGAAGCAGTACAGGATACACTTGGCTACACGGTTGTAGTTCCAGGCTCCATGGACGAGCAACAGATTCTTCAAGTATTTGAACTGTGTGGGAGGGAAGTAAGAGGAGGAAAACATGATGATAAATGAATAACAAGTCCACTGTCTAAAGGTTCATCACTGTCCAACGGTTCAGCACAGAGATGAGTGCAATGTTGAAACACTGGAGCAATTCCAGCAACTTTTGGATTAAAGAAAGCAGCAGTCTTTTATTATTCCCAAGCAGAGTACCAGATGAGGCAGTGTGACCAGAAAACATTCCAGATATATCGGATCAAAGATTATATGACATAGGTCTGAGTTTCTGAAAATAGAGGACTTTACATACGAATATTGGTCTCAAGGGGCTAAGTATAATTGTTAAATTGCTTTATAATCGTCGCACTATTGAGGCCCCATGGTGAACTTACAATTTAGTGCAATTTGTGCTGATAAGTGTGATTACATTGGAGCAGAACTCTGACGCAGGTGTTTCATCTTACTTTCCAGTAAAATGACTAAAACTCAATTTTAAAGACTTCTCTAAAACTGGGACAGCCAAAAAGTTTCTGAGTCTAACATATTTTGTTGTCTGTGAAGGCCTGTATGTTTCAGTTGTGCCAGTGTATTCCTTAGTGCAAGTAATGCACGATGGCAGCCCCCGGTTTGTCTGACCCTTAAAATGTCGGATCAAACATCAGTTCACACAGAGCTGAGCTGCTGACAGATGGACAGCAGAGGCGCCTCAACCCCAAGTCTCTTCTTTCCCCGCTACCTTCAGCAGATAAGTAGAAGCGGAATGGATAAGTGTGCACAGGCTTGAAGTGGTAAAACTTAAAAACAAACTGCCTAAAAAAGTCCAACAGCAAAGAGTCTATCGGATAGCTGGAACATTGTTATAAATTATGTAATTAGTACAAGAAAAGAAAAACAAGTTACACAACTTCCCAGGATTGATTTCAGTTTGCATTCAGCAAATTACAGTTAATGTACCATCACACAAATGCACAGAAATCACCACTGGAAGTCTGGGGGTATAATTTAATTTGATGCTGGGACACAACCTAAATGGATTATAAGAGGCCACCTGTCTTTGAAAAACCTACACTTATACATGTCATGTGGATTAAAGGGGGCACTTAAGACAAACCCAAGTCTCTTGTATAGAAATTGCATACTGAAGCACAGAGAGAGTACTGTGTTTTAGTCAAATATTGGTTTCCCATACTTTTAAACCCTGCGGCTATAACAGAAACATGATGTACTCAGCGGCATGCTATGTAAAAAAAAAAAAAAAGCTGCAGTACAGGAACTCTAAAGCTTTTGTTGCTTATATGTATCAAATATCGATAGAGAGTTTCGGAAACATTGGTTACCGGGACATAAGTATGTGTTTAAATACTTAAGCCTTTAGCCTGGATCTGTTTTTGTATAGTTATGGTGAGAGTTGGGTGTCAGCCGATGCTTGTTTTACAGGTGTTACTACTCTACTGTATAAGCTAAAGCCCTAGCAGACATATGATCTATTGTTATCTACAACAATGAGACAAGGTATCACTGACACATGTTACACTTGAGAAGACAATGGCAGGACTGATGGTTTGTGGAATCAGGATTTTAGGTAAAAATTAACATAATATTTAAGATTTATTTTTTTTTTTGTCAAACAGAAGTCGTCTTTGCATGAAGCTACCAAGAAGATAAGATTCAAGATGAGTGTTAACAGTGAAACTTTATGGAGATAGTTCAACAGGGTTAATGCCAATGACAAACAAAAGAGAAACTCAACACTACAAAAACAGACTTATTTTACCATATGTGTTTCGGAGG
>JAPTYQ010000002.1:15160265-15180691 GCA_029814465.1 Ostorhinchus cyanosoma | reverse complement strand
GGTTAATGCCAATGACAAACAAAAGAGAAACTCAACACTACAAAAACAGACTTATTTTACCATATGTGTTTCGGAGGTCTAGTGTATGGAATCCTTTTACATTATTTAACACCACTGACTGTTTATGCTAACTAAATCCACTTATTGTCAGATGTTGTACAGGTCCAGTACTACAGAACATGTGCAGAACATCTAGCTCCTTTCTGATTACAAACAGGAGGAAGTCAGGCTGTAGGGTTATTAGTATTAGAATAAGAATAGAATGCCTTTATTGTCAGTGTGTGAGTAGCTCAATGGAATTATTAAATGTGCTTCATCTGATCAGTGCAATCCTTTAAAAACCTAAAAAAAACCCACGAGCGTTAAACCAATAAATGAAACAATAAAAGTTGGTTATTGACAGTACACAGTTGAGTAAATGGAAAGTGATTGAATTGCTGTGTAATAAATAAATGAGCTGCTGTATGTAGTATATTGAATATAACAAAGAACACAGGATTACATTAAAATTGCTAACAGTGCTAATTTTGCATGTTACACTTTGGATAAACAGCTGGTGATTGAATAAGAACCACAGTTTTCGCATGACTCACCTGAGCAATAGAGTAGTCAGAGGAGTTTGCTGCCTGCAGACCCTCATTTCCTGAGATCCCCACTCCAACATGAGCTGTCTGGATCATTCCCACGTCATTAGCACCGTCACCAATAGCCAGTGTGATCACCTTCACCTGTTTCTTCACCATTTCCACCACCTCTGACTTCTGAAGAGGAGACACTCTAAAAGAGAGCAGTCACAAGGGCGAATTTCAATCAGAATTTAATGGAACTAGTATTTTCTTGTACAAAGACGAAAAGCCAGGCACTCACTTGGTTGAAAAATGTAAAAAAAAAAGCCTTTATTTCATGAGCATTCTTCAGATGACACCCTAAAGAAGGCTCATTCCTGACACGTGTTGGTGTGTTTTTCACTTCAGCCCCTATGAATTTATCTACAGGCCCTCATGAAATAAAGGCTTTTTAAATTTTCTAAATTTTCCAACCAAGTGAGTGCCTGGATTTTTGTTTTTTTCCAGTTGTTCCAGCCCTTTACATGAGCACCTTTGGTTTCCTGAATATCAGTAGCTCCTTATTAATAGTTTTTTGTGTTTTAGCATTTTCTTGTGTTAGTATTTTTTGATCATAAGGGCAAAAGTCAGTCATATAAAGTGCAACAGAAGATAGGATAGTTATTAGATTACACACATCAGTTGCAAATGGGCTGCCAGGAAATCCTTGTTCCTTCTTTCCCGGTACTGGGCAGTATAATTGGAATTTGCATAAAATAACATTCATTCTAAGAAAATCTTTACATCAGCACATGGCAAAACCAAACGTTCTTCCAAGGTCTTGCAGAACAATATGTTGAATCATGCAGAGAGTAATACCAAACTGAGTGAACACCCTAAAAATAAACAGAGACATTTTCTGCAAAATATTTCTATAGAAAAAACAGGTGCAAATGTTGGGAACGGAAGAAAACGGTTTCAAAAGCAGGTGTGATTGTGAGGGAGTCGGTGAGGGAGCTGTGTCGTTGCAGTAGCGACCCCTGCTGGAAGGTAAATACAGACGACAGACATTTTTCCTCCGTCTTCCTATGAGGCTCCAAAAGACTTCCCTCTCAGCCTCTGTTACGTAGAACCAATCATTAGACAGTTACGACATAAGTTATAACTCTTCCTTTACGAGACTTCAAAGTTGACTTTATGTCCTCTGTGACGGCCAACCTCGTAGCCTCCCACACAGGAGCTTCCTCTCAGAGCACCAGAGGTTCGGAGGTAATGCACAATACAGACCGTCTCCAGAGATGATGTTGTAAACTGCATGTCTGTCTTAAGCTGTGAAAGTGTTAATGTTTATGCTCTCTGTGGTTTAAGAGGCCTCATTCATCTCTCAGTGTCTCTTTGTGCCCATGGTGCGTATAAGTAGAGGTACGGGAAAAAATAAATAAAAATGTAAAGTAAAGCTCAGAGTCGAAATGTGGCACCTAAAGGTTTCTGTTGTTCTGGGAGCGTGGTGCTGACTTTTGGCCTCAGACCCCGTCATGGTTGCTTGAGTCTTTAAGTACAGTACTTTCTATTATTTATGTGGTCTAGACAGGTCAACAGATCAACTTCAACAGTGTTAAAAGTTGACATTTTAATTTTAACAACCTTAAACAGTTGTCCTAAAAAATACTGAATGACCTTTTCTACAAAAAGCTGCTGAAGTTAATAATGAAGTTGAACAATAATGTTTGGATTTAATAATGACAACTAATGCAAGATTTCAGTCCAAGTTACTTTTACTTATGGGAAATGAAAACAATGCGCTATGTTTTTGTGCATTTCAGACATGCTTGATCCCCACATGAAACCTACAAGTGTTGGTTTGTACATTAAAGGGCTCATATTTTGCTAAACCCACTTTTATTAGTCTTTGGTTCATTTATTTGTGTATTTGGGGACTAATAGTTAATACAGTATGAATTTGAACCCTCCAGGTGCTGCAAAACTATCTTTATATTCATTTTAGCAAAAATCAAGGGGATTTCTACAACCTGTTTTAATTCCTGCTTAATTTTTTGCATCTATAACTAGTTACGTCACGACATTTGCACATATAAGGTCAAGACTTCCGATGAACATTTCTCAGAGTACGGCATAATTCTTTATCAGCAGCAGGTGTTGTAGTAAAAACTGAAAATATGTCCAAACTTTGAGCCAATTACCTAAAATGTTCAGTTGTTGGTTGTATTAATGAACACAAGTGGCTGAACAGGACACAAAGCACGGTCAACAACCTGGAGGGGGCGGGATGTGAAGTGGCTCATGTGTATTTAAAGGGCCAGCGCTCAAAATGACCTTTCTGGTGTCATTACTCAGAAATAGGTTTGAAGATGGACCTGTGGAGTTGAATTAATGAAGAATTCAGACCCAAGCCGAGCATTTACAGTTTATGTAGATCACAGGGAAATGTAAAATGCATAATTCCATTTTAAAAAAGCAAAAAAATCACTCTTTTAAAGGCCTTTGCAAGCGATTTCTGATTTTTTTTTTTTTTAACAAAAATTGTCCCATATCTATAAATAAATTGGACTTCACTTTCTATCAGTCACATGTACACATCAACCCCAAACTTCAGTGCATCTTTATAGAAGAGGCTGAACAAAAGTGGCTTTATAAGGGCTAAAATAATGATAGTTTGGGGAAGAAAAAGATGCCAATTTATCAGACGGTACCAACCTTATGTTTTTTTTTTTTTACACTGTCTTTATTAAAAACTGGATAACTGCTGAATGAAAACCTTTGTTGAAGTAATTAATCAATAAATAAGAACATGAATATTAAGAACACTGTAAAAAAAAAAAAAAAGAAAAGTGAAGTTAGTAATTCCATTTAAGAAGCTTAATATCAACAATGAGCCGCTATGGGGCCATTTTCTGATACCAGTTACTTGTAAAACATCCCATTTAATCAGTTTGGTCAGTTTATTCGACTTCTATTCTTTTTCACATCCATCAAAAGCCTCCAGAGGGTTGTAACACGACAACAAGCTAATGAAACAAAGGGAGAGAGCAGGGAATCTCATGAAAAAGATGGATCACAACTACTTTCCATGATCTGGGATAAATGCTGCAGTGTTTTTGAGGATGTATCCTGAACATCTGTGGATTCTACTGATCATATAGTGTCGACTTCTGCCCCGTTTGAAACTGTCTGTTGAACTCATGAAGTGTGTGTGTGTGTGTGTGTGTGTGTGTGTGTGTGTGTGTGTGTGTGTGTGTGTGTTGAGAGGACCACACAATCATTCTTACTGTATTGTGCATGCCTTGTATTACAACTATTTTTGTCTTTCTTTTCTTTTGACCCATTTTTGGTTTCTTTTCTTTTTTTGGAATATAATTGATTTATTTTTTACAATGTGAAAAATACAAGCTTGGTGTAACAGTCCATCCTGTGATTCCAGCTCATAGGGAACTTCCTCTTCCCTTTGTGTCCTGTCGGCACTAATACAGATATTTTATAAACAGGATTTTTCTCTTCTGTTTATTTAAAAAGAATGTGTCTATATAACTGTCATTTTACAAAATATTTCTATACACACTGCAATGCAAAAACAGGTAAAAACTGGTCCAAACATTCAGACAAACTGGTTTCTGGCAGACTTTCAACAGTGAATACTGTGGACAGGTAGTAATACTGGATGGAACTGACACAGTGGCCTTCATCTGTTGTTCAATTGAGTAGAAACTGTGTTACAAACTTAGTGTAAAATGGCTAAATAGTGTCGTATTATTCATATAGTGGTGTATTCAGCACAACACAACTACATGTGTTTGCGCTCATTGTGATTACCATCAGATACTAAGCTGATTTGATTTACATGACCTATTTCCAGTATTTCAGGGCATATTCATTACACAAAACAACAATAGATGTGCGAATTTCAATGAGATGTTATCGTTTTCGCTCTCCACACTGACACACATAAATCAAAGTGTTTTTCGTTTTCATTTTAGTGGCCTCAGATAATGTTTGCAATTGTGCAAGAGGGACCTAACCCTGGAAAAAAATGTTTAATTTGAACAGGGCATTAATCTATAAACTGATGAAATCCCACCAAAAACAGCTGTTTGTGTTAAGTGGAAAGTACATAATGTTAGAAAGTCAACATACTGAGGTGAGATAGTGTCAAACTGTCAATATTATGAGCAGTTAACAACTTTTAAGCACTGTTACTAACAGCCACACTGAGCAGCAAATATGGCCTTAAGTGCTGAAAGAGATTCAGTCTTTAAAATATTTCTAAGAACACTTCATTTATTCTGTGGAATTATTGTCTTGAATATGTTTTATTGCTTCAAGAGTAAATCTTACCTGCAGCAAATGACAGCTTTACAGGAGAGGGCGAGGTCCAGGAAGTACTGTCGCACTCCGAATGTCAGGGCGTATTTCAACGTTTTCCCGTCAATAATGAGAGCAAAGTCGTTTTCCTTGTAGAGGGCATCTCCCAGCATTCCACAGTGATAGCTGAGGGTTTCCCTTGTTGCCTGAATAAAGGAAAACATTTAATTTAACTTATTTGTTATAACTTAAAGCTCACACTGGTATACTGTTAGACGAAACACATGAAGTCAGTAGATAGTATTAACCTCTTGTGCCCAAGTGGGTAATTTGTCCAAGAATCTACTGCGAGCTGATTATAATTAATTGATGTAGAAGTTAATGAAATGTGCTCTGTGTTTTTCTATCGTTTTTGGTCAATTTGTTAATGGAAACAAAAATACATAATTATAGAAGGGCCATTATTTTTCTGGCCAAAAATCAATTTAGCACAGAAAAATGTTAATTAATAATAGATTATTAGGGTTTGTTAAGTAAACTCTTTAAGGATGACAGATGACCGTTCTGTGATACAGTGTGAGAAAATAGTGGAAAAAGTCTAAAATGGGGGTGCAAAATGAATTGCATATGTTAAATTTGTTTTTAGTTAACATCATGTTTTATTTTGTTCTTTTTTTCCACTTCATCCTTCTGGGCTCAGGCTCAAAGATATTGCTGTAATCAAACATTTGTAATCTGTTTTTGATTTTATCTTCAGTCGTGTCATTTCAATTTTTTATTGCTCTAAAGAATATCATGTTTAGACAAAGGCCATACATCTTACCAGGAGGCATTTTAATTAGCATTTCAATTAGGTAGGAGGTACTTTAACTAGTAATTAATACAAGGCAATGGGTATTAAAACATTATAACTGAAAATATCATTAAAAATACAGTGGAAATAATGATCACAAACTTCATTCCAATGTGCAAATCACTAAATAGAACTTTAGAAAGAGATACTGATGTATCATTGTCCCTCAAACTCATTAAAAGCAAAATAATAAGCCTGTTATGAAAATGTAACACGTACAATTAATGTGTGGTTTGTCTCATAGTCCTGTGAAATGCTACTGTATATAAACGGCTGCTCTAAAAAATGAATTGAGTAACTCGATTGCTATTTCTTAACTGTTAGACTGTGACTATTATCTGTTGCTGATTGTTATGTTCTGTAGGACAAAATGATAAATAACTAATAAAAACTAAGTGACAGAAAAAAGAAAATGTAACATGTATTAAGTAAGATATTTGAAGGATGTAGATTCTAACATTTTTCTTTTACAAATACCCAATACCTCCAACTGTATGATTTCTATTTCATTTGCTGAGGCTACATTTTCTCTCCTTTTACAACCTAAAAAAGTATTTGTATGCGAGCCCTAATAAGACAACAATAGAAAGCGCATAAAAATGACAATATAATTTCTACTTGGACATTTTAGTCATGTATTAATGGGTTTTTTTTTTATAATTCACATTATTTTTTCATAGAGTGGACAGATCCAACATTCATCTTAAATTGCTGTAAAGCAGCTGCTCATGCTGGTTTATCCATGTCTCTCTTGATTATTACACTTAGTCCTCAGCCAAGAAGGTAAGGGTTGTGTTTGCTTTTACAGTATACAGCAATGATGATGAGTGATAGTGAAAGCCATAAATATGGGAATGACAGGAGGATTAACTGTCCTGGTATGGGGTATGAGGACTGAATGGATACAGGGATGATATCATCACAGCATTCATCATTCAATCATCTTCCCAGATGGAGAAGTCATTATGAAATAAAGCAATTTCTACAGAATCCTACGTAACCACACAGGTGAATGTACTGTATATGTTTTCATCAAAAACCACATTCAAAAGTGCAAACATATGACAAAAGCTAAATATTATACTCTGTGCTCTTTAACCGCAAATGTAATGTGCAAATATACAACAAGTGCCTTTTGTGAATATGAGAAGTAAATGACAAATTGAAGGCTATGAGTGATTCAATAAATAACTGTTCAGACACATTATAATACAATGCAGGGTATCAGGATAATGTGCCAAGCAGATGCTCAAACAGCTGTAATCATTAAAGAATGGTGGCCATTAACAGGACTGAGGGGGAGGGGTCCAGGCTGGTGTCAAGGTCAGATATGTCAGCGCAGCCAGATTGTACCAGGGGGACCCTGCAGTGTTCGCTTGGCATAACAAAACTCTGAAACCCCAGCTTTAAGGAAATATTTGGAGAAAGGGGCTTTACGTTTCACAAAGCGAGAGACGGAGAGTGAGAGACACGCACAGAAAGAGATGATGGATTAACAGAGGAGAGAAACGGAGCAAGAGGATCCAAGCAGAAAGCAGCTGTGCAGACTTAACCATCCCTGATGGGGTCTGTAAAACAGCACGAGATGGTGGGCAGTGGGCAGCATGTGTATGTGTGTGGAATAGCAACGGGCAGAACAGAGACAAGTGGAGATATCTAATTCAGCAACAGTGCCCAAAAAGAAAGCCTCTCCCTCTCAGTTAACAGTGGGGTTTGAGATGACATAGACATATACACTGGCAGACCATATGCAAAGGTGGCATTTCACTCTAATAGAAGATATCTGTGTAAAACAAGACTTATGAAATGACTTTATTTAAGTAAAAGTGAAAAAGTAAAGGCTCTCAAATGTACATAAAGGTAAAAAAGTAACAAATAGGCCTGTGTGGGACATCTTTACCTTCTGTTAACTGAACTTCACTTCATGTTTATATAATACAAAGACTAATAAATTCACTTCAATGTAAAAATGACTTTTCATTGTCAGAAATAGTATAATCCACAAAGACCCAAACAGCCACCGCTGACACAAACCATCTACAGACACAAACTGTTTAATACTGTTGATCCACTAATACTATCAATACATGTAAATAACTGATGTAAAATCTAATTTGTCATCTTTTCATGGTCATCAGATATGATCCATTTGGACGTTCAGAGGCTCCATAGTGAACGCCTTCTACATTAATTCACCAGTAAAACGTATGGAGTTAGATAAATGACAGTGGGTGGACACACTTGTTTTTACATTCAGTTAGCAATATCTTTGGTAAAAAAATAAGTTACTTTTTCTTAATTTTTTTCTCTGTTTTGATATAATTAAGTTTGAATTTACTCTGAGTTTCATGAACACTTACATGATCTGTGAATATCGGAAAATACATGATTTCCACAAAAAAAATTCAACATACAGAGGATGATATTACTATATTAAAAAGAAAACAGTGATAAATCAGTTAAGAAAGGTAGAAATGGAGAAAAATTTATTTGGGAACGGCCACAAAAGTAGCACTGAGTCTTTATGGGATAATACAATATTCATCAAGAGATATTTTAAATGTGTTGTTGTCAATCAAATGCATTTAAACGAATGTAATAATAGCATAAGGAGCTTAAATTACAGATATTTATGTTAAGGCACAGGGAGCAAAAGCAAAATGATGTGAGAAAAATAAACACCAACACCTATGCCTGACAACTTCACTTAAGAACGGTAACTGTTACTTCCTCTGACCATATATGTGTATATATAGAAATCACTCTGTTTGGGGCACAATCTATCCATCACATACAGTGATAAGCACAGTTTACCATTTCCTCAAGTGGGACAGCCATTTCCCCCCTAATTTCCACTGAGGAATTTTAGCTCTAATGCTACATGTCTGCTCCTAAAGCCTCTTTGTTATGGCTATAATGACCAGTTTAGCCTATGTGACTAGCTAGTGTTTGGTTTTGGAATGGCTATGTGGCATCCATTCAGAACCTATAAGAGCTTCCCATAAAGACTGAGCTCCATTGTTGATATAGTCCTTGAGTGATATAGCCAACAGGATGTGACACTCATGATGTGGAATCTGGACATTTGTATGGTTGTAATGTCATCATCTGTCTTAGACTTGGAGGCGCCAAAAGGGGGAGACTGCACCTACGTTACAATACGGATGAAAACAAATAACTCGATGGCATCTTAAAATGCAAATCTCATACCGTATTTGTTATTTAATTCCACTTATATCGTAAAAACCAAAATACACCTGTTCCTTCTTAAAAACAACACTAACATTAATCTTTGTGTAGGGTTCATACGCTGATGCTCACAATCATCAATAAGCGCCGTTAGCTCTCGCTGACTGTTCTTCTCCTAATCCTACTTCTGAGACCATGTTTTCTAATGGGAACAATCAGTTTGAGTAAGATTTAGTACAGAGGATGTCTTGGAGCTTTTGAGCAGACTAAAACTTTATCCTTCCTTTGATAACCATTTCTAAACAAAGCAAAGAGGGGAGACATGCTCCAATTACTCTCTTTTGCAGGACGAGTGCGCACAAAATTACCTGGCCCTCTGTTCATTGTGCCTCCTCTCAGTCTTGGTGGAGAGTTTCCTGCATTTGCGTTTTAACAAACTGCCTTATGTAAGCATCTGCTCAACCACAGGAGAATGGGAGCTGACATTTCAAAGAGCCGGCCCGTACGCCTTATGAATGCACCGACCCCAAACTCTTACCTCACCTCCATTTATCACGCTAAATGACCGGCTGACAGACTGAAGGCTGTCCGTCATCACCCCCAAACCCCACCCCCCCACCCCTGCTGCTTCCCCTCTTCTGTCCACTTCTTCTCACTGTTCTCTGCTTCATGTCTAACAAAATCAACACAGTTAGGTTTCTTCTCCATCTGCGATTCGGTGCTGACTGAGCTCGCTCCTGCTGGAAGTACAGGGACTTGGCCTTTTCAGTCTCAGAAACAACAGACAAGACTCTCCTGCTGGGGGGTCAACAGACCTCTCTGTTGGGTGTCTTAAATATTTTAAGGGAGATCTGGGGATGTGTAGTGGCTGTGTAGGCTAAAGGCTTCCTGTGGCCTCATCCCTTCAGTTGTAGGGTTTTTTTTTTTTTTTTTTTTTTTACAGAAGTTTGACATGTAGATGAGGTAAAACTATGGTATTATTCCCTCACGTTCACTAAAAAAAGTATTTGAAGAATTAATTCACAGTTGTGTTAAGCTCTGCAGAAATTCAACAAAGACCGCACTAGTGACCCACACTATAATGACATTTGTCTCTTACATTTGGTTTCCTGTTAATAAGCATATTAGAAAACCATTATGCTGGAACTCATTTTTGCTGCGGAAGTTGCAAATCCTGTTATTTATAGCAACAAATCCAGAGTCTTGAGCTCTGAGATCAAGGTCATGTTGTTTATGAAAAGAACACAGAATACTTACATCAAGTGTGTCTTCATTGATCACAAGCATGCCCATGTTCTTGGTCAGTAGTTTGCAGGAATGTCCTACAGTGAAAAACAAAAACAGTAGATTTAATGTTCAGATTCAAAGATCAGAGAAAATTGTAAAATTAACTCTTTAAACATGAACATAATCCCACTAATTCAGCCTGGTTTCTGATGAGGATGGTTATAGAATCATCACTTATTTGATTGAATTATTTTAACAGATTTTATAACTCTTTTACTGATACACTTTCTGTTATTTCCTTTTACTGTTCTTGTTAATCTTGTCTTTGCGCATTTGTTTTGTTAAAATGCCATTCAGCTCAGTGATAGTTTATCTGCCCAGACCCCAGTCACACATGCACAAAAATTCTTAAAATACAAACAAACATAAAATAACACAAAAATGAAATCCTCAAAGAAATCCTTCAAGTGCAGCAATACCACATTTTAAAGGATACCAATTAAAAAGTTACAGCTTGGAGACAGTGTCTCTGGGACATGACTAATGAGTTTGGTTTACAAGGGTTTGTCAGTTTCCTGTTTTAATAGGCAGTTACAACTCTGAGTTACCCAGCATTGCTCTCTGGGGAGCGTTCTCCTCTGCTCTTGGCTGGGACAGATGCTTAGGGTCACAAGCAAGGTGGTAGACAGAGACTCCCATTGGGAAAAACAGAAATATTTCACAAACTAAAACTGAAGCCTTCAGTGTAATAGCACAGTTGTATGAAGAGGCTGCCATCTGTGGCATAACCACATGAATATTTGTGGGATTCAACACTTTGCTTCTGTCTGGAAAGAGATTTTCGTTTCTTTAAGGGGGTTACCACAAAGCCCATGTCTTGTGAATACATGGGTGGTATTTTCTGTGAGTGAGCTGGATCCATGCACAAAACACGCAGACACAGTCCAAACACAATTGAGCACACACAGTACACACATAGGGGGGCCTTGCATGAGGAAATGAGTAGATTTCACCTCCAGAGCTGGAGTCAACCAAACAGGTTGAGGTCTGGAACTGGCAGATTGTTTTCTTAAGTGCAAAGGTGCAAACGTCGAAAAATTTGCAAATGTGTGGAAAATGTCTCCCCATCTCAACACTGTCTCTCCTCCCTTCCCCCTTGTCAATTCCTGCCACAGCCCTTCCGCTTAATGTGTTTACCTTAAGCTCATTTGACTGCAGCCAAACTGCCCTTTTTTTATTTCAGCAGAGAAAGTTACATTCCTGGCCTTTCTCCATCTCAGGCGGAACTAAACACTGCTCCCACAGGATTTGAGGAATGTCCAACAGCGACACTAATGTCACAGTTATCTGAGATGGTGCAACAGTTTACACTGCTCGTTTTAGCCCATGAAGGCAGAGGAAATGGACATGACAAAGTGTCACTGGGGCTTGTGGAGGGAAAAGAGGTGAAGACATGCAATTGGTACATGGAAATGGTGAAGTAGGTGGGATGTAGACACCCACCAACTAATATTTGTGTTGGCATATCAGTGATTTATACGTCAGTCAAAGTGTCTGCTGTGGGGTTAAATCAAAATAACAAAAAGGTGTAGACTGATGATGTAAAGAAGCATGGGATGTGAACAGCTGTTGGTTCCGCTGCCATTTTCAAAGACTGAATCTGTGTGATGTTACTCGGACAGAAATTATGTTTTCAGACAAAATTAAAAAATATAATCTCGAAAATTTTCATTTAAGCAGATGTCAGTTAAGTCATTGACTATAGTCAAATGAGATATGCTATGTTAATTCTCCTGTCAGTGCCCTTGACCAAGATACTGGCACAGATCTGGAGTGGGTCCCTGGGGGTCTTCAGTGGCTCTTTGTGTGTACACTAGGGCTGGGGAAATGCAGAGGTTGAATTTCACTGCATGGGCAAGAGCATGGAACTTTACATTTACTGTAATACAACCTTTATCAAACTGTATTCTATGATGTTGTTACTACAAAACATATTTGTAAACTACCAACACCAACAGAAACCTATCCTGAATGTGGCATTAACTCTGCCCTATGTTAAGGTGTTACTGGATTTGAGACAAACCCACTGTCCAGTATTATCTATAGACAGACTGTAGTACAATTACTCTGTCAGTTTATCAGCTGAGGCATTGATCACGATGAGGATTCAACGTCATCATGAACCTTCACCAAGTGTGTAATAATTCTGTGCAAAATCCTGTTTCATACATGAAAAAATATAAATGCTGGACTTTAAATGGACTAACCAAACATTTAATGCTGACAGAGTGGACACACCAGCACAGATAAAATCTAACCCAATGGGAATCACTGTAATCAGCATGAGGGCGTGGCCATTGGGTCAGCTAACTGATGATGGTAGGTGACATCACACATGTGATTATTCTGATCTACCTGAAGTGTATCTAAAAAAAAACAAACCTGCAATTGTCATTTATCCCCACTAGGGGCCACCAGTGACAACATCATTAAAATCTTGGAGATTGTGACTTTAATGTTTTATTCACATACATGTACATATCGTACAGTGTAATGTATATTACCTTTTTAACATTTCCTTCTAATGAAGAGTTTGACCTAATATAACATTAGATGAGACAGACATTGATGGGTTGACATCTATAGGCCTGTGCCACAAACACAAGTTTGGTAGCTTGCAGTGACTGGTACTAGTGATCATCCAATGCTTGATCAGTACTGAAATATCAATACACTAGCACAATACTTGTTTACTGTCTTTCTAAATAGAATGTGAATTAAAGTTATGTAGAGTTGCTGACACTCTGCATTCCTGGTATTTCTGTCTGTGCATTACTACAGTTGTTTCCCTGTAAAGGTTAGAAGATGCCATCGAGACATTTCTAGAAATTTCACAACTGTTGGACATGTCTGATGGAAACATCATAAAATGTAAGACCACAAGTGATAAAAAATATGTATCATAGGCCTTTAAATATGGAAATCTATCCTTAGGGGAAGGACCTGTTCTCTAACCAAGACTAACTGTGCTGCTTTATACACTTGCCTTCTCATCTGTGATCACTTCATAGCGCAGTAGAATTTCCCAAAAAGCTGAACAGCAGGCGCTTTCCTTTCATGGAATTCTGCCTCTAACTTGGCTTAAGCATTACATGTGTATAACTCCCTTCAACCAACAACTCACAGCTCTGGCAGAGTGTCCCAGAGCAAACATTACTTCTGCCTTAGACAGACAGACACATGCTGTCAGAATATTTACTGTATATTATGTAATGATGGTTCAAAACAAGGAGTGAACTAAAACAATAGTAGTCTTCACAGCTTCTGACGTGTCAGTCAAATCCAACTGACCTGGTTTGTTTCAGTACTATGAATGTTAATGCTGTGCCAAAAGTCAGGCCAACTCAAAACACAGAAACACCAAAACGTGACAGGCTAAATTCACCACTCCAATGAGGCAACTCCTGGTTAAAGGGATCATTTTTCAATGAGGAAAATAGTAAAAAAACAAAGTCAATATTGAGAGGAGGTTTTACAGAGCAACTCAGTCAAAAGGCGGACCTGTAAAAATACTTCTAGTGAGCATGTGCTTCTGCAGAGCACCCTCACATCTGGGCACAGCGGGCACAAAGGCCTGATTCAGTCAGGCCACAGTGGTAGGTAGCCACAAACGGAGGTACTTTTAATATATATTTTTCTAAACTTTGTGTTAATATGTCGGGTGTATTCAAGGTTAATATATTTGTAGTAATTGGCCACATCTAAGCTCTAACAGATTCCATTTTAGGAAGGGGAATATATAGTGATCCAGCTCTCCAGCGTTAGTAATTCACATTTATGATAACATCTGTAAGGTTATAATCTCAGGGGGAGCCATATACGTGAGAGGTGCCTGCTTGTGTACATATGCATGTTATTTATTTCATGTCAGTGTACTGTGCTCATACATCATTCTGCATTCTGTAACAGATGCTTTTGCTAGATGTGTGTGACAGAGCAACATTCTGCATGTCAGTAGTTTGTCCTGTTGGATGAAGAATGACTACAGGCCTGACTGGAGTACCTGTTTCAGACTGTCGTATACGTAATCTCACAGCAGATCAAACTTTGTGTGGACTTTACATTTTGGTTTATGGCCAAGTGCACAAGAGAGGCAATGTCATGAAATACATTTTAATAGAATTTGTGGGTACACTCCAAAGAAAGACAAGTCCAGCTGCATTACAAGACGGCTATATGACAGCTGTTTTGTTTAAACAATATGTGTGACAGTGAGGGAAAATATGTATGGAAAATTAAATTCATGTAGAGGACCCGTGTTTGAGCCTCATGCACACAAATCTCACCAATATTGATGGCTGTTTCCTGTTTGTCTCCAGTCAGGATCCAGATTTTGATGTCAGCTTTCATCAGAGTCTCTATGGTCTCAGGTACTTTATCCTGAAGCTTGTCCTCAATCGCTGTGGCTCCCAGGAGCTGCAAGTTCTGCACCAGAAATTAACATAAAGCAGGAAAAAAAAGTTGGCAAAAACTCGATAAGTGGTGATCAAAACAGAGGAAGGCCTTTAAAACGTCATGTGTCACAGAAACATGTGCGCCAGGATTGTGTCACTCACTCAGTTGTGTTTTTTCCCTCATCAGCTGCTCTTGTTTATCACCCAGAAAATCCAGCATAGCCTTAAGGGGTTTTGGATCAGTAACTGTGCCTCTGTTTTTGTGCATATCTCCCACACAAGTACACCCACAAAATACTGCTGGTGTTTTTCCCAGGAAACATGGTGGTTCTTTGGGGCTGGTTTGCGGCCTCTTATGGGCCCATCACAGAGCCCAGCATTTGACAAGGCCCAGGGGTAGAAAGGAGACGAGAGCCAGCAGCAGAGGAAAGGCAGGGGAAGCTTGTTAAGCTGTGACCTGAGCTCTGCTGTCTGTATGTCTGTAGCTCAGTCCTTTCTAATTATTCGAAACCACACATCATAGAAAATTGTGCCTGAGGAAGAACAAGGCTACATCTGATAAGTTCTCATTTGCTTTTTTTTATGTGAATTGTTCTATTGTTACTGTGGTTGTTTTTGAGGCACTCTTTGAGGATTATGTCCAAAGAACCACTTGGATCAGGTTTTCAGCCCCCAAGCCAGGGTGGGATATTTATACCAGCAAAAAGCTGATAATTTGTGCCTAGTGTTGGTGGGTTACCCACATTAATTTGAGGGTTTTTTTGCATTTCAAAGAGTCTACTACGCCTCTAAATTCACCTGCTAATGTGAAGAGTGCATATTTTCGTGCTCCTTTCCCAATGCGAAGCAGTAGCAGATATATTTTTAGAAAGTGCAGTTCACCACAACACAGGCACTTCATCATTTTTCAGTTAATGCTGATCTTTTGATGGTCTTCTGGGAGTACTACATATAGTTTTTACAAGATAGCTGAGCATAAGTTCAAGGTGTCAAGAAAATAAAGATTACAGAACAGAAAAACAGTCACTTTGTAAGATGAATCAGCTATTACTGAATTTACCAACTTCCCGAAACAAAATAAAATACAATTAACATGAAGAGATCATCAGTATTTAGTGCAAATAAACAAATGCTCAAAAACTGACTCAGAAACAAAAGGGTAAAGAACCTCCTCTCAGAATAGAATAACAATTTGCAGATGACAATAATGTATCATTTTCTTTCACCAGTCTGCAATAATCACTCAATATATTGCAATTTGTTTGAAATATGATGTGATCCTTCTGACTGATTTCACACTGTCAAATATTTCGTGCTGTGAAATTTCACAGTGGCTCTACTGCACCACCATGTGGCCTGAGCGTTGGCATCTGTAGGTGTGGATGATGGGTGAGTCCAAAAACCAATGAACCCTAAAGCCTGGCAGCAACACTTTGCCCATTAAGCAATGAACATTGAATTTTGCCCTCTGAAAGTGTACGTCATGATTGATTGCCTCCATTTGTTTTGGGCAGCCAAGAGCTGCCATGAAGAACATGCCAAGTGGGTGATTTACGACTGTGGCTTCCTGTGTTTGACTACCGTTTCCACACAGACCCACCTCACAGAAAACTAAATCTACCTGGTGGTTAAACCTTGAATCTTTTGCTAACATAAACACATACTCTTTCAGGGGTTTTTAGATTTACAGGTGTGATAAAAGTATTTCCATTACTTATACAGGAAACTCAGTTTTCTTCTGCAGATGCAGGAAGGGTTTTTAGATGTACTGTCTGTTTTGTATAAAGCGAAGGCTCTAATGAAGAGCATATTGTCACCTGTCAAGATCACTGATATCCAGCATTTGAGACAAGAATAGCGGGTAAAATGAGACATTTACACCGAAATCGATCCATTTATTTTTGAGTTCATTGTGCAAATATAAAATTTCATTCTTATTCCCTTCACAAACCTTCTCAATCAGTTCATAGCTTTCCTCCAGCTTCAGGGCTCTGTTCTGCAGGGAGGTGCAGGCCCTGTGGTGGATCTCCTGCCACTGCTGATAGGATGACTCACTGATGTCTGCCACTGCAAAGCACAGGGTGCGCAGCCCTGTATCACAAAGACAACTTCGTTAAAAGCCATGATTTGTGATCATTTTCTATTTGAAAACACAGATCTACTGACTGCATTTAGCCAGTTGAAAGAAGGATATGGTGTCATAATGATAGAAAAAAATACTACCAAACTAATAGAACTCATCCATGTGGAAAACCTAAAGCTCCATGTTTATTTGTGACTGGTATCTATCATTATCATTTATTACATAGGCTGGGCAAAATTTGACACGTTTGGCAAGTTACAGAAATTAAGGCGAGGCAGGTTTATTTATATAACACATTTCATGTACAAGACAATTCAAAGTGCTTTACATAAAACATTAAAAGCATTACAGTGGGTGCAGGGGAAGCAATAAAAAGTAGGGTATTATATAATCATATATTTCATTCAAACTGTGTATTAAAAATATGGCAGATAATGTGGATATTAAGCCACAAATGTGGATATTAAGTTACAACTATGTATTGGTTGATGTATATGAAGTTACTCTATTCTATGTTAAAACTGATAAAAAAAAAACAAACCAAAAACAAACACTGTACCTGAAGAGTAAAATGGGTACACCTGATTTATATTTTGTCTCTCAAATGTTCTCATGTCTGTTTAATCGGTTATATTTGATGTTATTGTTATGTTTGATTTTATATATATTTTGTCTCTTACAATGTGTACTATTTCAGGAAATTTCCTGGCTAAACAAAAGATAAAAACAACATTAACCCATTTTTACAGGTTCTGCCATCCCTTTAAACCAATAAAATGTAACCTTTTAAGCTACTTCTTCTCATTTTCAGTCTGTATCAAAAACAGTGGAAAAAACCCTATTAAAATATAACAAATTCACCTCATATAAGCAGTGGCATTAGGTTAAGTATCCAGAGGAGATAAAATATGAATTCTGACACTGTTGCCGTAGGTATAGATAATAAACTCATCTTATTTGTGAATCTTATCAGTAATTGTTTTCAGTCTATAGGGATAAATCTACTCAAAGACTGCGTGTAATGCAAATAACATTTTTAGAAACATACAATACAGTACGTAAGTGTTAGTATTTTTGTTGCTCAGAAAAGCTAAAGAGTGTTCTTGCTTTTGTCAGCTTTTTTCAAATTACTGTGACTGAAGATCTTCACAATCTGTCCCTTCTATATTTAGCCTACATCAACTATTCCCAATGACATCATTTTGCTGGTGTCTCACAAGGGGGCAGTATGAACACAGAACAAAAAGAAGAGTCTGTGATGCAGTTTCTTTCAGGTCCACTGCCTTAGGTTAAAACTCCTTCTGCATACCAATAATAGGATTAACCCTGCATCACGTAATGACGTATAAGGTTATGGAGAGAAAAAAAATGCATGTGTTTCCTGGTCAAAGAGTGACTATGAGAAGAAACAAATCTGAGAAGTAGAGATCCTGAAAGATGTTTTAGTTTTGGTAGACAGGGGGCTGTGTTTGCCCACTCACCCTCAGTTGCGAACTGTTCCAGGTGCTTCAACGTAATCTCCTTGTACCGAGAACTGTCTGCCAGACGGTCATAAATCACTGTGTCCTAAAGAGAAACAAACAGGCAATGGTTACGGGCACCTGGGAGGAACAGAGAGGAAGCTCCTGGACATGGGTGACCGCTTTAAAGGGATGTGGATGAGCCTGGATCCATCCTTTATGAGCTGCACTGTTACAAGATTTAACATTCAGATTTACCAGATAACCCTCAGGGTATTTGGAGTGATATAAAATGCACTCAGAGGGGAATGAACAATTGTATCTGCATTCAGCAATAAAAAAAAAAAAAACACTGCGGGAGAGAAATAATCTTTTTAATAATAAAAGTAATCATATCGTTGCAGATTATCACCCTCAAATTATAATTAAACATTTAAGAGAATTCTGCTAATACGTTATCATTATTGATTTTACACAGTTGGTTATTATACCGTACAATGAACAACTACTTGCCTAATATAAACATATGATTATTGCCTTTACATCTGCCTTTGCACCAACAGGATTTCATGTGATTTAAATTTTATTATATGACACTTGTTCAAACCAATTCACCTGTTAATCAAGCCTATTGTGGTAGTTTACTAAAGCTCACTAATCAACAGTTTTTTTCTGAGTTCGTAAAATGTGATGATACTAGTCAACGGTTAAGATTTCCTGATAAGAAAGCGAAGCGATAAGGGTCAGAGAGCATTCATTGCTGTGTGCGGTAATGAAGGCGATGGCCTGTCATGTGTTGCCATGGAGAGAGACAGACACTCACAGCTCCTTTGCAGTAGAGGCGAATCTTCCCAGATGGCGTGCGCATGATGACTGACATTCTCTTCCTCGTGCTGTGAGAGGAAAAGCAACACAGAGTGAAGCGGAGAGTATGTGGGATAAGGAGAGGAAGCAAGTGATAAACCACATTAAAGGTGTTAGATTTGCTACAGAAAATGACCGCAAACGGTTTGAGATAGCGTATGTGGTGTGACAAGATATCTCACCTTAGTGTCGTAATTTAGCGCAAGGAATCAGAAGAGTTCAAGGAAGATGATGAACTCTGATAACTTGTAATACTTATGAGGTTCATACCTTGGTAACTGCGTTTGACTGATGGTGCGTGAGGATGTGGATGTTTCAGTGTTAAAGCAGCGGTGGACTGTTATTTATACATTGTTTCATCTGAGTTGTTAAATTCTGTGAGACTGACACTACAATGCAGGAAATAAATACCACATTCTGCTTCTGGTCGTTTTGAGGACACCTTTTCTTCTTCACTTACACAGACGTCGTTAAGTGTCAGATGATTTTCTTGCAATATAAGCGAGTATAATTGTATTGTGATACCATCAATATTGTCAGAAATATTGTGACAGTATTTTATTATGAGAAATGTTTATGTGGCTAATTTGAAAGAGATTACTAATTACCCTACTAAATCCCAATAGAGCCATTTTTATTACGTCAAAGTGGTTTAATTTAGTAAATCCATTACTTTGTAGTATGTTTTACGCTTGCTACCATTGGGCGAAGGCAGTGTATACTCTGGACATCCAATTAATTCCAGTGATCAAACGCAGGACCCTCTTGCTGCGAGTAATAACAGCATTAACCACTGCATCACCTGCCTCCCTGTACATTTAGCAGTAAAAACAAAAATCCCCAAAATATCGATTTAAACCAACTCTCAGTACAAATATATTTGATTCTTTTTTAGTCAGAACAAAACACTGAAAAATTTGCTTATTTAACAATGTGGCCGACCACCTTACTGCATTCAGCTGTCATATGTGTAAAGTGTTTGTCCTAAATAAACTGGGAACCCCTTTGTAATTACTGACACTTTGATTAGTAACTTGATTAAATTACATATTTTTTAGTAACTGCAGCTGATTATAATCATATATTTATATGTTTTACTTGTTTTCTTTCTGAGTTTTTAACTAGATATTTAACTGTTTTATTATGATTCTATTTTTTTAAATTATTATTCAACTGCTCTAGTTTTATTTTGAAGCATTTTGTGACATTTGACTGTGAAAGTTGCTGTATAAATACATCTTCCTTACTTCCGTTGCTTCTATAACTTTACTACAATGACTATTTAATAACTCAACATTGCTCAAATTGCAAACCGAATGCGATGGTCAGAGGGATGGAAGTCTCAAAGTTGTACAACAAACTCACTATCCTGGAGGGATTTTGTTGGAAAAGTTTCTTTGCTTCGCCTCTTTGTAACACCTGTATGAAAATCAC
>JAPTYQ010000002.1:15106155-15142735 GCA_029814465.1 Ostorhinchus cyanosoma | reverse complement strand
CATGTGTTTAATTTTTTTGTCCAATATGAGATTCATTGCAGTATTTTCTGATGTTTTATATCAGGTTTCATTCAACACATCAGATGTTTCTAACTGTGCTGCTTCTTGTCATGGGGTCAGAGGTCACACTAAACTTACTTTAACCCTTAGCACTCATTTAGTTTATTTTTTTATGTGTCTTTTAAGGCTATGCTCATTTCAACCCTGCAAAAACAATAAAGCTAAAAGGCTGACTACATTCATAAGTGCAACTCACCCAGTTGATGAAAAAAGCTTGGATGAACTTGATGACCTCCAGTGTAACCAGAAGACTGATAGGGATCAGGTTGTTGAACAGGATGATGAAGGTGAGGAAGTTGAGGCCAAAGTTAGCTGCCCCACCATCTATCAGGGGATGAGTTTTGGAAAAGGGAGTGATACACAGGAAACTCATCAGTGCTTTTTTATAAATATTAGTTGGTTAAATGAAAATGCCCAAAGTTACTTCCAGCCAAAGTTCAACATTATCCCAATCCAGATAATGTTTTAGGTTAACGTTGTGCATTAGCTGGAATTAACCATTTCTTCCACCCAACCTCATCCTCGTACATCTCAACCGATTAGCAGTCCAATTTAGCGTCCCCCAAGTTTTAAAGTAGCGAAAAGGGACAGAAGTTGTTCTCAAATGTCATTAGTGTCACAGCAGCAGCCTTGGCATCCAGCATGATCCAGGCAATGAATTCCACAAAGCACTATGCAAAAATGATGCTCGTCCCCCAAAAGCCCCAAATAATTGGAAATGATCAACATGTAACCCCACCGACATCCAACATGAAAACAGGAGGGATGTGATTTACCTTTCCTCAGCTTGCAGGAGGTGTAACAGTTACCTTCCTCAACCCAAGCCTTGATCTTAGCATTGCGGTTGAGAGGGAGAGCCCTTCCCCACGTCAGAACAATTGCAAAACAAAAAACTGGATGGCACAAAGAAAGTGGCAGAATGGAAGCTACTGCTACTGGTACAACAACACATAAAGGAGGGAATACTTTTCAGAAGTGGGGAGGAAGACAAACGTATCGGATGCTCTCAAGACAAAGGAGGGAGATTCAGTCCATAGCACATTCTCAACCAACAAAGAGTGGAAAAGAGTGGGTGGATTATGCCAGCAAAATAGTCTGGGTGTTAATGATGATCACTCCTTGGCTTCATTTCACTCATCTCTAGTAGCCAGCTTGTTATGAGCCATTACACAAGAACTCCGCTATTAGAAGGAGAGATACTGGATTGGATCAGTAGAGCGGTAACACAATACAAATCAAACCAGACCAAACCAGGACATGCACAAGTTTTAAGTGCTAAAGCACAATTGATGACTTCTGGTAAATGTAGGTCACTGTACTGTAATAGTAAAATGGAAGTTATGATTTGTTTAGTCAGGCTTTTAAATATGATTCTTATAGTTTGATATTCTGCATAAAATGAAATCTAAATAGTGTTTTGGGGTTTGTTTGTTTTTTTCAGTGAAACTATTATCTTGCATGTGACCATTGTATCTAGTGCAGAAAGCAGAACTAAAGGACTTGTGTGGGACAAAACATCCCACTAACCCTGCTGTCAGAGAAGTGTCACAATGTAAAGGTGCAACTACTAAAACCAACTCCACTAAACAGTAGCAGGTGGTATAAACATTATTCACTTCTGCCCTCAATCTGCATAAAGTTGAGATGACACAATGTAAAGGCTTAATGCCAGCAATGGCCAGTGTCAGCACTCTGCAACGGGTCAAAGTCGAATTAATTATTCACCAGGCACGCATAATGGCAGGCTTCTGTGACATATGAGCCTGTGGGATGTGTGATGGGCTAATGCTACTGTTGTATCCCTCATCTGCATGTACCTTGCAAATGTTGCCAAATAGTGACACGCTGTATAATAGCATACAATTTCGAAAATTATAGTGGTGCGAATAAAAACAGAAGTTTAAGGTATGACAATCTCCCCACCTCTCTCTTTTGTCACAGGTTGGATAATATGCACTGGACAGAGTCTCAACAGCTCCTTATGGAAATACAGTCAGTCTCAAGATGGATGCCTGCTTTATGACTTACACTCCCCTCGTTAGTGTGATTGTGTTTAGGTTAGATGTGGGCTTTAATGTCACACAGAACAATATTAAAACCCTCTTGAAACCAATGAAAGCCAAAATCTTACGAGAAGGGGTAGTGTAAGTCGTAAGGCAAGCTTTAATTGACCAGGGCACAACCTCTCCTACACAGGCCTATCAGGGTACAGAGTAATGGCCAGGGTGTCACGTTAATCATTTTACATACCAGGTTCAGGGCTTCATCACAGCAGATGAACTGTTGAAGGATTTCACCCTCTGTAGACACGCCTTTCTACCAGAATCGGTTACATTTATGCGTGCCGGGTTCATGTCTGTGTAATAGTTTTGCTTTAACAGAGCTACTTTCTAAAATGGCTTGAGAGCATATGTGAAAGCTACAAGGTTTTACCCCACCTCCCTCCCTCTCCTTCTCTCTCTACCTCTGAATCTGTCCTTTGAAAAATTCACACAAGAAAATAAGACAGCGGAGGCATTTAGAAAATGTCAGCTCCTGCCCCTAAGGTTGCACCATGTGTTGTGCTCCAGCAATGAACAAGTATCAACCTCTTGCTATGAAAAGCTCCCCAAGTACAACCTCACTTCCCTGGGGGTCAAAGGAAATGTTGCTATTCATGTATTGGAAAGACTGAGAAAAAAAAGAAGTATGATGAGGGTCTGAAGCTTGGGAACTGCAAAGTGTTTAACGTGACACAAAAAAAATGGAGGAAAAGTGAGACACTGTTTGCATCAGGCACTGAAAATAACTAGACGAAGGTATAAGAGAGCTGGAGGGGAAAAACCTATTGTTGGATCCCTGGTATGTGCTTGTCCATGGCATGGGCCCATACAAAGAAGGGCAACCATAAAGGGGCGAGGGTAGGGGGCTTCATTTGCTTAGCAAAGGCAGAGCTTCAGTAAGGGGTTAGTAAGGGAGGGTCATTCACGGATGGCCAAGGCTTTTAAATGGTTGTTACCTGGAGCTGTTAAAAAAACGACAACAAAGAAAACAACAAAATCAAACAGAACATTAGAAAGGAACAAAAAAGTACAGCAGCGCAGTGATATTCAACCATTTCTTTTACACTCACTCATTCACATCACATCACATCACATCTAAGCATGTCACAGCTGTCTTTTCTCAGTTAACAGGGAATTCATTTATTCCCACATTGCCACATATTTCACTTGTATTGCGAAACTTAGTTCAACTGAGGCAACATAAAACAACAGAACACATACCAGCATTTAACAAAGTAACTGAAAATAAGACAAAAATAAGCTGATATGGACAAGTGAGACAAAATATGTGGAATAAGAGGTGCAGCATGGGCTGGTGGGACTCTTACAGTTGAGATCCATGTACCAGGCATCATTGCCGTACTGGTACTTCCAGATGGTCTGGCCAATGGAGCAGACCAGAGAAATGGCTAGCAGGCAGCCGAACAGCACAAGGATCTGAAAGTTGGTAATGCGCTCCACGTTGGACAGCTTCAGAGGAGGCCGAGTGGAATTCTGGGTAGCACATGACAAGACAGTTTTGTTAAAAATAATAAAAACAACAACAAAAAAACCCCATTATTTTTCTCTTTTGCTGTTAATGTGATCACATTTGGCTACTCAATCAAATAAAACTGCATCAAAATAAAGTCAACAGCCACTCATTTTAATAATGAAAAGGGTTTTTACATTTTGCTGTCCCCCAGATTCTTAATTTTCTAAATATGCAAATAAAATGTCTCTACCTGCATAAGTTTTGTGTCGTGTCCTGTGTAGACCACCACACCATGGACCCACTGGGTGTTTCTCAGCTGGGCTCCTCTCAGTAAGATCTGGTCTGGACCCAGCGGCACTGTGCTGTAGTGAGAAAATAGACACACCCTTTTTATAGCTGCAGTATACTGGAAGCTAACACTGTCATATTTACTAGGTATCACATGTTGTAACCCAATCACAGACACTGGTTTGATGGTTTGGTTGAAGACATAAGAATCTGAAGAAACAGCTAATAGGTACTAATGAAATAAATAAAATTCTCACCTAGATTTTTAATGGTTAATTTGATTTTCAGGTCTAGATTTTTTTTATTTATTTTTTTTTTTACTTGATGTTTGGTTCCACAATTATACAATTTGTAATTGTTTTTTAATAACGAATTTGACCCTGAGGATGAATAAGAAAATAAATAACCAATTCTCAGTCAGTAACCATTTTTACAACACTTCTTCAAAGTGAGCCGTGTGAGCCTTACAATTTTATTTCTCATGCAAGCCCAATAAAACATTTAGAAATTCAATGGAACGTTACTGTCATATGATTCCATCCATGGCGTAACAAAAGCTGCATACAAAATATACTACATATGTAATTAAATATCACAGCAGCAGGTGCTTTCATTTATTCAGCAGAAAGATTAAATAATCCCTAAAAGCTCATCATGCACCAATACTGGCTCTGCTCCTGCCTAATGGGCTATTGAGCTTGTAAGAGGGCCAGAGATCCAGGCGTGGAGCTGTGCAACAGGGCCCACCTGTGGCCGTCCAGTCGGATGTTTCCAACAAACTCGTACAGATGGCGATTCGGACTCTCACACTCCATACGGCCGGAGAGACGCATCAGACTGTCAATGTCCTTTATGTCTGCAGTCATTTGAAGCCCCTGTTGATATAGTTATAGTGGCATTAAAGGAGTGTTTCTTTTTAATCAAACTGAGAAAATGTTCTTTTGTAGTACCCATAATGCTAATTAGACACACAACTTTTTATTTTTGTATGTTTTTAATTTCATTTTTTAGGCTATATATTAAACAGTACTTTGTGACTTTTCAGCACAAATTGTACTTATAATGTCAAATAGCTGAAACAATATGAAATGAATGAACAAAGTGTGGGTTTATGTTTACTTATCTTACATAAATACAGCAAGAAAGGATGCAAAATGAAATTATTACCTGTCGGATTTTAAGGTTCGTCTCTCCATCCAAGTTTGAGGTTTCAATGTAGCACATACCTTGTGGTTCACTGTATGAGGAAAGAGGAAGCAGAGGCTTGCAGCTGAATTATAATTTAAACACACAGTGGTTGGCTACTCTACCATATATTTAATCTTAATTCAGAAGTTCTATTTTATTGAATAAAACTAAGAGTGAGTGGTACTTCTAAAAGCTACTAAATGACTAATTGTTATAAATAACAATTTCCTTTAGGTTTACAAAACATTAAATCCAATAAAAGGTCTATTTCAAAGACGGAACAAGATTAGACCACTGCAAACAAAGATGCTGCATGTCAACCTAATGGCCACTTGAGAACATAAAACTACATTAAGATTCAAAGTGACCATCAAGAACTTTTGGTTAGTTTCCTACGCCAGACAAAACATCTTTGTTTACTGCTGCCCCTTTAACTGTCTTTCAGGAAAAGCTAAACAGACTGTAACGGGACAGTGAGTGGAGAGAGAGAGAGAGGAAACACTAGAGTGGGTTGAGATGGGCAAGCAGGCATGCCGAGCACAACAAACAGAGCAGACAAATGGGCCTCTGACAAACTCTGGGCACAAGGACAGAGAGTTGGAGCATGCCAATGTTAAGGTGAGCTGGGTCGTTGGTTAGCTACTCTTTTAATAGAGTGATTTATGCATACCAAAAGCTGGTCCAAACACACACAGGGTGGAAGGGAAAATCAAAAAGAGTTCTGGACACTGAAGCCCAACCACAATCAATGAGAGGTTCAGACTCTGCTGCCATTAGCCTAGCCATTCAATGAGAGCATTGTTACATGTAAAAAAGCACATGTCTGCTGCGATGGCCAGGGAGTGAATTCTACAACATTTCTAATACTTCTAATAAAATAGAATATTGCTGCATAATACTGTCAGAGAGATGATAAAACACCCATAGGCCCTTTAAAACGGTGGTGACAGGTTGTGGAAAGTTAGAAAATTACAATTCCAAGATGCTTTTCACTTTTTCATCTTGGAATATTACGGCATGCACATTCTCATGTCAAATTAAAATGTCACATTCAGGGTGTCATATAACACAAGCCATGCAAGGGTAGTAATATGGAAAATATATTCATACCAAATAACATGAGTATTTCAGAGCAAGTGCTCCCGTAATACTAGAAGTCTACACCAACTCTAAGCAGTGTTAGAATATCAGCCCGAACATTACAAAGACTTCACTTTTCTTAAATCAGAAACACATATATGTGTTACTTAAAATGAGGGTAAGTATGGCCAATATTGTGGCTGCTAAAAAAAAACAAAACAGGGAAATAGACAATAACATGGTGTTCCCTATGAAATCTGGCTTTTGCTACCATAAGGACAATGCCCTTTTTCCTCAAGTGTGCAAAATTAAACATATCCTTTGTCAGTGGTGAAAGGAGAGCTAACATGTGTGGTCCCAGTCGGTGCACACAGCCCCTAATCTCTCCCACGGCTGTTTTGTTGGTAATGTTGCTGGTTTCCTGACCTGGATGACAGTATGACGAGGTCAGCCGGGAGGTGATCCCCATTTGCAGCTCTGACTACTTCCCCAACAGCCACCTGATATTACCAACCACACACCAGCAGGGGGCGAGAGAGAGAAAGTGTGGCAGTTGTTCGGACAAGGGGCAGGAAAATAGAGGATGAGAAAAAAAAAAAGGAGGGATGGCAAGGATAAAAAAAGAAGAAGAATCACAAACAGACAGACAGACAGCAAACACATAAGGGGAGAGAGACAACCATTTCAGTTCTAGGGAGATGACAAGAGCACAATGATCAGTCCTATATGATCAGAGGGTATGGTTCATCTGTTCACCTTTTCACAAAACCATTTACAGACACACTGTAGTGAAATCAGTATTCAGAAAATGTGCTTATCAGAGGTGTTTTCCATATTGAATAATTGATAATACAGTCACATGGGACGCTTTCAATTCAATGCATTTGAAAGGGTTTTTTTTAAACACAGATTGTGTCATTTGCATTTTTAAAAAGCGAAACTTGAATATATTAAAATCAATTAGGGACCAATTGAATCCCACACAATAGTACCAAACAGTTTTTGAAAAGGTGAAGGAGTGCATAGGTTTATGCTGACATGATTGGTCAATTCTATTTAAAAACAAATCCCATTACTGCTGTCCCACCTAAAGAGATGATGGTTACTGGTGATGTGCAAAATATGGATTTCAAAAGCAACTTAAAACAGCTCAGTGTCCCGCCTCAGTTAGAGAGTCTAACCATCACTTCTTTAGGGAGAGCAGCGAGAGCAAGAACGAGAAAAAACGAAGGGAAGACAAGTTCTCCATAGTCAGGCAGCAGGATGCGCTCCTATACCTGGACGACAAAATGACAGCATCCGCAGGAACGAAATCACTGCCATTTACTCTAATAATATCGCCCACCTCAACCTGTGAAAATAAACTGGTTACTGTGGGCCACTGCCTGCAAAACCACACGAAAGGAAACATTATTTCAACATTGGAAGTAAAAATTCACAGCTGAAAGGAAAAAAGTTGTGTCCATTATTGCAGTAAATTGCAATGATACTCAAGGGGCGACGGGTCATCTTTCCATTACTGCTGATGTTTGTATTCAACAGGTAAAACCACTTAGTGTGTTCTGACATAAAAATAAACTGTGGAAAAACATTAAAAATCAAACTGATATGAATATTTGATCATAAAAGTTAGTAATAAATTGGCCTTGGCTTTATTTCATGTAACAGCCCACTGCTAATAGCTCCTTTTAGATAAAAGTGGAAAATATTCATGCCAAACATTCCTATTAAATTTTACAGGTCAATATATTACTGCTGATAATATTAACAATGAATAAACTTCATGAAAATGCTTACACTGTAATTCAGCTTGTCACAAAGAGCAAAAGGTATATTTAAAATGCAAATATGAATGCATGCATTTTAGCTTAAATATTACATCAAAACAAATTAAGTTACCAATACATCAACACATATATAAACACAAACCTTGAACCTTCATCTTTTGACCTCAAAATGAGCAGGTCATGTTCATCACTACTGAGATTGACCATCTTAGATCTATTTGTGAAGGAGTTATGGTGAAAACATAACTACAAACAAACATTCACAGACAGATGGCACCAACCACTCTACTGTGTCTGCATGGTAATTACATTATAATAGTCAAAAAATGTAGCAAAAACAAACCAGCGGAAAAAATATTCTAGTCATAATCAACCTTCCCTGGAAGAGTTTTGTTACAAGAACTTGGAGACCCAACACAAATCAGGAGAGTAGCTGCTTTTACAATATGTATGATGAAGATGTAAGAAGCATCAATTATTGAAAACTTTTTGGAGAACATTTCTGTGTATATAAAGGGGAGGAATGTTCATAGTCACTGAGTCCTGAGATATTCCCATACATCCCTGTAGCAGTAACATCTATCCACATCAATGAGCACACTTACATGCACACCAACACTCCATTATTATTCTGAATATGACAATATTCTGACTTTGACCTGTGTCATTCAAACAGGATTTAGTGTTTGGATATTCTGAAATAGGCTTCTTTTCCAAATGGAACATTTTCCAACTAAGAAGTGAGGGATCCACACATATCATTTTGTTTTAATGAGCATTTAGACATCTTTACAGCACATAGCGCGCAGAGACAACAGTCCTCTTTGGTAAAGATGTGAGCGAAAGAAAAGTCCACATGGCTAGACAGAAGGAGAAGCATGAATACTTTTAAAAGTGGGGTGTTTTTATGCTTCAATATCAAAATGCTTATATTTTCAAGAAGCTGTTTAAATGAATAACAAGTTATATTAAACTTAGAAAACTTAATCAGAGTTTTTTGTTTGTTCAGAATTTTGTATTTTTTGGAAAGAGGGCAAAAAAACAGAATATTTTGTGCATGTAAATGTAGCCACTATGATATTGTTGAGTTGATCTATTAATGGAGGGGGAAAAACAGAGAAAACAAAACATCAGAACACATTTTGATAGATTTTATCATACTGAGGGTGTGTCTAAATGTGAGTATCTGATGGTCTGTGTATCTACATTATACGTTATGCATCTTAATGAGCCCATTTCCTGTTGCTGCAATAATAATTATATTATATTATCAGTCTAGACATATCAATAAAAACACATCTTTATGTATTTATACGATGTAAAAATTCTGAAGAGCAGTAAGAGAGATAATATAGCACTATTTCATTTTCATTTCTGCCTCGTTTCTGGTATGGTACTCTTCTCCACACCTACTGCTTTTAGGCGAATCATTCCAGCCACAAAAAATGGTTTCATTAAGAGGGAGAAGAAGAAGAAGAGGCTACTCTTTGTCCTCCAGCATAGCCTTCTAATGGCCAGCCACATGGAAATGCTGGCTTAATTAGTGTCTGAATTGGCTGTGGGGTTGGAGGGTGTGTATGTGTTTGTATGCAGGGTGAGCGCACAAGATTTCTCTGACAGCAGAAAAAAAACACAATGGATGGTGAAACTGGTAGGGTGAATGATCTATTTTCTGTTCCAGAGGTTAAAAAAAAAAAAAGAAAGAAAAAGAAAAGTAAAAAAAAGTGAGCTCATAAAAACGACCGTTGGTGAAACATTGTGGGTACATACCTTCTCCCAGTGCACAATCTCCCAGGCACCATTCCTCAAAACTGTGGTGAGTAATGACAGAGGTGGGGGAGTTAGATACAGTAAAGGAAAAGATGGGAAAATGAGAGGGCGAGAGAAAGACAACACTGGTTACAAAACACACAACCCACCAGCATCATTTTTCTTTTTTCACAGTGCAATAGAGACCTTATCAGAAATTTATACAGCCTACTTTTTTTTTTGCTTACATAAGTGTTGCGTGTAGAATGTAGTATATTTATATACTAAGTAGCTAAACTGAACACTGACATTCTTTAAGGAAAAAAAATTCTTCAATACCTTGACATTCCTTTTTGTTGACAACGTTGTCAGCGTTGTGACGTTTCTAGAAGGAAACAAAAAGAGGAATGTTAATACAGTCTACGAGTACTTCCATCTGATGCATTATTTAAAAATAACATGCTGCAAACTAATACCCTTCGGCCAGAATGGACAGACGGACGGACAGACAGACGACAAAACGATTTTAATACCCCTTCGGCCAGTCAGTCAGCTGAGGGGTAAAAAGGACCCGAGCAATGTGAATGAGAGAGAATTCTTAAAGTGGATTCCAACGTGGGCATGCTGCCTCGGTAAAACAGGGAATTAAAAACAAGGCAGAGCGAAAACTGGCAATAAAAATACAGTCTTGGATTTATCAGCCTCCCCCTCCACTTTTAGAGCAGTCTCTGTCATGGAGAGAGGACGTTAATGGGCAAATCAAAGACAGCGGCTATAAACTACAAAAAGGTAAGACCAGAGCACTACGAGGAATTCATACTATGATTACTACGACGACACAATCTCAACCATTAATCAGCACCGAGAGCATGGTTTACGAACAGGCTGGCAAAAAAAAAAGAAAAAAATGCCTTTAGCTTTCCATGACTGTGGTATTATATTCATCAGCTTATGCAATGTAACAACATTTATTCATGTGCCTCATTTTTGGAACACGTAACATTGCTGAACCTAGACCTGAGCAACAGAATCAACCACAGATATTAACAGTGCCCCCACAGGCTTGTACTGTAGGCAACGAGCATGATGGGTAATTGCTTCACTGACATCTCTTCACCTTACAACAGGGTCAATCTAGAGTCATGAGGCCACATGACCTTTTCCCACTGTATCACAGTCTATAGGAAACGGATGGTTGTTAAGAAAAAACAATCCACATACAGCATCGGGTTAAAGAACCTGTTGCAGCTGAAATATATTAATCATTTCAGTAATTATCTGACAGAAATCTATTTCCTGTTTGCTTGGTTAAATCCAGGTGAGGCCTTTTTATCATTTTGAAACAACAAAAATAGTTGATGTCAGGAGATATTTTTTTATTCTCTTTTGGGTAGTACTGCGTATACTCACTGCGTAAAATCAGCATCACCAAAAATTGGCTCCAATACAGGCCAATAGATTACACAAGTCTTTATTCGTTTCTTTATTTATCTATTCTTTATTTGATTTGACTGAAATGATACACTCAATAGTTATCGGGTTTCTAATAAAGAATCAAATATTGTCCAACCTAGAACCCTTTCCCATCTTAAGTGTTCCAAGTAGAACCTTGATGAGGAGTTCCATCTAAAACCCTTTTCTACATAAAAAGCTCAGAGTAAAAAGTTAAAGCTAGAACACTTTTCTAACTAAAAGGTTTCAAAGAAATGGAAAAGGTTTTTAATGAGTCTTTTGAACAGTGCAGAACAAAATTATGAACCTGAAATGAGCGTAATAGGTCCTCTTTACATGTTTTATATTTAGATAGTGTCTTCTTACAAAGTAAACAAACTCTGCTGTGTGCATTGGTGTGTGTGGGTACATTAAAATCCAAATCAGCAGCCCCCCCCTCCCACCACCACCATCCCTCCTCCTAATGTCCTCCTTGTTCGCTGAACAGACATGCAATCAACTGTGGCTTCAACAGCTGATTCCAATGGACAGCTTGTCAACTAGCATCATGCTGAGTAATAATGTGTTGCTGAGTCCTTCTCACAGAAATAATCACTGGGTTTTAAAATGTAGCTCCCAAAAGCAATGTATGCTGGGCTCGATTAGCATGTTGAGGACATTTTCACTCATATCCCTCCTAATAATGTGTTTACTTTGAGGATCTATTCTAATTTGGTCTAATTCTAATTCAATTTAAAACTAATTTGGGTAATTTGGCACATTGTAGTGTATATTGGAGGATATTAAAAGTCCCGTAGTTGCTCACTGAGAAATTCTACTGCAGCAGCTGTCAGTGAAGTGGGTTGGATCAACATATGGCTGTTAATGGAGGAGAGAGACACTCAGTCTTTGGCCAGACTCTCCTAATGACCTGAGGACTTGAACTGTCAACCTTCAAGTCAAAAAACATTTGTCTAATACTATAGTTGGAATCATTCAATCATATCAAACCCTGCAGCACGCCGTTCTTCTATTTAAAGCATCAAATAAACAGCATGTGCTCTGAAGGTTTTTGTTTTCTCCTGCATCTTTTTTTATCCATATGCATTTATTCCTCGCTATCTCTGCACTTTTTCAGTCAATCTCACTGATTTATAATGCAATATCAGGGTTTTCCCTAACATTATAAGACTTGGGTGCACGTAAGCATTTCTGCACAGAATCTAAGTTAAAGAAACAGCAAAAGTCTACTGAGATTTCTCCACCACTCTGGAGAGTGAAGATACTTTATTAGACCAAATAGTGTCTTTTTCCTGAAGATACACTTCATCTATCATTTGCAGAATTGATGTGGTTTGTTGGCCCCATCAATGACCAGTTAAGTTTTACGATTTCTTTGAGTTACTTCCTAATATTTTAACAATGTAAGTCAAAAGCTGTGCAAAACATATAGTTGTTAAGCAAATAAGAACAAATAGCCATCATAACACCTACCCCTGACTGTCCGTTTCTTCCAGTCTTACCCTCTCTGCTGTATACACCCTCCTTTTTTCGAGCTCCAGTTGAATCAAATTTGATTTAATATCCCTGCAACATGCTGTAGTGTCTAATGAATAGGCTGGCTATGTCACGTGGCCCAGCCTTTCACCAGCTGCACTACGCCCAGAAAAAAGTTTGCTAGTAAAGACCTTTATAAAGCTCATTCATCATCCCCTGTGCAAGAGCTGTCAGCTAATTTCATTCATCCATACTATCAGTTCTCAGTGTACAGACCCTCTATTCATAGACATGTAGTAGGGACTGTATTCTTATATTACTCGGCAACTTTTGCAGTGTTCCAGTCTTCTCAGATTCTCTCTGTCTCTTTCTGTCTCGTTCCTTCAGTCCCGATGGACGTGGTGAAAAGGAGAGGTACCGTATTTAGATGATGTGTGTAATCACAGTGCAGTGGAGAGCGAATAGCACACAGAGGGTATGAGTAAATACTGCAGTATCAGGCCTCTGTAGACTTCAGCATTAGAAAGAAAAAAAATGAAACCAGCAAAAGATAAAAGGGTAGAATATCTGCAGTGCTACCTTGATTAATTCGCTAAATTGGCTTTGAGATAAACCTAATGACACAGTGAGCTGTAACACTGGAGGTTTTACCACACAGTGGTGCAATAACCAGTTTTGCTTTGGTCATTTTAAAGCTCGCAGGTGAGTGGAGATTGCTTCTTCCATTTCAATTCAGATATTAGGATTGTGCACTACAGCGCATCTACACTCCAAACAGGATTCATAGTATTGAATTTGAGGGTGTGAGATTTTAGCTGGACTACTCAGGAGAAAACACTCCAGGTCTGCTGCAGTAGAGATGGGAGGCAACAAGGTGAAGTATGTGCGGTACAGTGTGTCCATAGTGCATGATTCATGAAGTTAGGGGTCGATGTTGCCCTGTCAGGTCAACTTGTGAGGGACAGTGCAATGCAGAGAACAGACGTGTGCGCAGGTGACCTTCAGCAATAAAGACAGAGTCATCACCACTCCATTCCCATGTTTTTCACAACAGGCCAGGAGAAAAAGTGCTGTGCTGGCCCCTTCGGTACGAGACAGGAGCTAATAGTATAGAGTAACTGTCCACTGGGACCTGCACAGAGGATCGCATTGCAGGGTCACTGCAATACAGTAGCGTGCAACATCCTCTGACTAAGTTCAAACGGCCTAAAGGGGATTATTTGTGCATAACGAGCAAAGGCATTTGTTCTGTTTAACTTTAATTCCACCAGGGAAAGAAGTAAAAAAAAAAAAAAAAAAGTCCTCAACCGGAGACAATTTTTGCAATATTTTTTTTAAGCATCTGTTCAGATATACTCAGACCAGACAGTTGTTTTGTTTTGTGAGCGTTTGTGCATTCAGTATCTGGGATAATTGACTGAACACACAGCTGTGACCTCTGAAATGAGACTGCGTGTTATGCATGACTGTGTCTGACTGCGCATCTATATGTTGCGGAATATCCTGCTGTGGCCATGTAACCATCACTGCTTCCTCTCCGCTCCACAGGGAACAGATCAGGACGTACTGTGAGAGAGAAAAGCCCTACACAACCTCTGTGGGGGGGCGGTCTAATTCTGTTAAATTAATGGGAGTGGGAGGGGCTTACTTCATAAAAATTAAAACAGCCAGTATTACATTTTGATGGATGAAGGCAGGTTTGGACAACAGGATGGCAAGAACATGTGACAATACAGTTTTCACACCATCTATAGTATATCAGCTCTGAATTCTCGCATGAGGTTTTGATCTTTATTCATCCACTTGGTACATTCTTACATGACATGAGACTAACAGTTGGTGGTGGTAAAGCACCTTTAAGCTAGTTTGGCTCACACCACAGAAGAGGATAAAGGCAAAACATGGATGAGAAAAAATAAATTAAATACAGGACATTAAAGACAAATACTTTGAGAGTGGTACCTTATATCATAAAAGACATATTGTCAGTAGAGTATAATTTCTACATGGTGTAAAATCCAAGCAGTGAGAGCCATGATGTAATAGCTGGGATGGAAAGGTTCCTGTTAACAAAATGCAAATTTGGCCTTAAAATGTTTGGTGATTGCCTCATGCACTTGCTGACTCCATGATTTTTAATCAGGGTCCTGCTGATGTAGGCATTTCTTGATTGCCTTCAGTATTAATGTTTTCTAGGTCAGATAATGGCTATCAGGTAATATATCTATTCTAAACAGCATATATGACAAACGATTTTTTTGGAATATGTCACACAGAGCAATCCATCAAACTATCAGGATGTACTCTGATAAATTAAGGGTACTGACAAGGCCTGACAAAACAAGAATTAATTCAACCTTTATTTAATGTTGGGGGATTCCTGAGGTAAAGGACTAATCTGTGCTGGAACCAAGAAAACTACAATGATGGAGAATGGAGCTTTGTCTTACCAGATCCTCAATGACCTCCTTAACAGCAGCCACCACCAGGATGAAGAGAAGGGGCACCAGCGTTGTCCATCGACCGGTGGGAGATACATCTGGGATTTGCTGGACACAACAAAGAAAATGTAACTAAAAATGGACAGCACGTTTACTATGGGGATGACCGTGCCCAACAGAACTTAACCCTGTTTGTGTTGTCATGAGGGTCTTGTCAGCTCATACTGGAGTTTGGCATCAAGACTGTTGACTGTCTTTCACACACATGAATAAAATGATGTGGATTTCATCAGTGGTGTCACATCACTCCCTTTGTGTAGCCAAGTTTCAGACTTAAGGGCCATTATCTAACATAGACAACTTAATTCATAACATTGAAATCTGCTCCTCACCGCTGAAGGTTTAATTGTCAGTGTTACAAATATTACTGGCATTAAAGCCGAGTGCAGACTGCAGCAGACAGCCACTCTTGTGCCGCTTAAAGGAAACTTGAAGGAAATAGATCTCTAGTCTCTCTCATATGCATAGATGTTTTATTCAAGGTCGCAACATCGACAGGGCAAGTAATGAAGATTCACACTGGCTGCTGTTCAAAGCACCCACTTCAAGGTCACTGGATAGAGCTTGTTTCCATCCTCCGAGCTTTCATTAACACAGGATACCCTCTCAGCATGAATACAGCGCCTCTTAAATTTTCAACACCTGAGACATGGATTGGCCTGCTTTGGATACGTACTAATGATTGGTGGTTGAGGATTTAAGTGTTCGTAAGAGGAAATAAAATCAAACTATACAAGCAAAACAACCGCAAACTTCCTTTGGGCTTAAATTATTTCTTTCTGCAAACATTTCAATCAAACTAGAGTGCATACTACTGGGATTTGTGTCGGTTCTGCACCAGTAATCAAAACATGACTGTAGTGCCAAAACTCTCAGCCCAGCAGAGGCTTATTTGATGCTCAAGGTTTTTTTACACCACCCCTGCTATTCTACTTGATGCTCCAGATCATTTTGAGTATTTGTTTGTATCATCCAGGTCCCAGTCATGCTGAGTAAAGCACAAAGCAGTATTTTCTCTGCAGTTTGTAGTGGTACAGTGAAGGACCCAAGAATGTGACATATAGTATAGTGTGTTGAACCTGCAGGCAAATCTACTTGGCTTCTAACGGAGGCACACATAGTATTACATGTATTATTCATCATCAGGATATATAAAGGAGTGTATGGCTGTGTATGTGTATGTATGCTATGAAATTACAGTCATGACCTTTGGAGATGGCGTCTAGGTCATGACAAGCGGCAAAAAACGACAGGTCAAACGGCAAAAAACCCAAGCCGAGAGGGGCAGTGATTTAACGTTAATGAGGTAACAAATCTATACCTCAGGCTCCTGGTTTTGTAATGACAGAAATCGAGACGACGACAACAACAACAACGCATCTTACCTGCAAGAGTGCAATGAAGAGGAAGAAGGCATTGGCCGCCCTCCTGAACTGCGAGTAGAGGAATCGTGGAAGGAAGGTGAGGACATTATATTTGGCAGTGCTGAAGACCGGATCACACAGCCAGCCAGTCAGTATTGATGGAGGAAGAAGCAAGAGGGGAAACAGAGAGAGACACGAAAAATGGTTAGTTCTTAACATCCTCAACGGTGCACATAAGTCTATAGAGTCTTAATATAAGCATTACTGAGGTTCATGTAAAAACACAAATGGGGAACCATGAAGAGTAAGTACCGTTTTTTCACATAATACCTAAGGAGGATGCAAAATTTACATGTCGTTTTTATACTAAAGGGGTCGTATTTTGCTAAACCCACTTTTATTAGTCTTTGAATTTGAACCCTCCAGGTGCTGCAGAGCTATCTTTATATTCATTCCTGCAAAAAATCGAGTGGATTTCTACAACCCATTTCAATTCCTTCTTAACTTGTTTCGCCTAAAACTAGTTACACTGTGACATTTGCACATATAAGGTTAAGACTTCCGACGAACATTTCTCTGAGTAGGACATAATTGTTTGTCAGCAGCAGCGGTTGTAGTAAAAACTGAAAATATGTCCAAACTTTGAGCCGATTACCTAAAATGTTCAGTTGTTGGTTGTATTAATGAACACAAGATGCTGAATAGGACAGAAAAGCATGGTCAGCAACCTGAAGGGGGTGGGACCTGAAGTGGCTCATTTGCATTTAAAGGGCCAGAGCTCAAAACAACCTTTCTTGTATCATTACTCAGAACTAAAAAAAAAAAAAGAAATAAGGTTGAAGATAGACAGTAGAGTTTAATTAAGAATTCAGGCCCAAGCATAGCATTTACAGTTTATGTAGACCACAGGGAAATGTTTAAAAATGCATAATATCACTCCTGTAACATCCCAGCAATATACATAAGCCTATGGAGTCTTAATATGAGCATTACTGAGATTCATGCAAAAACACAAAGAGAACCAGGAAGAGTAAGTACCGTTCTTCACATAATATGTAAGGCGGATGTAAAATTTACATGTCGTTTTTATATTGACGACCACTTCTTTGTCTTTGCTCATTCTAGCGCTGAGGTAGGGGTGAAAACCAGTAGACTCAGTGGTCATAAAGAACAATAAGAAAGAAGCAGGGATCTGGAAGAGGATCTCCTGGCAGATGTGAGCTATGTTTCTAGTGCTGCAGTAAGGTTGCAGGGTTGGGGGAGGTTGGTGGTGGTTTCACATCGAGACTGGTGGAGCCATCAACTGCCTGGGAGTCAGACCTCCAGCAGTCTGATTTACAGCCACGTTAAGGGGCCAGTCAGAACAGCCACTTTGTAGGAAGATATATGCCATGATGTATGCCAAGCTACTGGCAGCGCTTTGCTTACTCACCCGTACACAAACACCATCACACATATACAAGCCAGAATATCAGCCTCTATAGCCTGCAGCTCATCTAAAGGGGCTAAAGCATATGGATTTTAACATCAGCGATACTACAATTTCATTCCATTGACTGTATCACACATGCCAAGCACTTTTTCGGTATTTTTCACAGGATGGCATTAAATTCAGCTCCTGAAAAAAGTTGCTCTTTCACCGTCACCCTTTCTGCCTGGTACAGAGATGTCGACAGTGAGTGAGAGGGACAGAGTGAAAGCTGGTGAGTAAGAGCAAGGCATTGTTCTGACAACAGTACAATGTAATACCACCCTCACTGAGGAGTCTGATGAAGATCTGTGTCAGGACAAGAGTCAAGAAGAGAGAAAACTGTAGAGCTTTGTTTTATTCAACAAATTCTAGTTATTAGTCTTTAGCATGCTGTATCCACTCCAGCTTCATTTGTCAAAAAAATACTGATACACAGACCACATTAAGACTTAGTATTTTAACTTCATTATCAACAGAAATTCATTATTGACCAGTATTTGTTTAGTTACAAGAAATCTTGATCCCGTCAGAGACTTAGCTTAACATTTTTGAGGCTAGATGGAGTCATTTTCAAGCAGATTTCCCAGAGATGTTCACATGAGGCAGTCTTTAATTTACCATAGAAAGTCCCTACCACCGCAAAGCTTAAGCATTTAGACCCTTGTGTAGTCCAGTCGTAATTTAAAGCATTACAAGATCAGCAGCAACAGGTACAGTATGAGGCAAAACAATTTTTGTCCAATGTAATGATTCATCATTTTTAAAAAATTACAAAAAGAAATCATGTGTTAGGCATTAGCTGTGTATGATTGAGGGAAAGTTGGAAAAACCAGTTCCTTACATCAGATAATTAAAAAAATGTCACAGAGTGAGCTAAAGAGGAAGGAGGCTTCAGTGCTGTTCTTTCATTCTATTTTGTGTTCCCTTCATACAAGAAGAATTACATTAAACAAAACGATACACAAGAGCTGCATTGTAAGTTGCTTATGAGTGTAGCTTATCATTTTAATGGGACGTTCAAGGTGTGCCATTATAAACTCAAAAACAAATAAAACCTGAATGACATGCAAATATGAGGAAGTATATGGCTCATTTCATACTACAGTCAACAAAGACACAATATGAGTGTCTACGAATGTGTATGTGACAGCAGCCCGATATCTATAATGAAGTACTTTGTCATACATCATCCAAAGCCACTTAGAATACCACAAGTACATTTACAGTATAGTTAGTAGAGGTGAGCCAACTGGGTATTAAACGCATTACTCTAGTTGAGCTAATGCGTAGTTACCGCTTTAGCCTATCCCTCGAGATGCAAAGAAATGGATGATGAATCTCTGATGGCGATAAAGTCTAAATGTGAAGCCTTTATCATATCTTAATTGATGTGTTTATCATGTTGTCTATAAACACAGGACTTCTTTCCTTCACTTCTACGTTCTGTCTCAGGTCATGTCATGTCTCCATATCTAGTTGCTCCTGTTCACTGTCTAGCTCCTCCACTGATATAATGTAAGATAAAGAACTAATTTAACACAATCTTAATGGATGATAGTGGATTTTATATTTTATTTCCTGACAATGGCTTGGGGATCAAGATGATATGACAGGATTACTTCCTCCGTCACTCACATCAGTCTACATTAAAGCCATGGAGTCCCAGTTAAAAGAACTTTAAGGCTGTTCCTTAACATTCACCCCACAGTACCATGTTTGTCAGATGTATGTTTGTCTAGAGAAGATTTGTTCATGTATTAGAAAACATCTGAGGCATTCAGAAAGACAATAAGTTAGAATATTTAATATTTGTTGGGTATGCATTCATTCATTCATTCATCTTCTTAACTGCTTTATCCTCGATAGGGTCGCTGGGGTGCTGAAGCCTATCCAGATACATTTTGCAGTGCCATCCACTGCACCACTGTAATAAAAATCATTCATTTCTGTGGATGTGTCACAATATCAATGTAAAATAAATCACATGATGGCTACAGTAACAGGTCACAAGTCACATGACCATGGTGATACTCAGTAATAGATCAGTGTATGTTAAACATGTAACAGGACGTGTTGGGTTGTAATACAGTGTTCTGTTGTATATTCAGTCTTTTTCTGAGGCAGAAATTGTCGAACACCTAAAATTCAACTACAATCAAACAGTACCTGATATAAATATGAAACACAAGTGTATTTGTGCCTGATTGTAATGCGATGAAATCATGTTGTTAAATAATCTCTCTAAAAATGTACGGTTTTACAACACTGATTTCTAAAGAACAGAATACCTGGAGGGAGGCCAACAAATAATGAGTGTATTCTGCCCCTCGACTTATAAAACTTAATAACAGCAGATTATGTTGTCTAATGACTGGGTCGTGGGCCATGGTAGGCACTGACAGCGTTGCCACGGGCCTCAAATAGAAACAAAAATGTTAACCAGCTGTTGCCAGATGAAGACTTTCACAGTGAATAAGCTTCAGTGAAAATCCTCTGGCTGTTTTGCTCATGTGTGCAAGTATTTCTGATGTAAACAAACACAGACACAACAGAAACAGAAACTAGTTACTAAAGTCTGTACTGCTGTTGAACTTGATCTTGTATGTATTGAAAATGCATTCCTCAGAATTAAAGGGTTCGGTAAGACTTTTATATATTATATATGTCTTCAAGCAGCCAGTTACTGCCAGTCGAAGGCCAGCGTATATTAAACCACAAAAGAGAAAATCAAATCAGCCAAGGCCATCAGCCAACCACTCAGGCTTATACAATCAAAGACAACTCAGACATGATGTTGCAGCCATTTACAGAAGCTTTGTATGAGGAACCATTTTTCTTCTACTGGTTAAATGTACCACAGTGCGCACAGAAATCATATATAGGCTAGTAGTTGTATGGTCAGGCAGGTGGCTAAACAGTATAATGTTTGAGTTTGCATAAAGGATAAGGGTGATGTCCAACTAATGTTATACACAAATAGAACTAAACACACAACCTGAGCTGAACGACTGGCTCAACAAGACAGTTTTAAAGGCAGATTATGTTGCTCCTGTACATTTATGTGTTTAATATCAGTCGTGTGTAGAATAATCATCTGGAGAATAATTAGGAGAATCTTCAGGGGAAAAACAGGCAAGTTACAGGGAGATTCGCTTATAACTTTGATGAATTTGTAGTTTGTGCTGTTGCATGAGTAATGCAAACAACTTGACAGCATGTTTACGAGTGGGTGTGTGTGTGTTTGTCTAAGCATGTATGCAGTGTTTGTGCGTACAGGATGTTTCAAAAGCATTTTAAATATCCTGCATTTAATATTTTATTTATGACATTGTGATTACAGCGAGTGTGTTTTGTGCCCGAGTGTGTCTCTGTCGATGCATGCCTCAGTTGTCGCTTGCTTCGCTCAAAACATGCAATATCAGCACTTAACGGCTCCATAACAGGCTCACGGTCAAGCCCAGGCGATCTTGTTTGCCATAGGATAAGTTGTGAACAATTCTGCAATTAATCACCTTTATATTTCAGGCGTCTCTGCCAGAACCCAGTGCAGCTGAATAAACAATCCCCAACTCAGGCATAACAGTAACACCAGGGTGCATGTCTGTTATGAAGCAGGAGTGTGCATCTCTTTGATAGATAGCCAGCATTAGGAACATATACTGCATGTAATACTTGGGGTGCAATATACCTCTCAAAATATGTGCTTTTGGAATTAGATTTATACAGCGACAAATGACTCTGCGGTAGGAGAAGAGAGAAACCTGTGGGTGCTTGTTGTCTGCTGTAAGATTAGACCCTGCTCCTGTGTCTGCACAGGTCACTCTGAGACAGCAACAAATTAGATCTTTAGAGCTGCCTAAAGCTACATCTACAAGGTTTGGGGGGGGGGGGATCAAAAACTACAAGGACAAAGGACAAACTGAAGTCAAGTCGATTTTAAATCGAAATCAGATTTTTAAATTAGGACAATTTTTTAAAAAAGGGAAATTGTCAAATCCATTTCATTTCTCTCGTGTCCATGGTCTGTGCACCCCGAGCTGTGTGCCTCCGGACTACCATAGGCTCCTCCTCCGAACTGTGAGAGTAGTCTTTCACAGAAGTCAGTGGAATGACCACAAACCTTAAGTCTGTGATGGGCCTGCAGTAGTGATAAGCCATGGTTTCACACACGGATCCCCCAATTCAAATATAACTGCATGGGGATCACTCATCTTACATTGTCCATGGACAGATCCATACCGTATCCATTCCGATCTGGGTCCAGGTCGTGGGGGTAGCAGCCTCAGCAGAGTAGCCCAGACAGCCCTCTGGGGTATAACCCTCTGGTATAACTTCTGTGGGCCCATCACAGAATATTCGGGGATTCCGTGAAACCATCACAGATTTGAGGCAGGGAGCAGTGTGTTGCGTTATGGGTTGCACATGAAAAGGACATGCCAACTTCTGTTATCTTTTGCAGTTTTATCCAAAAATCTAAATTTAAAATAAAGTTTTGAAGAGGAAAAAAAAAATCTGTATTTTATTGTTGGCAAAAATCATGCACCAGTAGGAATTATCAAAAACACTCAATTTGGATGCTAGTGATGGGTGTGAAACAAATGCAGTTTAGAAAGGCATTAATATGGATGCTGCCCTCTAGCTCCCTCTCTGCTTGGAGAATTAAGTGGGTTATCATTTTATTGGCAGAAGGAGTTAAAATTTTGTTTTCAAAGTTGATATTACATTTATGTACTGAAACTATGGACAGAACCAATTAAAACAAAGCCAAATCAATTTGAATTGGAATAGCATCACAGGCCATATCCATTCTATCCCTGTATACAAGTACTGCTGCCAAGTACTGTTGGAAGCTATTCCCAGATCACTTCACACTGAGTACTTTCTATCATTTCTATATTTGTCTCTCCTGTTTTGACCAATATTTTGTTGCCATTCTCACCTTCCAAAACATTTTACTAATTAAATGTTTTCTATCATTCTTAAGGAACAGCAAGCCTGTCAAATTCCCAGATGAGGTAAAGCTAATAAAAAAGAATAACTGCTGAGTTAATCATTCAAATCCAAAAGCTAAAAGTTAAATTCTAATCTTAATGTGCTACTATTATTAGCATTATAACAAAATAAGCTTAGCGAAACAACAAAAATGATAGAGAATCAGCATCCAAGTTTTAACAGGTCAGTAATTTCTGGCAAAACAACTGGTGTAAGAATAGATTCTATCCATATTCTGCAACTTTCTATAGCAACATTTGCCTTAATAGGCTTTTTCATTCATTTATTCATTAGTCAGTTCATAGCTGTGTCTGTATAAGCACATATATATCTCAAGTTGCTCATGCAGCAGGAATGCTAACAGTAATATTCCCTGACAGAGGACAACCTGACCAAACAATCCTGACCTTTAATGCTGTAACTACAGCAAACCTCTATGGGGAACAACAGGATACAGAAGACACTCCAGGAAACGAGGACAAATGCAGCACTGGTGATACTAAACTTGCAGGTACTGTATCCCTTCTAATGTAAAACAGTAGTGGTTCTTCACATCTAAATTATAGGGTAAGCATTCACAGCCATCTTGAAAGGATGATTACAGGGTTATTTTGTTGATTATTAAAATAACGTATACACTTGGTGAATCAGAGTGCTTTTTACGTACTATTAGGGGTGGGCGATATGGCAAAAATATATCATGATTGTTTAAAAATAAAACCCAATCTTGATTTTATCACGATTCTTTTGATTTTTGAGACTATTTTCCCAGTTTCTGAACAGTGCAACCAACCTGGCCAGTTCGTACTGCAGGTGAACTACTTTCAGCAGTCTTTTGAACCCCTCATTTTCTACAGTTTTGAAGGGAATCATATCCAGGTAAAAAGTCACCACTTCCATTACCTCTTTCCACCATTTGTTACTGTTCTCACAGAGTGCCTTTACTAAATGTTTGCGTTAAAATTGTTTGCTTTTGTGTAACACTACCTGTTGCCTCTGGCCTGGTGTTCAGGAGTTTGGCTCTCAGCATACTGTTTGGGAAGCTGTCTCTTCAGGTGATTGAACATGTTCGTAGTGTTGCCATCAAACATGCGGACCGTGTTTATGCAAATTTTGCAAATTACTGTTTATGCTTTGTCGCCAAATCAATTCCATCCAATTGAAGAGGAGTCCTTTTTAGGACGCAACTCATCCATTTCGTTGTCACCACGATTCCTGCTACACAAGGGTGAAATCCAAGTGACGTGGACGTGAAACAACGTGATGTGTCTGTGCATCCGCATATAACTACATCCAGAGCTGTTAAATGCTCTGACTAGGGGTGTGTATTGGCAAGAATCTGGCAATACGATTTCAAATCACAATACTAGGACCACGATACGATACATTGCAATATATTGTGATATATGACGATACCGTTTAAAAGGCAATATTTAGTGTTTCTTTTCTTAAAAGATTTTTTCCTGTAAAAATGTAATTACACCAGAATTACGCACAAACACAAAACACATTTTATTTGATCATAACAGGATCTAATGTTATATCACAAAATGTTCCTCTGTAAAAGTTAAAACTTAAATTTCAAAGTTACAAAGAAAATAAGGTTTATGATCCTGCTCAAATGTTCATATTCTATTAGTTGTGAAGTGAACAGTCCCTCGATCATCCAACATCAAAACATTACTTTTGCGCTATCCCAACAAAAGAAATAACATCTGCCTCTTTCAGAAGGTAAAAAGTGCTTTAGGATGTCTGAAATAACCATTATGTAACAAAACAGTGTTAAACAATAAGAAATAAAATGTAAACAAAAAACCAAAATGAACTCTCGCCATGTCTGCATTTGAATAAATACCTAAAAACAATGATACATTACTTTTTAATATCGATACAGTATCATGAAATTAAATACTGCGAAACTGATATTTTCTTACATCCCTCGCTCTGACTTCATCATATCATAAATGATTCCGCGATCTCTTTGCTTTGTCAGATAGTCAATCTGTTCTAATTCTTCACAATCTAATATCATCATATCGCACACCCCTACTTATTATGTTAGTGTTACATCAATGCAAACAGTATTTTGGCTTCAAGAAAGGAAATGTGTAAAAAAAAAAAAAGAAAATCCACTATGGAATGCTTAAGCACTAACAAGGACGACAACAGCTAACAGTACAGAAAACATAAAAAAAAAAAAAAAAACTTGTACATTCTGATATTCTTGGAAGTAACTTGGCACATGGAAACTCACCCCCACCAACACCTGAGTGCAACAGATGTCAGTGTCAGTGTATAACTTAATTCAACTGTTTTGCTTTAGACGCTAAAGGTTAATGTAGTGTTAAAGGCAAAGTGGCATGTTATGCTGCAGGTCACTATGAAAAGCACGGATGACCTCTGGGTTGCCATTACAGTTCAAAAATAACAGCAGGTCACACAAATGGCAAAAATCGCTGAGTGAATAATAGCTCTGAGGGTGAACTTTAAAGGAGTAAGAAATAACATTTAAATGGAATGGAAAGAGAATTTTGTTTTTCGAGTTTAGCTGTACCAACAAATTAATAAATAAGTAATTTAATTCACAAAAGAGTCCATGAAGGTCTGAAACTGTTGGACGGCGAAGATTTGTCTATGGGCTACCAGATATTAGCTTTTTATTATTTTTCCACCCCTTAAAGAGCAATCTTTTCAATCTGCAGATTAATTAATAAAACAAAATAATGATGATTAGTGGAATTTGGAAGAGGGGCAGCAAGGAGGACAATTTAAAGCTAAGTGAACGAGGAACAGATGTAGAAGTAGCAGCATAGGTGGCCCACCAACACACAGCCCACCGGTGTCAACAGCGTTCTTTTAGATCAATTTGTTTGGCTTGGGAGGAGCTCCAGGGATGATGTAGTGCTGCTTTTGTGCGCACACTGAACTCATTACATAGCTACTGATAGTTAATCTTCACATAGACTGGCTAAAGAAAAGAAGCAGACGAAAATGGGCTCAGATAAACCGCCACCCAGGTAACCAACCTCACCTTGGGAAAACGGTATTACATTTCTTAAAATATTTCCTCATCAGAATTCAGTCCCCTTAGGATTTAGTAGAAGGGTAAATATATAAAACACAGTAACTCATTATTCCCTTACCTGACTCGGTTGCTGCAGAACTTGGTGAACTGTGGCTGGTTAAGGTATATCAGTCGGGCATCTTCTTGGTCAGCTAAGGATGTCTTTTCTGATGTGTCCTCTGTCTTTTCATATCCTGCAGAGTAAAGGAAAAGACTTTCTATAAGGAACAAAATCCCCCTTGAGCACAAACAAAAGCAAGATGAAAAGGTGTTTTGAAGTGTTTGAGTGAGTGCGTGTCAGAATGCCCTCAAAGGAGCCTTTGGAGTCTGTGAAACTGACAAAAAAGGCCAAACATCAGTAGATTCCGCTCTGTAAAGAATAAAATCTATAGATAACATGATAAGATTACTGCTTTAAAAGACTTTGGCATACAGTAGCCTATATCATACATGTTTTTTGCAGATGTACGTGATTCACCGAAATCACAGATGAGACAATATTTGAGGGGAGGATATTCTTTCAACAATCATGTGCATTGTGGACACATTTTCCTTTATGATGAATTAAATAGACTCACAATAACCACAAAGTAATTTTTTGTACATCCTTAATACATGCATGCATGCAACAAGACAATCACTGTCCTGTAAATTCAATTTAATTTGCCTTAAAATGGATGGATTGGTTTAAAACATTTGATTCTTTAATTCTTGTACATTGAACAAAAGATTCGCGCAAAGACACTAAGAGGGAAAAACCCAGAGAAGGGAAATGCTCTTACCAAAGGACTTCCAGTAGACACATTTCTACTGTTGACCAGTACATTGCCCAATCCTACTCTATACTACATCAACAGAGTTTACAAAGTTCTACATCTCAGCATTTGCTCAGATTTTGTGTTGTAATAAGCATTGGGAAATTCCTGCAAAGACTCACATCCTACTGGTAAGAGTAGATAGAAGTTATCTGTATAAATCAGCTACAGGAAAGTGGTGTGAGATAATTAAAACACTGAGACACTGAACATGCCCTGTCCATGAAGAAATGTATAACAGTATATATGTTCATTCTTCACCCTACTTTGACCTCCATATTGCAAATGAAGAATAATGTTAATAAATTCATAAATTAAACATCTTGAAGATCACTGCTCTGCTCCCACCAAGTTCAATAAAGTGGGATGAATCCACACATCAAATGTGGGCTGTAAGTGGGTCACAGAAATGGGAATGCATGTAACACATTCATGCATGATGAATCCTTGATTTTAGATCATGCATGATCTACTTTATGTGTAGATGTTGGTTCAAATTTATACATCAGAACAAAATGACTTTGATTCCCACTGCCTATGTGTTAGGGCTAATTCTTTTGAGGATCTGTCAAACATTACACCAGATCGGCTTTAATTAACATTATCAGTACTGAAAACTTTTGACACTTGATTCACAGTTACAGCAGACTTGAAGTAGACTGAGAAGATGATATCAACTGAAATAGGAACTTTCACTAAGACTAATCTGGAAACTTTAGTGCATTGCAGGTTCAGCATACCCAGAATGCCTTTTCATAAACTGCTTCACTAGTACAAACAACTATGGTCACGTAAAAGTGGTGTCCACAGCACTGGTTATCAATGTGTTGAGTCAACTCAGCTTCTCCAAATCTAGCTATCAGTCACATATTTCTCACTAGACAAATAAACCATAATCCTAGACAAATATAAGATATCGTATAATACAGCCTAAAAGCAATACAGCTTCTACAGCCAAAGACAGGAGGCACATCTGACATAAAAACTGAAGACAGTTCTGTATAAGTTAATATCACAGGTCAAACATAAAGGCACAAGTGCAGCAGATTTGACCATAATTACAACTGGCTTTAACAGGAAATTAATGTGTTGTTTAGAGTCAGATTCAGCTGCTACCCGGATGCTATTAAATAAGTCTTGCTAACAGGTAACAAACAAATATAGCCTAACAATCTAATTCTAAACTAGAAAGTCAGCTTATTGTCAAATCCTGTAAAGTCAACAAGAACAAGGCTTCGGTGCTTTAATCACTCTTTGATTTAGGATTATATTTCGAGACAACTGCCTACAGCACAAAGAAATGGCTTTGAACACTGTGGCCCTTCTAAGAGAACCCCAGACCCCAGTAGGTGGTGCTTTTATACGTGGTGATCTCTTATCTAGGACATTAGCTGCTCTGTGTGTAAAGTGCATCATAAGTTACTATGGGGATTTACTTCAGTAAACAGTGAGCCGACCACAGTGACACTGAAGACTTAGGGTTAGACCGGGTTACCTCACTCACCCCAGATCAAACATAGTACAGAGCCGTTTGTAAAGTGAGATTTTTTTTTTTTTTTTAAATCCTGTGGTTCGTATTTCCCTGTCCTCATGTCTTAATTGATATGACTAGATTAGTGCCCTCAGCACTGCCAGAGGAGCACTTCTGTAAAACTCTTAAGTCAACAGTATTCCAAGCGTCTCAAGTTGCAGGCATGTTTTCCATTGAGTGCTGGATGGGGAGCCTTCCCTGACACGCACAGTTTCAGTGGCATGAGAGGATGTTAGCAGGTAAGGGCGGATAAAGATAAAACCCTGGAGTTTAACAATGGAAAGAAGATCCATGTTGAGGTATTGTACAGCCGGAAGGAGACAAAATTAAGTGAAGCTAGCTGCCTAAAGCATCAACAAAAACAACAACACAGCGTCAGAGGGTACTGTAACCAGAACCCTATCGGATATGCCCCACTAATGCACCTGTCATCCTGCCTGCATTATTTCCTTGTCATGTCAAGAGGACACAAAGCAGAGAGCTCAAAGTCACACTTGCAACTTTCCCCACTGTTTTTACTCCCTATTATTCTCACCTTACCCTTAACACTTTCTCACTCGCGTTACACACACCCTGAATCTTAAATTACAGCTCCTGTTATTTTAATGATCCACTTTGGTTCGTACAGGGGATTACAGGGGGAGTGACAGCCAGGCATTCCTACTTTCCACCGTCATTTACTCATAGTATCTCTCTCTTTCTCTCTTTAGCATGTGCTCTAGGGCTAAAAATAACAAGCCCCCCCGTAGTCATTTGGTCATTTGGGGAAACATGGGTTGCCTATCCCCGTGCTGTTATGTAAGAGTGCACTCAGACGTCAGATCAGTAAAGGTGGTTTATTGGATTAGCATGGTGGCGAAAAGATGTGTGGATCCAAGTAGCAACTGGAGCTTAAAGACAGGCGTCTACCGGTTAAGTGGGGAACGTCCGACCATGATACCTGTCATTATCACATGTAAAGGCTGTGCTGATAAATATAGGCAAGGCGCATGATGTGAGGAGTGTCCTGTGGTCAACAGGTATCAAATAGGGGACATTTCTGTTTGTAGTCTAAACCAGGGCTGTAAGGACAACCAGTGGATTTGTATGCAAGACAAAACAAGTAATGTGCACAAACCTCAATTACTTGCCAAGATATCCCTGTAATAAGCTGGAAAAAAACACTTTTCAGGTAATAGAAAAGGAAATAAATTGATTTTTGGAATAATAGTATCTTAATAAGATCTAAATTTGGCTCTGGGACAATCAGTAAAGACATTTAAAGCCTGAGTTTACTGAAACATGAACTCGTAAAATGCAAGATATGAAAAATAAAGCACTGTAATACCATTACCTGAGGATATTAACTGCAGCCAAAAGCTCATCTCATAAAACAAGAAAGACTAGGGCTTAAAAATGAGCTACAGCACAGGAAAAGGAAAGGAAAGGACACTGATGACAGCCAACCTACAATACCAGCTTTGAGGTAAATAAAACTATGATGAAAGAGTTTCCCATACAGTTGTTGATGAACATACGTTGATACACTAGCTTCTTTTCCATTGGACGTATGCGCAAAACTTTACCGATATTTACTAAATGTAAGAAAAAAAAACAGGAGTAATGTAAGTTTCTCCATTAAGTCACAAATGAGATTATTTATTTATTATCGTAAAATGACACAAGAGGTCATTCCATAAACATAGCGACAAGCATAAACATTACATTGATTTACATTCAATATAATTATATGTTACCCCTCTATCCTGTTCTAAATTCAAAAATGATTCAGTTTCCTGGTGTGTCCACACATCCACGTTTCCTTTAAAACTCTTCTGCTTTGCTTGTTGTAACATCAATCAACATCAGTTTTTTTTTCAAGTAAATCTAGTAGTGGAAAAAGGTCTTTCCATTGCAGTTTTCCGACATGTACCAATTTTTCTATGCCCAAAAAACCACCTCTTGCCAGTGCAAAAACTTTTCATTGAAAAGCAAGGGTTTTGCCGAAATTGTCATTTTTCGATAAGGCAAATTATTATGCGCAAGTTATAATCACACAATTTGAGGGTCAATGGAAAAGCACCTACTGATAATTTGTCAAAACCACATACATTTCTCAAGTACAGTGGAAGAAAATAATATCCATTTGCAGTGCGACTGTCCTGACCCTCCTCATCTTGAAAAGTGATTGTTCTTTCAGATGTTGATGATGTATCAAAAACAGATCTCAGCTTACATTAAGGCACAAATCCACTGAAGGAAGTTGCTCAAAAACCTAAGTGCTTATAAAGCTGGGGTTATCAAGGAATTAGTGTCTACAGTGACAAATGAAAACAGGAAGCTGGTGTGCTGGCGTATCTGGGGACTGCAGCATAAGGCCTATGTGAAACAGCGGGCCAGAGGACCTGGCTGAGCAGCTGTGATTGATGTTGTGTCTCTGTGTTGTGAATGAGCCCTCGCAGCAGGAGCCTGTGTGCCGGGGTAGGCCAGGTGCTGCAATGCACCAGTTGCAGCTGTTACTGCTACTGCTTTAACTTTCCTTTTGCTTCTCCATTTTACCGCTGTTGACACCAGCAGTTTCTAAGTTTTATGAAAGGCTGCAAAACAACAAAAACCTGTCATATTATGTAAAGCCTGTATTGTAAATAGTATTCTAAGAAATGTGGAGACTAGAGCAATACAAGACACACTTTACTAGACTTTACAGGCCAGCACTGCAAGAAAGGAGGTATAACACTGAAGATATGATACACTGTTATCCAAAAGTGATTAATGTTTTTTCATTAACTGGCTGTGATCAATTCATACTATACTAAATACTAAATAACCTGCATACTAATTAGAAGCCTTTAGCATAGGACATGTTCATTTTATCAGAAAAATCTAATGTTTATTCTCATGTACAGTTTCAGACTACAGTTTAATCCAAAACGTTATCATTTGACAAATGTGTACAAAACATCAAAGGAATAGCTAATTTAATAATAACTAACATCGGGAAGCTAAAAACTAAATCTCACCTTGAGTCATCTTTTTTTTGGGGGGGGGGTTACAGTTTGAGGGTCAGTCCCACATTATTTAACCATTTATTACTTTCTCTCGGTCAACAGTTAAAGACTTTCTAGTGAAGTTAATACTAATGTATTTCCTAACTGGAGGTGATATTGGCTTATTAATCCATTATTAACTTTTACCTGTTCAAAACTATCATTACTACGTCTTTATTATACTTCACGCTTAAATGTTTGTGTTAAAAAAAATTAGTAGACTCAAAGCACAGTTTATAATATCCACTAGTTTGACCGTTTTATGAAATCCTTCCACCTTATATTGTCCAGAAAGCTACAATAATAAGTCAGTCACCAGAGAGGAAAATCCAGCTAGTTAGATTAGCCTGTACAGACTCATATAATGACATAATTGCTACTGCAAACAAGACCCTCTCCCATCATCCTTTGTCTCTGAAGCATCAGGTTTGTGCAGCTGACCGTGAGCAGCAAATTAGATGGAAACTGCCTACTGTAGGTTAACAATTTGTTCTAATATCCTCCATGGTTTTTCCAGTTTAACTGGCTTGTACACTGTTACATGTAATCTATCTACAAACTACCCAAAACAGGAAAAACTAAAAGTCACGCAGTTGTATGTTAAGTGATAAGTTTCTCATTCTAGTTTCCCTCTAGGGATTTTTCAGCAGCAGGTTTGTTCTACCTGGGGTTGTTACACATAGTGCATGGCAATCATTTTTATATTAATCATTTAAAATACTAATTAAAATAGACAAACTACTTTTTAAAATTAATTATTTAAAACAACACATTTCTATCACATGTCAATTAAAAAAGTTAGATTTTGCATGTATGATACATAACCAACAAGAAGCATTAAACAATCATGTTATTAACATGAAAATCCAACAGAATGTGGATTGAAAGTGTCTGGACACACTGATAGTCTACCTGTCTCTCCATTTTCTTTTTCTTCTCCTCTCTCTCTCTGTCTGATCTTAGGTGATCGTTGTCCCATGTTTCCAAGTCTTATATCCATCACTTCAGATTAAAAGTCTCTGCAGAACCTTGTAATTCCAATTTCATGAAATTTCATAAAATTCTGAAAGAGCTGATGCAATTATTTTTCTGTGACTGCAAAATGTGTATAACAGAACCCTGCTCGGTCTACAGTCTACACAGTACTCTAATCTTCAGGTTCTTGCTGCAGCTCCTATCCCCGTAGTCCTGAGCCAATTAAAGGCTGTGTATTTACCCCTATAATTGGATAAGTGGCAAAGCAGAGATAGGGGTTAAAAAAAGACAACCATTGAAGAGTGATCGTAGTAGTGATGTCAGGGAATCCCCTAGTCCATCCTGAGTGGGCTATGAATGAGTGGTCCATATCATAATGCAATCCATCCAACTGTCACAACTGGGAAATTTCACCCAAATATCATAAACACAACATTTATCAAATACATGAAAATAAATGTCAACAGGTACATATGAACACAAAACCTCCCTCACAAGAGCCTACTTGATATTCTTCCAAATTGGAGGCTATAATGTTCCAAATGACAACAATAACATTGTCATGATAAAATACTGTGAGCAGATGTGTTGTACCTGTCACCGATTAATCACTGGCAGTGGAAACATCTCTACCATACCACATTTTCTTTCACCCAACTCTACAGTCACAGGAGTCAGTGAAATGTGTCTTCTGTGAACCACAAATGTCACTGTGATGATCTCAATAATGTTCAGATGGGTTTATCTGAACCAAACAGACCGACACACATTGTCATCTGGACAGTTGTACCTCTAGTATGGTTATAAAAAAAAGTTAAGGTCTTAGAACTGCAAACTATATTGAATTAGATGACATTCTCAAAAGTAAGGAGGTTTAAAACAATCCAAGTCAAAATGTAGAGTGGTCACGTGTGTTGAGCGGTCACTGTTGTGGTGTTTGGTAAACAATGATAACTGTGTTGCCCATATATAAGTCAGGGTTGGCATCTAAAACGGCCCACAAAGGAAGTTACTCTGGGTGTGAAAGGAAGAGGATCTTCCGTCAACAAAATAGCCTTTCCACAGTTTCCCTTGCATAAGAATTTATGAGTTCTCCCTCTTCCATATCCAGTTCATTTCCTTAGTTTCTAGTGCTCTGTGTGGATAATGTACTCTGCCACTGCCACAGATGTCTCAGTGGGAACTGCTCTTAATACTCCCTGGTGGACACTGTGCATTTTCTCTACACTAATTTCATTAACTGCAGGCGTGTCACAGCTCAACTACCCTGACATCAATAAAGAGAGCAAGAATGGGAAACTGGGCAGAAACTCACTCTGAATATAAGTCTTAATCTGTGCCATATTAAGTTTCATAGTGACACCTTTAATCAATTAATGGTGCATCCATATTACCCATACAGGCTGGTCAAATAATAACAATGTAAAGATGTAGATAGAAGAATGCAAAAAGGAAAGATACAAGGAGCCAGATAAGGCTCAACAGAAGTAAAGAGCAGAAGCTCTCACCGGAGGGGAAGCCTCTAGAGGAAGGATCAATGCCAACAAGTGTCATAATGAGTTTGGATGTAGGCCAGATGTCAGGATTATTGCTTGTGTCAGCCAACAGACAGACGGGTGGAACAATAGTCACAAGGGGGCACGTATTTCACAGAGGATGCCCAATGGGAAAAAACCGGGCCCAGCATGAACTGGCATTGGCTTAGGCATACCGGTCTACCCCAATCTGTCTTTCTTTTATCCCTGACTAAGTGTTCTAAGTTGCAGGCAAACCGTTTTGTTTTTTGCTGTTGCTTTATTTTTTTTTTTTTTTAGAACTTGTTACTGCTAATATTTATCAGAGGTGTGGACATTTCCTGACTCAAATAAACATTGCATGCAAGTAACATAATCAAATTGTGAGCAGATTGATGATGACATCTCCATTTTTAATGCAGACGGATAGCTGTTCTGTTTTTGTGATATTTATATACCGAGGTGGAAAAAACAGACATCTGGTACAAAGTAGACACAGCTTTTTATACAATACTGCTGTAGTCAGATTTTTAGAAGAACTTTCTAAATAAAGATGTGTTTTTCTGACTGTATTAATTTTATTTTAAATGCCCGTGTGCACCAATACACTGAGATGCATCAGTGCATCTTTGTGTATTTTAATTGTTGGCTGGTAAATCATAATGAAATGAAATTGTGAAAGCTTACAACTCTGATTACATGTTTACCAGGATAAATATATAAATATCTGCTAAAATATCTACCTGTTAAGAGTTAAGTAAAAAAAAAAAAAAAAAAAGAAATTAACCAATGTTCTAAATTAATTTTCTATTTGTACAAAGTTATTAGGGAATTTAATCTAAAGACAGAACAGGTCAAAGACAAATCCATCCTCTGCAGATTTATGATACACCACATGGTAATGTATAGCTCAGGTCACACAGAAGTGGTGAGGTGGAAAATGGTTGCTATCATGACTGTCAACACAAGCAAGATTAAATGCACCTAATGTCGGCAATGACGGCAACTACAGTGACCTGATACTCAAACATCAGTAGGTACAGTAAGTCAGGGTCAGGGTTAAAGGCCACAAAGAACAACGGGAAACACAAAGTTAACTGATATTTTAAAGTAGCATCAACAAAATACAGGTGTTTACAGAATATTGTCAGAAGCGCAACATATAACCTGTTTTTAATAAGAGGATCATTATTGTAGATGAGATATTTTTAGCAATAGCTTATGTTTCTTAGTAATCCAGTTTGATCTAAATAAATCTTTTAGAATGAATTCTTAAGAATACCAGGTGATACGCTGCCTTTACAGATATTGGTCGACACCTACTTTGGCTCCGATTACACTGGGATGATTCAGTCGACTCCATGACTAAGACTTCTTCAGTAAAGCCCATCAGTCCATTCCTAGGAGTATTAATGTCCATCTGAGGCTGATCAGAACGTAAAAAGCCTTTTTGTTCTTCCAGAAATAGCTCCAGACCTGAGTCCAACCTAACTGCAAGGCAAACAAGCACTAATGAGCCTGAGAGAGTTGTAGCCTGGTCAATAAAATGCAGATGAGAAGGCACGTGATCTGGCCACAAGATTCATTCAATAATCCCAGGGTGTGGGGCAAGCTTGGGTTTACTGACATTGACATCTAACACTGACACAAAGAGCAGCAAAACCCCATTCAAGAGTGTTTGTGAAGAAAACCTGCATCAAGTAGGCCTTACAGCAGGGATATTACAACTTTTGCTTCTGTAGAAATGACTGTTAGACACAGATACATGGTAGCTATAAGCCTAGGTAATAAAATGATAATGATATGCAACAGCAACGCACTCATTCAATAGTTCAGTAGTGTTATTTTAATCTATTCTACGTAAACCACCATAAAGCACATAAAAAAAAGTTTAGTCATCTGAACAAACTTATCGCGTACTTCCTCCCTGCTCATAAACAGATAATCATATCCACTGAAAATGGAGCATGCAACAAATGGTATGGAAACAGTCAATGAAATATTTATATCTGCCAGTGAAACATGAGTGACAAACCCTTTATAAGTCACACAGCTGCAGCACATGTAAGCTTCACTGGCACACATCAGCAAGACTTGGCAAGTTATAGCGAGTTGCGTTACATGACAAGCGCCATAAAAACCAGTATGAAAAAATTACTGCAACACCATCGAGAAAAAGAAAGAAGCAAACAGGCCAAATAATAAAATTATTCAAAGCACACAACTAACCTGTTGTCTCCACAGTTGACATCAGACTGAATAAATGTGACACCTGACATTACTGATTAGTCTTTTGGAAAAACTAGTTTATTTATTAGTGTGTCTTGATAAATAAAGTGCATGAATTCAACAGTGTGTTGCGCTGCCTCTCTATAATGTATGTATATGTTTCCATATGCTACTGTTGAAAGGGGACGGTTTCTCTGTACTTGTGAAATCTGAGTTTAAGATGGACCATAAAGCAGAATTTTTACTGGATGCAAAAATATTTTACAACCAATAAGGAACTAGTGTACAACTTTACGAGAAGTGGAAATTTGAGGGTATCATAGTTAATCTGCTAAAAATGGATTTCAAAACACTGAACATGTGAAAAAACTTTCTAAATTAGTAGTACATACTAGGGGTGTAACGGTACAGCAAAACTTCAGTTTGGTATGTTTTCGGTACAGGGGTTGTCGGTTCGATACATTTTCAGGGGGGGTATGGGGGGGGGGGGTGCCATAACTAC
>JAPTYQ010000002.1:15056599-15077076 GCA_029814465.1 Ostorhinchus cyanosoma | reverse complement strand
AAGTCAAAATATATGAATTGTATTGTGTTAAGACTCCTGATCACACATAAAAAAGATCACATAAAGAAGGGTAATTCCAAATTGACCGTGCAATAATGAAACTGTACGATTTAAAAGGGGAAAAAGATAAACACTGGCTCAATTTTCTGCATGTGATGTGGAACTGGATGTATCATCTGGAATGTAAAAAGGGTATCTGTCTGTTCTCTAGAGGGTGCAGCATCCCCAAACGTGCCAGAACTGTGGGGGCTTTGCCTTCATCCCATGCCCAACGTGCCATGGCAGCAAGATGTCTGTGTTCCGCAACTGCTTCACGGATTCCTTCAAAGCCCTCAAGTGCACTTCCTGCAACGAAAACGGCCTGCAGGCTTGTACGAGCTGCAGCCACTGAAGATCTTAAGTGCCTGACCTGATATCCCTCTTTTCTTATTTTTATTTTTCTGGGACAATAAATAAACTGGACTGCAACACAAGCAGAGACATTGACACACAGCAGGATTTATTTTTCCTTCCATGGCCATTGTTAGTTTGAGAAAAGCATTTGTAATAAAAAAATCTTTGAGTTTGAGTCACAAATGTGCAAATGTGTTTATTTTTTTTTAATTTTTTCTGTCTGTGGCTGTGAACACATCCCTTACATCACCTATGATACGTTTAAGCTTGTTAGTAAATTAGTGAGGAGGATCTGTAATTAACTACGTTCTCATTCCTAATCCCACATCAGAGTTAAAGTAACAGAGTCACAGGGCCGAGGGAAAGTCAAGGTCTCAGTTTGCAACCTAAGAGGCATTAAAACCAAAACAGGTCACCGGCATTTATTACACTTTTACATCTAGAAACAGTATTACCTCACAGTATGTAAAAGCATGACACACACAAAGCTTTTTTTTTTTTTTTTTTAGCACTTTATGCATTTCTATTAACACATTTTCACACAAAGAAATCCCAGTGTTGCTAATTTGTTCAACATAATGTCTCTGCTGCAAAGGGATTTAGGTTTGCATTGAATAATTTACACCAAAGAGACTCTGGAGTCCTGGTTTTAACCCTTTAAAATATGCTTTTTTTTCCATTTGGGCATTAAATACACACAGCAGTATGTTCCCTTTTCAAGAAAACAATGCAAAATACTATAAATCACATGCAAAAGGCTCCGTTTTGTGTTTTTTTTTTTTTTTTTTTTAACAGATGATGTCATGTGTTGGATGGCATCCCAGGGTCAGGGAAACGCAGCACAGCTCTCTATGCTGTCATAGCCCTGTACAATGCTGCTTGAACATCATTAGACAAGGCAGCACTGTAAAGAGGCTAAAAGCGTAGAGCACAGTGATGATGAGGAGGATGAGGATGAGGAGGATGAGGCTCCTCCGCCATGAAGACTTTTTTTTTTTTTTTCCTGCCATCACAGTACCTGGATTGTTCTAGATGTTCCTGCACCTGTGATTGAAACAGCACAAATCGATTATTAAAAAAAAAAAAAATAATAATAATAAAATAAAAATACAGCGCGTAAATGCATGAAAAGGTGGATGAGGTTTAGTGTCCTGCACGAAAAACAAACAAACAAACAAACAAACAAAAAATACAAAACAGACGGTTGCATTTCTGTTTCTGCACAGAATCTTATTTTGTTTAATTTGATTCCGCACCGAAGACTAATGGGGGCTTTGGGGTTTGGAAACCACAGGCTTGTGGTGATGGAGGGGAGGGTGCATGAAAATCTGAGCAGGTTTACTGCGCCCCCATCTGTGGGCTACAAGAGGCACAAATACCGGAGCTGAGGGGGAAAAACAGGAAAAGCAAAACAGCACAAAAATGCAACCACTTCATGTTTTCATAAGCTGCTGCTAAATGATGCCAGTTGTTGAAAGCATGGATGTGGATGTGGATGAGGATGTGTTTGGTGATCTCCAGACGTGACAGGCGCGTCTCGACGCATGGTTAGAAGAATCAAACCAAATCACACATAAGATCTGGTGGGTTTTTTTCTGATCAACGTGCACAAACGACGGGTGTTTCTTTTTTTTTTTTTTTTTTTTAGTCTGAGGAGGGGAGACATGGAAGGAAAGATGGGCAGTGGCACGGGCACAACTGACTTGGGGATGATATGACGAGACATGACACTGATATGCGCGTAACACCCAAATATGTGAAGACAACATTCAATGGTCAAAAACCTGCAAATGGTGTTTGTCCGTATTTTCTTCTCTCCTCAGGCTTGGTGGAAAAATTATTTCAGTCGAGTAGTCTAGCGTGGTCCAGCCGCGATGCTGTGCGTAATGTTTTGAATGGTCGGTCAATGCGCAGACTGGTTGGAAATGACTGTTTTTATTGACGTCAGCGCACAGGCTACAGCCCCCCCCCCACCCCTCGCTCTCTCTCATCCTTACAACTGCACCATCTAATGGACTTGGGTTTACATTCCAGTCAAACATCTGAGCTTTAAACAGGAAACGGTCCTTCCATGTCAGAGCCAGCCTTAAAAATCCCCTCCTTTTCTTTTCCAGTGCCTTCACATGGTCCTTTTCAATGCAGCACTTACCAAAAAACCTGGAGGTAGGAGGGTAGGTGCTCCTGCAAGACCCCCTAAATATGTTGTGTTGTGATCTTCCATAAAAAAAAAATTAAAAAAAAAAAAAAAAAAAAAAAATTAGCAGCACAACATACAACAGATGTGTCCAAAAAAAAAAATAATTCAAACAAACAGAACGACACGACAGAAAAATCAACCCAAAAAATAATTTAATAAATTATTTCAAATTTATTCCAACTCCTTCAGCAGTGGCAACATGTTTATAAACCAAAGGGAAATATTACACTATTAACACCTTCAATATGTATGTCTCCATCCTCCCAAATAAGATGAAATGACTCTGGCCAACCTCATGAAGCACATTAGGATTCTTTTAGCTTATTGGTTAGCAGGCAGCCGTACTGACAGCAAAGACAGAATGAAAAGTTAAAGCACATTCAATGTATGATTTTCATGTTTTTTTTTATAGAATTCAGCAGAAACGTTGAAGGGGAATCAGTTCACGTGAGGATTTACTGCATAAACTGGACAGAGGAGGGGGGAGAGGGGGGTTTGCATCCTCAAAAATGAAATCCATTGTATTTGATATCTGACATTTGAATATGGAGCTAAACATCGGACAAAACCTGTATAATGTATATACAGAAGGGCTGGTCGGTGTGGTTTGTGCTTACAGACCAGTCATTTACTCAGTGGAAAAGGGCCGGGTTTGTTTTGTATCAGCTTTTACAATACTTCATCTTTGGAACAACACAATTAGTCATCTGCCGATAAGCTGCCGAAATCAAAGTTCAGTGTTTGGAGTGAGTAAAGAGACAGGAAGTGAAAGAAAAGGGATGCCACTGCCTGTGGATCCCATGACAGGATGTTTACTTTTTCAGTTTGACTCCTTTAATAATTCACTCGTCTAATAAATGCTTGATTAACAAGTCTGATAGACTTTCTCTTCTCTTCCAACATATACTCTGAATATTATCTATCGATATCAGGTGATGAAATATTATTGTACGCTGTTTTTTATTTTAGCTATAGTTGTAATCAACGTCAGGTCACGTCACTATTAAAACGAACCAAATGAAAACACTGTTTAATTGTATTTTTCTGTGAATACAATAAAATCTAATCGTATATTTTCGACTTCATCAACGAAGCTACGACAGCATCCAGCAAATTTCTCTTAAATGTTAAAAGAAAAAAAAAAAAATACAAACATCTAATATTTTCTAGTAATTAAATAAGTTTTCTTTGAATACAGAGTGCTCATGTTTCCTTTGGACTAATGAAGGAAACGCTATCTCTGTGGTTCAAGCATAACATTAAAGTAAAGTACAAGTCTAGTAAATGATACTGGTCACGTCTTCAAATGAATCCTGACACTTTCATTAACGAATCTGAAGTGAATAAGCAGAGGATGTAACTGTCGGAGCTATGTGAGAACTACAGTAGGGATTACAAATTCTAGACTAACCAGTTTTTAGTCTTTTTCCCAGAAATACTTCACCTACAAATGAAGTATCAGAAGAATGTACCAGTAACAGAAGAAGTTCAAGCAGCACAAATAAAGCATGATCGCTGCTCCAATCATTGTCTTTGTATATGGTTCTTTACTGTCTACGGTAAGACTTGTGCAGAGACGGAGGTTTGTTGTTTTGGTTTTTTTTGGTGGTCAGAATGGGATGCAGATTGCAGAGGTCGGCTTCACCCTCCTTTCACCTTTTCCTATTGCGGTTTCTTCGTTGTGTACAGCAGAGTATTTCCTTGGGAGATGATGTCCTCAGGTTTTATAGAATCTCTAAGTCTACATGGCGCACCTCAGGGTTACGTTGCTAAAGGAGACAAAAAAAAAAAAGAAGCATGGTTAGATACAGATTTACAATATGCCCATTATGCTATTTTTTTGTACTTTTATCTTATTATGTGGATTAAAGATACTTCACACCAAGCATAGATTTTAACGATGCGTACATCCCCTTACTATAGAAGGAGATTAGGGCCAGTGGAAAAATGTAAATTAAAATTAAGGTCCAATATATATTTTTTAGTATTATTCTGAGAAATGTAAGAATTCTGCCACAAAAAATCCAAATTCTGAGATTAAAGTCAGAATCCTGACTTTTTTTTCTCAGCATTCTGGAATTTCTTTCTTTATTTTGTGACAATCAGGGAGAGTTTCACTTTCACTTAATGGCATGCAGGAGTACAGCAGGCTGATACAGTATAATTCTGGATTTAGGTGACTTTTTACATATCCGAGGGGTTCCAGAGGAAGCCATTTCACTATTACATGAGTAAAAGGTGAAAAGGTGAGTCAATGTTATATTTTGAACCTTGTGTATGTAAATTTGAAGAAAAAGCCACTGATATCCGTTTCCCTTCCTTTTGCTCATGTAATAGTGAGATGGCTTCCTCCAGAAGCTCTCGGATGCAAAAAAAAAGTCACGTAACTCCATCATTATGTCAGCCTGCTGTACTCCTCCTGCCTGCAATAAAGTGAAAGTGACACTCTCCCTGAATGTAAAAAAAAGTAAATAAATTTGAGAATTCTGAGAAAAAAGTCAGAATTCTGCCTTTTTTTTGGAATAATCTTTTTATTAGGACCCATTTTCTGTATACATATCCTCTCAGCACAGGTAAAAGCAGCTCCCATTTTTCAGTTTTTGAAAAACAAACCAACAACAACAAAAAAAGAAAATAACAACAATAAAAAAATAATAGTCAAAAACATATATATTAGACCTTAATTTAAATTTGTTTCCCCAGTGGCCCTAATCCTCTTCCATACCTTACAGATAATTTGTGAAAGGTGAAAAAAATATTACGACAGACTAATTTCAGCAGATATGCAGAAACAAAAAACAAACTCCATGCTAACCTAAATATCTCAAAGGCCAATCACATGACACCATTGTATTTAGGCAGCACATATAGTAAAAATGACCTGATGAAGATTAAGGTGAGCATCGAATTGAGAAGAAAGAGGATTTAACACTAAGTGACTATGAACGTGGTGTGGTTGTTGCTGCCAAACGGGCTGGTCTGAGTATTTCGAAAACTGCTGATGGACTGGATTTTCACACATCACCATCTCTAGGGTTTAAAGGGAATGGTCCGAAACAACAAAAATATCCAGTGAGTGGCAGTTCTCTGTGAAAATGCCTTGTCACTGTCTGAGGAGAAAGCCCACATTGGTTTGAGGCAACAGCAAATAACATCAAATAACCGATATTAAAACAAGGACAGGCAGAACAGGCTCTTGTAATACACAACACATGATATATTGAAGTAGATGAAGTAGCAGCATGTACAGTCACTGGCCAATTTATTAGGTACACCAAGTACTGGCAAGGTATACCTAATAAAGAGGCCGGTGACTGTACATGTGTAAATATGTAGAATATAATGTATAAACTATAATGGGCTTCATTTAATGTTTGGACTGTAATCACAGCTCTCATAAATTAGTTTGAAAATGTACAGGACTACAGACAATACAAGTATAAATAAGCTGCAGACGTTTCATATTTCATTTTCCCTTCTAAAAGTCATTTATCAAGTGTATACATGAGATATATGAGAATATTTGGATGAAGACTTTCCGTATTCTTTGCATTTTTTTTTGCATTTGGTGACAAATTGCCATTCCCATATCTCAGCATATACGGCATGACAATAGTATCACAATACACTTTGAAAGATAATGTTAAGTAATAAAATCCAAAATTTGACATTCAAGAAAGTAAAAGAAATATTTCATTACCTTCAGTTCTTTTTCCAAGCGGTCTACCTCAGCTCCCAGGGTGTCAATGATGTTCTCTCCGTGTTTCAACATAAAGTTCTCCAGTTCCTCTGTGGTCTTAACCTGCTGAATGTCCTGAAGGTGCAGAAGGAAACACAAAGAGCTACAAATTGAAGCTTCTACAGCAGTTACAGAAGAGAAGTCAACTGGATCAAACTACAGAAGATAAATACAGGTTAACCCAGATTCCTGCTGTAAAAATCATTTTTATGTAGGACTGCACTGACAAGCGTGAAACTAGAGCAGGAATTAACATCCAAACCTTGTAGAACAAATCATGTGTACATTGTGGTGGAGAGTGGTGCAGTGTTTAACATGTTAACGTAAAACAACAAAAAGTTTGGTGATTTACTTAAATGTGAAATCTAAGTATCATAATGTAGCTAAAATGTGGCTTCTGCAAATACTAAAATAGAATCAAAATAAAGAAGATCTTTCAATGATAGTGATGTAAGACGAAAAGGAAAAAAATCTGAGCACTATGACTGTTTTAACTAAATATAATGGTTTAGATTAGATTAGATTAGATTAGACAGAATTTTATTGATCCCTTGGGCAGAGGCCTCAGGAAATTAAGGTTCCAGTAGCAGCACTACACCAAATGTATAGAAATAAGAAATATTACAAGATAAAATGAAAGAAAACAATATCAATAATAATAGCTATAAAGAAATAGCAATAACATTAGCTATAAAGCAGTAATATTAGTTATTAAATATGTTTAATTACAGCAGGAGATCCATCTTAGCTGTATAGTGTTGTATATTACCACTTGTTTCTGAATAGAGTCAAACATTCTTTTAACTGTTATCATTTGACATTATACCTTTAATTAGACTGTAACACTTAAGAACAAACTTACAGTGAGGATTTGGTCAATGTCTTGTTTTTCCAGATATGATCGAGTCACCACTCGGCCATCGAAGTCAACTTCAGCCTTAAAGCGTACTTTACTCAACCCCATATCTGTGGCCTTCACGTCGTGGATGGCTCTGCTCACGAGAAACACACAGAAAAATAATGGTTTCAGGAAATACTCAGAGCCATAGCAGGTAGAGCAGGTAACACCTACCCCGTCTGATTCAGCCAAGATAAATGCTGATTTATCCTAGAATTTGGATCATATATTTATAAAGTACATTAAAAAGCAACAGATGCTGACTAAAGTGCTGTACAGATTCAAAGCAGGAATAGAAATAACTAAAAAAAAACAGATAAAATGTGCACAAGTAAAATAAAATAATTGTGAAACACTGTTGTTGAATGTTTGAATTACTTGATTCAGCGCAGATGGTGAAGGATAGCTATCAATAAAATCCTACTAGTAATTTATTAAGAGCAATTGTGATATGAACTGGACATTAAAACTAAAATACAACAGTGGATTTTGAAGTTGATACAGACCAACATATTGCAACTATAGACAACCCAGTTTGTTCAGTGTAAGTAGTTTCCATATTACTTTGCATACAGACAGGATGAAAACGCCCATATATGCACAGACTTTAGAGATGACCCACTCTGCACTGCTCTGTTCTGTTCTTAACTTACCATTAAAGCTGCTGCATGTCAAGCCCAGTAAACACCAGGTGGCCTATTTTAATCCTGCTCCATGTCTGTCAGCTTTAATAGACTGTTTGACCATATGGACTGGTTGACTCAAAGCAATGGACATAAAGACTCATGTTTGGCAGATGCAGAGGTGCGTGGGGATCCTGTGTGTGAAGGTGTGTTTGCTAACCTTACTGCTGGGTCATTCTCCAGGAACTCTGTGAGCTTCTGTACACGTTCAGCCTGTATGGAGCGTCCCAGCAGCGCCTCCGTGTTTGTGTAGATGAGGAAAGCCGAGACGGCGCCAAGCAATGTGCCCACGCCCAGGGAACCCAAGCTGTCATAGGTGGGGTTACCTGAGGGAAACACGAAAACGGAAGGTGAAACTTAGAAGGAAGAGAAACAACATAAACAGATTATTTATTGTCGCTGCACATGATTATACAATGAAATTTTGTTTGACAGCAACCCCTGTCAAAGCAGATAAAAGTATAAATATGACAAAATACAGGGTTATTCAAAAAGAATGAGCCGATTTCATTCCGCAATATTTTAATAAGGAAAAGCAATAAAAAAAACTCCAGTCAAGTCACAAGTCTTCTACTCACAATCAACTGTTATTTCCTGTCTTACAAGTGTTCAATGTGTCCACCACCTGCAGCACGGACAGCATCAATGAGATAAGAGAATTCCTGCCGGACGCATATCAGCATATGACGACCCACTGAGTTCATCGCTGTTATTTGATGTTCAAGGTCATGGAGGTCAGCCGTTCAGGACTCCTCTTTCAAAAGGTCACTGACTCATTCCATGACGATGCTTGAGAACTGAAGCAATGTGTCATGAAATCGGTTCATTCTTTTGTAATAACCCTGCACACTTACATGTATAAAAATATAAAAATATAAATAAGTAAAACAAGGGATTTTATCGAAAAAAGACACAAGGGCAGCTGTGGCTTCAGATGTAGTTTACCACCACCAGAGGGAAAATGTGAGAACGAATGAATAATGAAAAGTGCTACAGAAATCTAATCCATTATTATTATCATCATTTTTATATTATTATTATCACTTCCATACAAGTGGTAATATCCAAGTAAGAGGTCAAAGTACATGAACTTTGGATTAAGGATCAATGGCAGAATAATAAATCACATCACAGATATAGAAGATAATAATAAGAAGCAATAAAAATATAAACTCAATAATTAACTGTCAAAGAACAAGGGCCTTCTGGTGAAAGTCCAACTCTGGAAATGGCTGAAACTTCATTCCCTGCAGGTGCTGGTGTAGAATTTGGACAAACATACACATAACACCTGCAGTCTTTTTCTCTAACCTGTGAGTGAGGTGAGCCCCATGCATCCAGCCGCCAAAATGACTCCCAGTACAGCAGCAGCGTCCTCCAGCAGCACCACGTTAGTACTGGGGTCTCGACTCTGCATCACTGCACACACAAAACACCGCTGGTCAACACATCATGTTATGTACAGGAAAAAGCAAAAACCACATTTCTACCACACGCATTTATTATCCCTGTGCAAACTACAAATGGGACATATTCGATCCCATATGTGTGTAGATGTAATTTACTCAACAGATACTGGACACAACAGACACAGAGCACAAAAAAAAGATGACATCTTCTCTTTCTTTAACGCTTCCATTTAAATGATAATCATAACACCATGTCATCTGTCCATACCTATCATTAATTGTATGGAACTTTGCTCCTTCGTCTGATTTGTCTTCTGTTTTTAGAAGCTGACTGAAACACTGTTTATGAGATAGAAGCATTATCCTGTAACACAACTGTACAGTAAGAGTGGAATAAGCATTTCTGTAATTCACAGCTCAAACAAAATTAGCCCTCTTCATTAGTAAAACCACAATGCGTTCACCAGTTTCGGAAACAAAAGTGGATTAAGTGATTATTTGGTGTAAATATTAAACAAAGTCAGAATTTCACATTTTCACTGAGTAATTCCAGCTCCATAGAGTAAAGTCCTGTCATATGTTGGTTGTACTTGTTCACTTAACACAGGGGATTCCAGTAATTATCCATCTACCTGGATGAGCAGCTGTGCTCTTCAAAATGGGCTGGTTCAGTGAATAGTGTGGAACAAATACATGGCAGGACTTTGACTCTATGGAGCTGGGATTACTCACTTCTGCATTTGTGTTTGTTGTCAGATCTGTATTTTAAGGATCTCGAGAGAGGAACCATATATATGGTTTGTTTTGTTTCAGGATATGTGCTTCACCCATATCAATCTAGTGCGTTTTGTTGTGATCTGACCTCAGGTCTGCTCAGTATTTAGGTTGGTTACTCAAGGAGAAAAGTAAAAAAGTTCAGTTTTTCCTTTTGCAGCTTGAGGACATTTTTCAAACACAGTGCATACATAACCCCCCCAGTGTTCGAGGATATTTTGATACTGCATTCAGTGTGTGTTATAACTGCAGTTTTAACCCATAAAGACCCAGTGCTACTTTGGTGGTAGTTCCCAAATTATTATTTTTTCTCCATATTTAACATTTCTTAACTGATAAGTCACCATTTATTACAATGTTATCCTCTGTATTTTGCATTTTTCCAGTGAAAATCATGTATTTTCCGATATGTAATTTACTAATCATGTAGATGTTCATAAAAGCTCAGATTAAACTTGCGGGTTATCATATTAAATAACAGAAAACTGAAGAAAAAGCAACTTTGCTCGTAAAATATATCATTAACTGAACATAAAACAAGTGTCTACGATGGCTGTCATTGATCCAACTCCATGGGTTTTACTGTTAAATGAATGTTGTCGGAGACAATAGTGTTTCCACATTCACTACGGAGCCTCTAAACGTCCAAATGGGTCATATCTGATGACCATGAAAAGATGACAAACTGTATTTTACACCAGTTATTTACATGGATTGATATGGACAGTGGATTAACAGGTATTATATATTTTAGATCAGTAGATGGTTTTGGGCGCTAGTGGATGTTTGGGTCTTTAAGGGTTAAGTATTAACTCTTCTGATCACTATAGACTCATCTAAGTTTAAAGTGGAAGTGGCTCTTCATACAGAAAAGCATTCATCTATTCCAACAGTCCGGCAGACTTTCTTTGTACATACCATATTCATAAAAAGACGTTCCTTGCTGGTGAGCACTCTTCTTGATCTCATTGATAGCTACTAGTAATGTGGCTACAAAGAAAGAAAGGAGAAAACTGAGAATATTCCAATACAAACTGAACACATGCAAAATATCATCATATATGAATCAGTTCTTTATCTTAACTGACCTCCTTCAGAAACCAGAGAACCTGCCAAGATACAGTAAGCCTGTAACAGAACAACATCACCTTAGCGTTGAACTGATTTTAATCTATATTTTTTTGTTGGTCACCAGTCAGAGCAGAGACTCACCCATAATAAAGATTCAATGGGCTCTGGGTGAAGCAATCCCATGATGCCATGGTACCAAGAGAGGCCTGCTCCCATCATAAAAATGCCCACCCCACTGATGAGGGAGGCGATGTAGCGCATGTTGGAGAAACCATACCTAAAAAACAGATGAACATGTACTCGTTTCTGTCTTCTAAATACAGATTTTGCATCTGTGAGTTCAGTAAAATGGTTCAGTTATGCAAGTGTAGCCAGTTTTACAGTGTGGTACTTACGGATGCCCAGCGTCTGGGTTGCGAACAGACTGGCTGATTCCCAAAGCGAGTAGAGCCTGATTGCAGGTGTCGGCCAAAGAGTGAATGGCCTCAGAAAACATACTGGCTGATCCGGTATAGACCCAAGCCAAGAGTTTGAAGAAGAAGTTCAATCCATTGCTGAGGATAAATAAAAAGTGGATGAAAGTCACTAGTGTGGGCTGACAAACACAGACAAACATGCGGTCACATAATCATAAAAGTGCATGTTTTAGGACTGTGGGAGGAAACCAGAGTATGTGAAGAAAATAAACCACCCCACTGCTATCGTATCCAGGTTATTATTCAACGGTAGTTCTGTTTCACACACTTTACAGATTTGCACCTGAGGTTGGCAGTTCACATACACGTTGGCTAAACGCATTCAAATGCTTTTTCACTTCAACATGTTCTTTCTGCAAATCGTTTAAGTCCTCTTTCAGGTGAGCTAATATCTCAACATAAACAGAGCCTTACAAGACATCCGGATGCACTGATTGGCTATATTAAAGTACTGTACATAACAAAAGTATGCAAAAATACTGAAAACTAAATTAGCCTCAACAATGAGTATTGGACCAACAATGACAATATGTGAATAAGGATAAACAATAGGATTTTGATGGATTAAAGCAAAATGTTAAATAGCACCAATCTGTGAAAACCTCTGCAAAAGTTTAGCATCTCCTTTAAATGTATTTAACACATAAAATCACAAAATGAAAACTTTGAAAGAAGAGTGCATTCACATTCAGAAATATTCAGAAAATTGAGTCTTTTTCATTTAAGAAAAAAAGGTCAAGAGTCTCAGACCAATTATTGATAAGTAAAATAACATGGCTGCACAACATTAAAAGTTTATACAAAAAAATGCACGGAGATTTCTAATTCTTCAAGCCAAGTGAATTAACAAAATAAATATTTTTTTTTAACAATTCTGTGTTAAGGAAAACATTTTATTTTGACGCTTCACAAAATGTGCACAAAGACTGCGCCTGTCCTGAAATGTGGTCTCCAAGTATCCAACTCCTTTGTATCTGCGTGTGCACTAAATGAAGGAATGCTTTCCCATTCATGTGACTGCACATGTTCACTAACATAATCAACTAATCCAATTGGGCCTCATGTGCAATACGGTTTACATACTGTTCCTAATTTTCACATTTTTTTAGAGCTTGACTGTTTTACTTCATTCTTTAAAAGTAAGTGTCAATACAGTGCAGAGTTAATAATAGTAATACTACTGTATACGTGTCTCAAATGCCAGATAGTTGTTCTAGTGTTGAACACAAGAGCTGAAAAGTTACACTGATATACTTCCAACATACTGTACATAGTAACCCTGCTGAGAATAGAGAGATGTCTCATCTCTTTAGTCCAATACCTCCCACCAAGTGTGCTTCAGCACAGAATGCCAATGAGCCAAGAGAGATTTCACAGCAAAACTAAAGAGCAGCAGGAAATGAAACTGGTATTAGTGTAAAAACTTACATGCAAATAGCGACCATGACCACCTTCCCTGGCCCTTGTAGAAAAGTTGCCCTCTTGCCCGATCGTGGCTTTATGAAATATAAAGAAAATTATGTAAATGAATACTGTGTGAGAGGTCATTTCACTTTCAGTTTTAACAAAAGGTGCTTCTTTGTGATCGAGTAAAATGCAGTCATTTAGAGACCATCTGGGACAAAATATACACGTTTGGTAAATATTCTGCATATTTGTCGATTACATTAAACCTCTAACAAAACACATGTCTGGACTATAGAATATACCATAACATGCTAGAGAAGTGCAGAATTGCCCGGTGCAGTCACTGAAATAACATCAGCATCATAGAGTGAAGAGAGTAGCAGCATGAATGACATTGTCCTGCAGGTACCTCTGTAACAGGGACAAAGGCCATGCAAACACCAGGACCAGGACTGTTAGAAAGGGCAATGTGCTCAAGTGAGGGCACTGTCCAGTTGAATAGTATTAATTCAGGGGCTTTGTGGTTAAAACAAGTAAGCAATGAAGTCTTTTTAAAACCGTTATGAATGCACACATCATGTCACATACTGACTGAATTTTTTGTGACATTTCCAATGAGAATACAAAACAATATTAGGTGCTGGATGGTATTTAGAGGCAGATTGTTACGATAGCCTTACATATGATGCAACTAAATGTTTATTTGATGCAACTTCAGACGTGAGTAAGAGAAGCAGAAATAAGCCTAGGCTTTAGCTTCTTCCTTTTTCAGTTATCAATTGTGTTAATTGTATGTTCCTTATGCGTTTTGTTGTATATGGCTGAAATTAAAAATATTCATTCATTCATTCCTTTTCCTGATCTCAAAAGTAATTTTAGTGCCTTTTTACTCAATGTTCCAAATTGTAATGTTCCCTAGCACAAGGTTCAGTAACCCTCAGATATGTTATCATCAGCACTGTTCAACGAAGAACTAAATCAGATCAATTCTAAGACCAGTTAAAATAATACTGAAGCTATTTGAATAAATTATAAAGGTGCACTATGGTAGAGTTGCATATGGCCATGTGCATACAGCATGTGAAGTTTATAAAGGAGTCTATTGTGTTGGAAGGTAATTATTTGCTGACGTTAACTAAATCAGTAGAGCGCTAGAGTAGCTAACAGCCAGACTCTGCTGATTACTATGTAGTGGCTTCAATTCAGATTTTTTTTTAAAAATCCTAATGTTCATGCTAGCATTCTTTAATCCTTTTCTTCATGAGCTGCCAGAGTGTACAAAGTTAAATACTGATGGCTTCGAATTGCAGTCAGCTACAGTTATCAGATGCAGACTGACTCAAACAAAAACCTCACATAAGCACAAGTATAGAACTTAAAAGGTATAAAGAAAAAGTTACTGAAATTAAGACTTGTAAAGCTAAAAAAAATCTGTAAATATAATTATTATTCTCACCTTAGTGTTTCCCCAAAAGTCTTTGTATTCTTTCAACAACTGTTGATTACGAAAAATATCTGTAAAACAGAAGATGTGAAAGAAAAATAAAGTACTTGATCCAATTAATATCAAATTAGAATGAGTTATGATAGGAATCATCAGTGATAAATAACCCAATATGACACAAGTCCTGCTGGCTTCAAAATATGCCATGGTCTTGACTGGTTGAAGTAATAATGAAATATTACTTTAGGATGAAGTAGCTAAAGAAAAAAACCTACTCTCTTGATACTCTCTTTCCACCTCTTTCCTGAGATTTCTCTCTCTGGCTAGGGCTTCATGGCTTCCCCATACGTCTAATGCCCTAAACACACAGAGACATAAATAATTACATTAGAGAACAAATAATGAAAAGTTTTTTGGTTTCTCAAACAGAAAGTTATAGGACTAACTTGGCCTCCACATCAGAACGCAGGAACACAGTGAAAGCCTCTGTGTCATCATGGGGACTGCGCCTTCTGATTTTCCTAAGCTGCTCCAGGTCACTGTTAAAAGAAGAGGAAATACATTTAGGGTCACATGTTAAACTGCCATATTAGATAATCACAAATACATATTAACTAATTAACTCAAAGGAATTTGTGATGTAGTTGCTGTCTGCCAGTACCTCAACATGACATTAGTTAAATACATACATTAAGGAAGTATATTATCTAAAGTAACAAGAATACCTTGGTTTTAGGCAGAACTCATTCATGGCTCTGACAGCGGTGATAAAGTTATTCTGAGTATATTTGGAACCATATTCCCTCTTCTTTAAGACAGCCCGAACTGTATGTAACAACAGAGGAAAATATTAATATTGCATGTAGACATCTAAAAAATCAACATGGCAGTGTATAATCTTTGATGTTATTTATAAAGATCCTTCAGTATTACCTTTTACTTGAATTTGCTCCGCTTTAGTCAGCCCCTGCACTGTTAAATACATAAAAAAACAATTTTAATTTGATGAGGATAGCAGCTTCAAGGCAGGTATTTTCTCTACTTTCGAAGGCAGTAGATATCAATGCTTCCCAGACGTTTTTTAATCTGGTCTACCCCAAGTCATATTCATATTTTTCAAACAAACTCAGACTCACTTTATTGTCATTCAATAAAAGCACTATCAGCACCTTATTAAACGAAATATTGATGCTTGGCTCACCACAGTGCCAGTCATAAAAGAAATGAATAAAAACACACCACACAACATACAAAAAGTATCTAAAATACTATAAACATTTTCAAACAGACTAAAACAGACTAAAAGTGCCTAGTGCAATTCATTCATTTAATAAAAATATTGCACCAACGGGGCAGCAGCAGGTTTGGAACAGGAACCATTATGATCAACCAACATGTTCATCTATTTATTGATACAGTTAGCAGTTTATCATGTGCATTAGCTGACACAATTATCCATTTTAGCATGAATCACTTACTTACAGTACGGTTAGATACATGGATCCATTTTATCTTCTCTACTTGCTGGTGAAGTGTTATTTTTCTGTAGTCTCATTGGAAACATGTAGTGTTTAAAGGGGTTTCAGTAGATTTATATCTATGGTCAGCTCACTACAGTTACTCCAGATTAGTATGACATTAGTTTATAGTCCTGTTTAGTGCTTTTTCCCCTTCTTAACAAATCTGTGTACACTTATATTGCGTGTTTATCAAATTTCATTTAAACATACTCCCTACATCTGGTTGGGAATCATTACATTCTAGAACACGTACACACCAAACGGACAGAAACATGTGTTACCTGATGAGGATAAGGTGGGTTTTGCGTTATCCCCTGTGACAGGAGCATCACTTGATGCAGATTTGGGGGGACCATCTTTACTCGTCCCAGAGGTAGAGTAATACTGAACCTTGCTCAGTCCTAGAGAAGCAACACGGCAGTCTGGGTGGCTGAACCACAAGGTATGTATGCTTCCACTTTGCCAACCTGTGACACAGATAATGTAAAAGACCTGTGATTATTGTCCTCATGGGTCAAAACACAGTATGTGAAATCTCGCTGACAATTTGACAGATTGGTGTTGCTAAATGACCCACATTTTTACTTTAAAATTCATTTTTGTATTAGTTGGACCATAAGGGATTGTCCAAAACAAGGAGCTACTTCATATTGTAATGAATATTGGAATGGCAATCAATTAAAGCTCGCTCTCTGACAGGACATTACTGTATTTTGACACTCATATAATCTACATGGTTCTATCAGAAGCAGAGCTGAGAAAATGTGATGTAAAACAACTGTAGCCGTCTAAACTGTAGTGGTACTTGACATGACATTCCTCACCGTGGCACAGCTGGTTGAACCTTGGAGACCTCTGGGACAGGGACGCCCTGTGCTGCAAGGAGACCCTGATGAAGACGTGCCATGGTCTGTGTGCCAGGCTGGGAAACATCCTCGCTGTAGCGGGCTTCGGTAGTTCAGTACAGGAAGTTGCTAAGCAGAGCCACAGTCAGCCGGTCACTGTCATGTTAGCAGTCCGCTTCTCAGTGTAACCCAGTTTACACAGATTAACATCAATGTCTCGCCTTTTAAGATCTGACAGCACAGTCTTAGTGTAGTTTAAACACAGCCAGGCAAAACTCCCATATTTGAAAAATGTAGCGTCCGTAATTCGTGTCACCGATAACCACTTAGTTCGTTAGCTAATGCCTTCACCGGGTCAGCTAATGCTATCAATCCGAGGCTAAACAGCATCAAACTCGGCTAACCTAGCTCTAGCATCGAAAGCTAATATCTTTAGCTACCTTCACTAACAAGTTCTGTACAACCTTAAAACTTCACTAAAAAATAACGAAACCTCCCTAGCTGGTGCACTTAGAGGAGGTAATTCAGAAAACCCCTACCTCTTTATGATGACATTTGTTCTGCATAATCTGTGTCCATTTTGGGAATCTATGGGTAAACTATTGGTAACGCCACTGTAGACGTACGGCTACCGATTGAATCATAAACTCACCATGGATGTGACGCTAAAAACAGCCGACGTCATATTCTCGCGACAACATAGTTCGTGGCAACGTTCTGTTGACAGGTGTCGCGATATTGTGTTAAAACCCCGCACAAACAAGGTCATTTTTTATTGTTTAGGTAAAGTTTTTGTCACTCATCGTCTTTATAGAACGTTATACAAAGTTAATACAAATTTTATATACAGTAGAGCAGGATTGGGAATTCTTCTTAAATGTAAAAATACACACAAGAGGTTCTAAGGTAATATGTAACTACAGCTACATGTTAATTTAAACTTATAATACTATATTTTCTGGCTGCTGACATTATTGTTTATGTAGTTGATAATTATATTATTTTCCACATCACATAGTGCCCATATAGGAGACTACACAGTATACAGCACCGATTTCAGACACAGAAAAGAACAAACACGTTAATTGCATAAGGATGATTCAGCATTTCTACATCAATATTTGATCCCAACCAAAGAGTTTGTTGTTGGTCTAAACAATAGAGCTCTCTCTGTGCAAATAAGACATGTGCTTTCTTTATCATGACACCTGTTAAACACGGTTTAAAAGGGCGGAGAAGGCCAGTACAAAACAGTCCACCCCACCCCTTTCAAACAACAGTAACAAAATAAAGAAAGTATTGCTTGGTAACAGAATGACAACAATGGCATCACAGTAAGAAAAAAGCTGCAGGTTTATTGTGAAATTTTATAACAGTACAATAGATATATTATGATTACACTGGTAGTGAAAATGCATCTATAAGAGAATCAGTGTTTGTAAATTAATGTGACAAGTGACAGATCAGCTAACCAAACATATACACACCAAACAGTGATCAAACACAGAGTAGGAGAGAGGGCTTTTGGCTTCTCATACAATCACCTGACAAGTCCTGCAGATCCATCACTTCCATCTCACAATCATTACAACGTAATCTAGAATATTTTAATCAATCATCAGGATCTACAGTACACTTTCAGAAGGTCATACCCTAATCTTGGTCCATTTAGGCAAAACTTAGAAAAATGAAACACAGTGCACATTTAAGGGCACTTATATGAGGAAAAAAAATGGAAGTATGCTGATAATATTTCAGTGGAGATGAGTGTCATATAGGGAAGCAAATGAATAATATTCTTCAACATTATTAACGCATCGTGACAAACTCCTCAGATGAGGTGGGGTGAATTGCGACAGTTCTGTCAAAATCTGCCTTGGTTGCTCCCATCTTAACGGCCACTGCAAAGCCCTGGAGCATCTCATCACAGCCCAGACCCTGCATGTGCAGACCCACCACCTGCAGAAACACACATGGTTTAAGCTCTGAAAATAAACTACTGCTGTCACATTGAGTAGGAAAAACTGTTCAAAAGAAGTAGAATGACTTAATCATCATAGTTTTTCTTAATTTGGTAATAAGAGAGACTACAATGAGAGCTGAGAGGATGTGTTGAAAATGTATTTTTGATTTTTTTTTCCTTCTATAAACTGTTTAGAATCACTGTTTTTGATGCAAAACAATAATTCAGAAAGGCTACATTTAGAGACCTTTATTTGTACATTTACTTTTTCTATCAATACAGTATTAACATAAGCTGCATTTCAGTTCCATGCAGCTAAACTCTGGAACACTTTTCCTGATGACGTCAGACAAGCCTCTACTCTGACAGTGTTTAAGTCCAGGCTGAAAACAGTTCTGTTCAACTGTGCATACAACTGAAAGGGTTTTATCGGCACTCTTCTCTTTTACTTTATTTTAATTGATTACATTATTTTAATTGAATTGATATTTATGTCTTACTGATTATATTTTAACTGTAATTGTATGTTTTTAACCTGTCTCTTTTCCATTTTTGTAAAGCACTGAATTGCCCTGTATATGAATTGTGCTATACAAATAAACTTTGCCTTGCCTTGCCTAATATGTTTGAGTTGATTCTCTCATCAATGATCAAAAGACCACATTTATATTCTTTTGGATCCAACTACATTATCTAAACAAAAATTATGATCTATAAAGTTGTGATGTTTCAACTGTAAAACAAACAAACAAACAAACAAAAACACTGTATTTAGAACACTTACCGTCTCCTCTACACCCACACACACCAGCTTCATAAGGCATGGACTCTTCCTGGTTGTGAGTGCATAATACATTGGAGTGAAAGATGTCTTGTAGATCTTCACATTCTCCTTCCCTTTTAATTTAACTGCTTCCTCTGAAAGAAACATCAAAAAAGGTTATAGTTCACTTCCAACGGAGCAAAACTCAATAAATTACAGCAGTTACCTTGGCTTTCACAAGTGCAAAAATGGTGCATCAAAAAATGTACAACTACTGAGTTTAACATAGACTTTTCTATTTCAGTGTGACAACTTCAGTCCTGCAGGCATATCAAGTACAGAAAACTTCCCTGAACTCCAATTTAATAACATCCTAGCTCTTGCCTGGTCTTTGGTGCAATTTTACTCACCTTCTGTGAGACCGACTGTTCCGATGGGTGGGTGGCTGAACACCACTGTGGGAATACTGGAGTAGTCCAGCTTGGAGTCCTTTTTGTTCTCGAACAGTCTGTGTGCCAGCTTTCTGCCTGCAGCGATGGCAACTGCCCCAGGAGAACAACATCAATGTAATTGGACATTAATAGAATTCTATGAGACAGGTGGAGCCACATGCTGTTTGTGGCCTCACAGTTTACTCCATTTGTTTTTGCAGTACCCAAGCATTTAGTTTGTAAAAGGTTCAGACTGAGACACTGAATAAAATAATATAAATACCATAATGATGTGATAATAAACACATAATTTTCGTGCTCCATTGCTCATTTTTTGTGTCACACATCACCTATTTGTGAGGCAATACTTGATTTGCTTTTCCCCGTTTGGATGACTCCAGTTGCTCCACATAACATGGATGCAAGTGTGTATTCTTTCACATATATTGTGAAGCTAATTTTGC
>JAPTYQ010000002.1:15039485-15056499 GCA_029814465.1 Ostorhinchus cyanosoma | reverse complement strand
AAAATAATCAATTGAGTAAGTATTGTGTATTTATTGAGAATATAATTCAAAATATAATGAGCAGATCTTTATATGGAGTCTTCTTTATATAAACAATAGAATAACAGAATGTACAGAAAGTGTGCTGTATATTTAGGTGTATCATTATCTCAATATTTAACAACTGATATCAGAATACGGGATTTTGGTGAAACCAACTGAAAATTAACTAACTTATCTAAAAACCTTTTCTCCCCTTAGCAATAAAATACTATGGGATAATCATGATTAAATGTACAAATATTTCACGCTGACATTTCTATTTCATTTTAAATGAATATCAGTTGTAACTGACCAGGTGTGAGAAGTGCTTTCCCACAAACATCCCCCACTGCGTAGATCCCTGATCGGCTTGTGTTCTGAAACTCATCCACCACAATGTGGCCTCTTTCATCTGTATCCACACCCTGTCAAACACAGAAGAGTGTTAATTAGTTATTATCCATGTTGTCATTCATTCAAAATGTTTCCCCTATTTCTTTTACAATTTTTTCCTTTTTTAATTAAAGTGTGGAAAAGTACTATTGGTTTTATGATTCTGTGGAGGGGATACAAACAATTAGTGGTAAAACAGCAGTACTTGGTTTTCTGTCTGTGCCAACATGCTTTACATGCCCATAAAGAATACCTACAGGAAAAAATGAAATACTTGATCTGTTTGGGTTAAGCTGGGTAGCTCTGCAGAAGCTGTGTATTTTAAACCAGGTTACACACAACAGGGGGTCGAAGAGTAACTGGAAGAGTGGCAAAGCTCACACTGGTTTTTTATTAACAAAAACTTATCTCTGTTAAACTTTCCAAATGGGGGATGAAATTAAAGGCTGACTTCTCTGTTGACTTGAAACACTGACTTCTAATCACATCCGTTTGTTTTTTTTTTTTTATATAAATGTCCTACTGTGTAATGCAGCCTACATACTGTTCAGAGTTCCCTGTGTGTTACTTCAAACTCATTTAACTTCCTTTTAATTCACAATCTGATGGTTCATCTCTCTGCAGCCAACAAGAACTGGTGATGCACCATATATAGAAGAGGTCGATGACGTAAATACTCCTTTAATCCAACATTAATGTGACTGTTCACCTTAAACTAACAAGTGTTTCACATGTGCCAACATGTCAGACGCCAACTCAAACTCAAACAAACAACTAAACAAAGACTGTTTAAAGCCAGATACTGTAGCTGCCCAGTCTTGTTTCCAGGTTACACCCTGTCCTTCAGGATAGCAGAAGGAAGTCTACTTAAAGGTTTGCTGAGAGTTAGAGATTGAAATTTTTTTCTAATATTATAGGTATAATATTTGTACAAGAAAAGTTCCCCTGGTGTAAAAGAAAGGTAAATAATAAAAAATACCAGGTACATGTATCACTACCTGTAATTTCATAATTTTAAGCACTTTTCTGAATCATTTTAAGCAAATTTATTACTAATTTGTTAAATAATTCTCTTATTATTCATTTCCATTTAAAACCAGTTGCATATAGGTTCATTCTCCTGTCTGGGCTGATGAAAATCTAGAGTTGGTCCATGAGCACCTTCAGTAACAGCTCACTGCTGCTAATTTGTGTTATGAACTGCTGCTAATGCTAGGTACTGTGTGCGTGTGTGTGTGTGTGTGTGTGTGTGTGTGTGTGTGTGTGTGTGTGTGCAATAATACCATGAGTTAACCTTGAAAGTTTTCAACCCTTCTTGGAGGTAAATATAAAGTAATATTCAAGGTGGTTCAGTGCAGATGTAGGTTTTAAAATGAAACAGGGTTATCAGAGTGAGATTAAACTACCTTTTGCCATTATGTAAGTGCCAGTGTTAAGTAAAGAAATACAGAAGATACATCCAAGTGTTTGGTTTATGTGTGATGTAACACATCAGCAATGTAGACTTTATCATAACAGGGCTTTGACTGATAGAAAAATAAAAGATACAAAGCTGGCATTAAATAGAAACTGTTGCAGCAATTAAGACCTAACAAATTATATTGAATGTTTTATTCAGTGATTTCTAAGGCCCAATATTTCTCTATATAAGACCTTTTCAGACTTAAAGATCTGCAGACACCCTGTGGACACAAACTAAATCCCAATGCAGACAGTGATGATCCGTCTTTAACACACTGATACTATCAGTCATTATTTTACGAACCACCTAATCCTCAAGAGGGTCTCGAGGATGGAGAATATCCCATCTACCCATTGTGATACTTTTTATCACTAAAGAATGAAAGGCAGACAGTTACCATCTCTGTGATGTTCAGTCCAGAGGTGTTGGGCTGTCTGCCGATAGCCCACAGAAGACAATCGACTTCCTGAATGGTGCTGGTCTTCTCCTCATCACTTTTCTTCTCTGGGTCTTTAGTGACAATCGTCACCTCCAGACCCCTGTCTGTTTTACTCACAGATGTCACCTGAGAATTTTTCCACAAATCTACACCAGAGTTTTGTAGCTCTTTGGTGCAGTTTGTACTTATGAAGCTGTCGAAGTTCCTCAGTACCTAGTAGAAAAGAATAGTTTTTCTTGACTATAGGACTAAGCAATACTGAAAATCATACTTCAGTGTTTCAGTATAAAATAGCCTTGTGTTCCTTCTTACTCCTGTCTGCCGAATAACAAGGGATGTTTTGGATCCAAGAGTGGACAGAATGCCTGCCATTTCCACCGCAATGTAACCAGCACCAACAATGACACTGCGCCTGTTTGGAAAGAAGGAAGGAAGGAAGGAAGGAAGGAAGGAAGGAAGGAAGGAAGGAAGGAAGGAAGGAAAAGAAAGTAAGAGTTGCAGGTCTTTAACTGTAACCATTGCAACTGTGATAACAGTAAACTCTTTCTCTGTACAAGTGGTTCATGTTAATTTTCTGTGTTTTGCCAAATTTCAGAGTCCAGTATTTACTTATGTGGGTTCTAAAGTTGTAAGGCTTTCTAGTGCTGCTTTGGTAACAAAACGATGATAAATGGTAAGATGAACAACACACAGACAGACGAAGCAGCAAAAGGACACACTCCAACAACAAATTCAACAAAGGTGGTCAAAGTTATGGACCAGAAACTCAAAATACACATTTTCTACATTTTTATTAGCACCACATTGTGGTTCACAGGTTACTGAATAGCAACAGGCCCCGCTCCAGTACATATAAAAAACTTGGCAAAAAATACTGAATGGTTTTCCAGGTATAAAATAATATGATATGCTTACTTTGGGAGTCTTTCAAGTTCAAAGAAGCCATCACTGGTGATGCCCAGATGAGCCCCTGAAATTATCAATAAACAGGATATTTTCTATTGTTAGAGGTATATTCATATTGGATAACTACGTGAAGCCATGCTGAACTTAACATAAACATGCTCTATCTGGTACAGCTGGTCTCACCTGGTACTTCGTCATCACTCATGACTGAAGGCTGCCCTCCAGTGGCAATGAGGATGTGTGGAGCTGTGTATTTTCTTCCATTGACCTCCACAGTAGGTTCAGGATCATTTGTAAATCTGGCGTGACCATGAATTGTTTGGATTTTCGCCTGTAAGGACAAAGTATTTTACCGCCATGTATCATCAGCATCAACATTCATTAGAAAACAAATAAGAAAAAACTATTTCACAGTAAATCTGTATTTAGTAAAACCTCATTAAACCCAAGGATGAATAAATTAACTTACTTAACATGAAGAAAATACAAATACAACCTCACCTTGTCGAGATTGTTACGATAAATGCGGTTGAGGTGACTAACATAAGCATCTCTTTTGGCCTTCAGAGTTCTGTAAAAAGGATCAGAAGAGGAAAGTTCATGAGTGTGTTTGTCAAAGTTTAACAAAGCTTTGAGTTCCATTATTTTCGAGAAGACATTCATGAAAAAAGAGAACCATGATCAAGCAAGTTAATGTTACACTACAAAGTACTGCATTCATCTGTGTTACAAAGGACTTGTCAATATGTAGGATAATACTCTGGACAATGGTGCACAATTTTGTGTTGGAATATTTATACTTTATGAGCAATGGATATATTTTATATAATGAAAAGATTCAATGTCAGGTTCTGAAATATAACTAGTAATCACTGGTCAACTTGACTGTAAGATAGTAGTATCTGCTGTTTTTTTGTTTTTATTTTATTACTATTACACAATTTTATACTTTAAATGTTCAGCCTCCATGATGTAACAATTACATTTCTATATCACTGAAATATCAATCTGCCTGTTCACGTACTGCTACATTGTACAGAGGGTGGACCAAATAACAGGTAAGTTTTAAGATAGTAGAGTGATAAAAACATTTTCTCCAGTTTGTATCACTCTTAATTTCCAGACCTGAACCACGGAAAGACTCTAGAATGAACACCCTGCATTTTTTCATTTTACCAATTATTGCAAATAAGTGCTTTAAATGAAAATATCTTATGCTATTTCATAAATCTACTGTTTCTAGATAAAATAAAAATGTTCATCGCACACACATTTATATAAATAGTAAATCCTGGAGTTTGTTACTTTTTCCAGAGCTGTATATTTGCTGAGCAATAACTTATTGCATGAATGGGCTTGAATAAAACGCTGTTGATGTCAGTATTGTTAACACACAATACACTAACATTTACGTGACCCTTTGGACACGTTTATACAAATACAACTTAAAATGCAAACAGGCTTATGTAGATGGCTGCTTTGGATTTTAGCCCAGTGTTTCCTCCTTTTGCGGCCACTCCTTGTAGAGCCCTATCTTTCACAATCATCTTGACTAAACTGTTGCAAACAAAGCTAGAGAAGTAGGCTAAAGTGAAGCAACAAAGGGCATGAAAGACATTGCTGTCCATCAGGTGTATTATACTGTTCCAGGAAAACCAGAAACAGGACACAAAAAGCTCGTTGTTTTTGTTGAAGTAAAATTAAAAAAAAAAAAAAGACACCACCAAATTCAGTTACTTACTCCCAACTGAAGCGAATATTTTCAACGTCAAAGCCATAGTCGCTGTGGTCATGAAGATACTCAGCATGAACTGCTGCATTCCACATAACCTGTGAAGAAATGTAAAGGTGCCTGAAGCGACATCTCATGAAAAAAAAACCCCTACACTATTAGTCATTGATGTTTGAGTTAAAACTAGTCCAACGAGAAATAAAACTGTACCTTTTTTGGGACACAGCCTACATTGACCTGAAATCATGAAAGCAAAGTAAATTAGATTGAAATACAGCTCAAAATTCTGGTGAAATCGTGATCAAAGAAGCCAAAAAGGAAGCAACAGCAGATTATTTTGCAAAGGTCTGAATCCTGTTTGTGCAAAATGCATTGCAATATGTGGTGGAGTGGTGAGACGTGTATATATTACAACAAAACTTGGAATGTATTCATTATAAACCAGACAGAAAAGTCATCCTTTTAGGAAAACTATCTCAGCCTTATGCAATCAGGTTATGTAGTTTAAGACAAAAACTATTTCTCATGAATTTCTATTCAACTGACACAAAACTGTGAAAACCTGCATAATGTTTCATCACATTAAAAATTTCATGAGGGATGATTCTCACATTGCATCAATGAGGCGTCACAAGTAATGTGATAACTTCCTCTCCCATTTCAATATGCCTTCAGGGAAAATACGGCTGTTAATTAAATCTATAAAAGCAGTCTGTCTTGTGCTGTGTGGGCCTCATACACCGATCAGCCATAAATAATATGACACTATTAGGACAAGTGATAATAATATTGATTTCATTACAATGGTACCTTTCAGTGGGTTGGATATATTAGGCAGCAGGTGAACATTTAATCCTTGAAGCTGATGTGTTGGAAGCAGCAAAATGAGGAACATAAGGAACAGAGTGACTTTGACCAGGTCCATATTGTAACGGTGATGACTGGGTCAAAGTGTCTCTGTAACTGCAGGTCTTATTGAGTGTTCCTGGTCTACAGTTTTTAGTTTCAACTAAAAACGGACTAAGGAAGGACATCCCAATCTAAGACCAACTGATCATCTGTGGGAGGTGTTGGACAATTAGATTCAGTCTATGGAGATCCACCTCTCTACTTCCAGGACTTCAGGGATCTGCTGTTAATGTCTTGGTCCAGATACCACAGCACACCTGCAGATGTCTGGTGGAGTCTAGGCTTTGGGTCAGAACTGTTTTTGTGGAAAAAGGGGAACCTGCACTATATTAGACAGGTGGTAATAAAGTTCTGCTCCGATAGATGTTTGATTGGTTGAGATCCATTTGTTGTTCTTTAGATACTTTTGGTAGGTAGTAACCACTTTACACTGGGAATGAACAACAAGCTCTGGAGATGCTCTGACCCAGTGATTTGACAATTACAATTTCTCCCTCAGATCCCTACTTTTGCGAATTTTGCTTTTTCTAATGAATTAACTTCAATGTCTACATCAGGGATTGTCCAACATACAACCTGTGAGCCAAAACTGGCCTGCCAAAGGGTCCAATCCAGGGTGTACAGGGATGAATTTATGAAATACAATAATGACACTGAAGACATTAGCAGTCAAGAATGTCAAAATAATTTTAGTTCAGGGGCCACATACCATTCGTTCAATCTCAAGAGGGTTGGACCAGTAAAATACCATAATAATAACCTAGAAATAATGACAGCACCAAATTTTTCTCTTTGTTTTAGAGTAAAATAGTTAAATCACATGAAGATGCTTATAATTGCAAGCTATCTTTTCACAAAAACTGTGAATAACCTGAACAAATGAGACCAATCTGAAATGCCTTAAGAGAAGTTCGTACAATTTAACTCATAAAGACCTGATGCAACTTTTGTGGCAGTTTACAAATGAATTTTTCTCTAAATTTGCCCTTTCTTAAGGGATTTATCACTGTTTATTGTAATCCTATCCACTTTATTTTGCATTTTTTTCAGTAAAAATTAAGTATTTTTCAATATTTGTTTTATTGGTCATGTAGATGTTTCTAAAATCTCAGAGTAAATTCAAAGGTTATTATATCAGAAAAAGAGAAAACGGGAGATTGACTTTTTCAACAAAAATCTATCATTAACTGAACATAAACCCAGTGTGTCCATCCACTGCCATTGATCCAACTCCATGGTTTTTTTTTTGGTGAATTAATGTTTCAGAAGACGACGGCATTTCCGCGTTCACTCTGAACATCCAAATGGGTCATATCTAATGATCACAAAAACATGACAAACTATATTTTACACCAATTATTTACATGTATTGATTGGATTAGTGGATCAACAGGTATTAAACAGTTTAGATCAATATAATTCTGAATGATCATGGATGTTTGAGTCTTTGTGGGTTAAACAAAATTATGCCTTTTAATACATGTATTGTACATTTGTAGATCTACTGTGATCTGTAACTTCTAAGCTGAGGCATAATATTATTAAGAATGCACATTTTTTTCTTATGATATATAGGGTTGATCATGTTATTCACCTCTATTAAAGAATAGTTTGTAGATGTAAAACATTTTCATGTCATTTCACTTTCTACTGATCCAGCCCATTTGAGACCATATTGGGCTGTATGTGACCACACCTGGTTTACATGTTCACTTGAAGCCCAATGGAATGAGTTGATGAGTATTATTCCTACTTCAGACTGTTATTTCTGAACATTTAGTTGATCTGCTGTGGTCTCTGTAAACTTCTCCCCCAGTGTTGACAGTTGACAAAAAAAAATGCAGCCAAAACAAAAGGCGTCCGGAGGCTTCGCAGTGAACCTGGACACTAAAACTGCCTCGGATGAATAGCAGTGTGGTTTTTTTTTTTTTTATTTTTACTCACGCAGGTACCTCCGAGTTTGTGATTCTCGATCACCGCGGTCGTCGCTCCGAGCTCCGCAGCCCTCCGAGCCCCGGCCAGACCTCCAGACCCACCGCCGATCACCAAAAAGTCAAACCGGGTCGGCTCTCCTGTCGATGGGTCCGAAGCCATGCTACGGCGGATGATTTTTTCCTGTCTGCGGAAAGTGGAGAAAAGTTGTTTTTTGATGGTGAACCAACTGGGAGCGTGCGTCCGAGTTAGCTGGATTAATATTGCCATAACCAGGAAGCGCAGTCTGTGTCAGGCAACTGGGGAATGGGAGGGTCAAGTGAAAGCCAGTGCTGTGTCATTATGAATTGCAACAATGGTCTGTAAATCCCACAAACAGTTTTAACAATAGTAGTAGGGATCCTCACATGAGCTACAGTATAAGGGTCACAATAACACGTGGGAATCATTGCAAAATCTGCAACAAGATTTGGATAAACTGACCAAATCCACATTAAAAATCTAAATTAAACATAAACAGCTCTCAGGAAGCATCACATGTGGCACTTAAAACACTGAGTATGACCTTAAATGTTGTATAAACTCACCTGGGTATAGCGAAAGACATTGACCTAGCAGAAAGAAGCCTGCAGATTCTAACAAACCGCATGTTTTTAATCAGATTTAAAGCATTCACATCCTACTGTAGCTGATCTGTCTGTGAAGGCCTGCGGTCAGCTCTCATATCAGCAACAACAGCTTATTAAAACCACTTCCTGTGTCAGTTCAAATACATAAAATCACACTTAGCAGCACCTGTTAGCAGTGAAAACGGCTATTAGTCTGAATAAGCTGTTGGAAAATAAGAGAAATGTTACGGGGGGGAAAATCATTAAATAATAACGGCGGGATTGAAATGTACATTTATTGTGGTGGAAGTTGTCATGTTTTCGAGGGCGTTGATTAAATGTAGCCGCCCAATCAAAGTGCTTACGTGTTTTTACCAAGCGTATAACGGATTACACGGAAACAATCACCCGAGGATTACAGTTTAGCGTAACATACGTTTAAGAATAGTATGTACACTACCGCCCATATCTCCAGGTGTCAAGATTCACATCATAAAATATTAAACATCCGGTAATTTCTTTCAAAATTAAGGACCACTGTCGGATCAACACACACTGCACTGTTGTAATGTTGCATAAAATATGACACTAACGTATGATAAACAACTAGATGTCTATGATTAAAATGAATTACCAAAATACAGCCTGTCAGTGGTTTTTATTTTTATCACATACTCTTATTTTGAAGGCACATTACGTTTTTCCGGGGTTTCAAAGCTAACAGCAATCGGCTAACACCAAGCTAAAGCAAAACGGCTCGGTTAGCTGAATTGACTAGTGTTACTATCACATCCACAGACTGGACTTTTATTTATTCGTCTGAAATACGCATAAGAGATAAACACTGTCATACAACGCAACAAACAGGTATGTATTTTCCGATGCGGCTGTCTTGTAAACATAAACAGTTGAAAATGCGGGCCGTCGTCTCTGCGACCCTTCTATTATGGTCACGTAAGGCCTTTTCCTTGTTTTCAAAGGAAAATCGCCCTGGACCTTAGTCGGACAATGGAATAGCATAAGATGTGTTTTAGGAATATATAGACATTTTATCCTGCATCTGACGCGCAAAAAATAGCTGTAGATGTGCAAAATACAGATCTCTTTGAAGAGGGGGAGGGGCTTCACTAGTCCGTCAATCACAGTGTTTTTTTTTCCTGAGATTTATTGATTTCCACTGCACTAAACATTCTTATTTGATGTTAACAGGGTGAGGACAGCCTATTTGGCAGACCACCGATGCATTGGCCTGCGTATATCTTCATGGCAGGGCGTTCTGCGCTTCAGGTGGAGATGATGGATGTTTTCTCTGCTGTATAAGTGCAGCCTTTGAATTGTGGGACAAGCCACCAGATGTTCACTGGTCCTCACTGTTCACCATGAAGCCTGCTGGCTATCAAACCATGGCATCAACTGTGATGAGTCAACCTCCAAGATTAACTTTGGATCCTGTATTAAGCATGTCAAAACTGATGTATTGTGAGAAATGTGGATTTGCATCAACAGACACTGTAGCATTCAAGAAACATGTCTTTGAGCATATGGGAACAAGGTTTTACTGTTTTTACTGCAACAGTGTCTTCTTCAGTGAGGCTGAATTAAATGCTCACCTGAAGCAGCACACAGCAAAGTATCCATTCAAGTGTCCTCACTGTGGACAAGGCTACATGAGGAGGCTCTGTCTTGTGAAGCACATCGATCGTTTGCATAGTAAAACCATTAGTCAAGGACCAGCTAAACCTGCCATAACAAAACCCCCACATGTGACTGTCTCTAGTGCCTCACCAAGTGTGCCCAGCACTGATCCATCATCACTACGACCAGCTGTACGAGTGACTGTTCCAGCCCCCAGCACAGCTGCAGCCAGACTGGGTAAAGAAGAGCAGAAAATGAAAACACTGGACACACACTTCTCGAATGCTACTAATGGTGATGGAATACTCTTCTCACCTGTGAATGGACATATCCAGCCCAACAGGGCACTGACTCTTGCACTTCCAGATGACATTGCAATCCCTGCTGGCTGCTTGGTTGAACTTGTTGAAGTAAAAACTGTTAATGGGACAAAGGAGCTAAAGCTGAGGGTTGTCTCTCAACAAGAAAATGAGTCTGTGATTAAAGATACAAGGACCACAGTTTCTGAAAATACTGCAGTTGGAAAGCCATTTTCATCTTCACTGAACTATCCCAATACAATGAAGTCACCGAGTATGGGAATGTGCACAGTTAATAGAAAACCATATGAAACAAAGACAGTGAATGTGCAACATCCTGATGTTGTCTCAGTCAGTATTTCCAAAAATCTTCCAAATCAAGAACGAGTAGAAAAAAGCAAGTTAAAAAGGACATCCCAAGAAATTATCAACTTGGAATCGAACACAGTTATTCCAAATAAAGTGTCTAAGAGCATCCTTAATACTGTCAGAGAAGGAAATAGCAGTGTCCGAGTTACACAGAGGGAACCTATGAATCACAGTACGCCACCATCTACTGTTGTGCCATCTAGAGTTATCAACAGGTTGATGAACACAATGCATCCAGAAAACATGGGAGCACGTGTTTGTCAGAGAACAGTGGATGAGAGAAAGAGCTCTCTTCAGGAGCATCCCTCCAGTGGTGCACCTAGGATGACAGGTGATATAAAAAGTGGCTCTCAAGACGCATCTGTGAAGCTGGGAGTTAGAAAGATGAGGCCCAGTGATAACGCTGCCACAAAAATCAAGCATGAGGTAGCAGGCTTGAAACAACAAAGCATGATACCACCCTCTATGTCATCAGTGAATCTTCTATTAGCTCCACCTGCCCAGATGAGACCTCAAGCAGTCTTGGAATGTAGGGATAATTTTACTCCAACAGTACCTTTTCCTGCAACAAGCACTGCCAGCAAAACAGTTAATGAGGTGCCGGCAGTCAAACAACTTCTGGTTACACAGTCAAATGTAAAAGCTCCAGCTTGGCCCCACAATGTCAGATCCAACAACAGAGCAGCTGAAGGTGGCAATGCAGAGCCAGAGAGTTTTCCAGTCATCTCTTCTGTGTTTTCATTAAGTCAACAACCAGGAGATGTTCAAGGGCCCATTCAGCCACTAGTCATGGCTCTGCGTGGGATAGTGATGGACAAAACTAACAGTTCTAATGGTATAGTGTCTGATAACATCAAGATCCTCAAGACAGTGGAGGTGAAACAGTCACCGACACCAACATACAGTGCTCAGGTGGATACTAAAGATGACATTGTCAGTAATAACCAATTACTGACAAAGAAGAAAATTGACTCTGTGAAAATCGAAGAGGAAGATAAACGTATTCAGCATGTTGTGACAATAAAAGATATCAAAGTCAAAGAGGAAAAAAACAGCATCACTCCAACAGACAGTAAGACATGCAGTCAGACCCCTGAAGCAAAGGTTTGTTCAACAGATCAGGGGTCTGTTTCTTATGCTGCGTCACATACAGATACACCGGAGATGACAGATCCTCTCCAGCAGACACCTGATTCAGTAAGAAGTGAATCCAGCACCTCCTCAAAGTTCCTTACCGTTTCTTTGAAAAGGGTGCAAGTAGGTGTCTGGAAAAAAAGCAAGAAACGCCTGAAAACTAGAATATCCAAATGTGGGACTCGGATATCTGTGGCCAGTCTAAGTGATTGTACAATTATTTACCCAATGCCACTGAAAGTGGACCAACTGGTGAAGCGACCAGGCCCAAACCAACCAGTGGTGGTGCTCAATCATCCAAAGCCCCGGGCCTCTCTTGAGGGAGTGCAGACAAACACTTTGACTGACACAAGAGCTGCTGAAGTTGCTCCAAAGTGCCAAATCTTAAAAATGAGGTTGAGCAAAGTCATGGGTCAGAAATATGAGGTCATGGGGTGCACAGTTAGGGACTTTTGTTGAATTTATTAGACATTGGGTCCATGGACATCAGTGTACATTCTAAGGATATAGCCTGACTAAAATTACAATGGAGAAATACTGACTCAAAACAACATATTAAAGCATTATTTTCTTAACACAAGCTTAAGATGACAACATGGACTGGTTAGTTACTGGTTATTATATGATGTGTATATTGGCATGGAATATGGAATATTCAAGTGCAATGCAATTTGACTGCTTAATCAGGGGCTGCCTGCTGTCCTAGAAATTACTTTTAATACACATATGTTTAAATTAATGTGTTAGAAGTAACTTGTATGTCCATACACACATTGTTTGTTAATCTGCTATTATTTTTGGTATCAGTAATGTCTCGCTGTTGATTTGACCCATCTGAAACACATGCATGGCTTACCTACTGATTTAATGATGGAAAAATTGTTAATTTGACAGGGGGCACTTACTGTAAAAGTCTGAAAACTGCTATTTTAACAGTTCTTTGTTAGTTAAAAAAAAATGGCAGGATATAGAGAAGCTGCCACAGCATTTCAGTTCAGCAGACGATCACTTAAGACTGATCATTTCTCATAATTTCTCAATTAGACAACAGGAATAATCCCCTAAGAAATTTGGAGGTCAATTTAGTTAGCGGCGCATTCTGGTAATGTTTGTGAGCAGGAAATATTCTATGACTGTGTTGGATTGGTCATAAGTCACTGGCAAGTGCGTTACACGAAGTGGACTAATAAAATGTACCTGGAAGGTGTAAATAGTGGGAGCTAAGCATCACTGTTTGCTCTTTTCACTCAGTAATGTAAATGTAAAAGTCACTGGGTAGTATGTCTGATACATGTCCATAAAGTATTGTGTGAATTGACAGTTGTCCTGTAAACATTGGCATGAGGTGGCTTGGGTTAGTTTTTGCCTGGTTATCACTTTGCGGCAATTGTTGGTTGTAAATGTTTCTGACATGACCAGTTGACTAAAGAACCACATATACCATTAGTTCTGGTTTCTGTGCAACTCAAGTAAAGTGCCCAAACAGTCTGACTCTCCCTTTTGTTTTTGTTCTGTTCAAATTTATAGGCAGACAAGTCTTAAAGAATTGTGTGATTTTTCTATTTATTTAAATATATTATTTTTGGCCTTTTCAATGTTTTGATGCAGTTTCAATGTGTAACTAATCACAGATGTTTTGTGACTAACTTATTTCATTTTGCTGTCATGGTAACACATATTAATGTGGAAAAGGCATCTTTTATAACTGCATCATACACTCGTTTTTTTTCCCTCCCTGTTAAACATTTTGTCCACTGTCTTCTGTACAGAACAGGCTGGCACTCATTAAAAAGTGATGCACAACAGAGCAGATGAGAACAAGCCAAATTTCTTTATTTGTATATCATAAAGAAAGCCACAAATCTGTATTGTTTTTTATATTTTGTTTCAGTTCCCATATACAGTATGTAAATACAAAAACTGTGGTGACTCTGGCACCTTGGAAACTGTTAAATGCTGTTGTATATTTTTCAGAAGACTTTTAAAGGATAAAAGTCTACAGTATACCATATTCTTTGCAGTTGAGTTTCTCTTCTTAAAACATTATGACACTTGTATGTTCTTGTTTATAATGTAAACCTGAGAAACTAGACCTACGAGTAAATGTATAGGTTTTGGTTGCCCAAAGTTTGTACTGTGTATATACGTTTTGGTCATTCATATATTTTATTGTATGTACATACCTTTGAACAGTACTTGAAGTGAGCTGGTACACAGCACTTCTACATTTGACTGTGGTGTAATGTAACCTTTTCTTACTCTTTAAGGCCCTCTCCATTTTCAGATTCAGTTCATGATTATTCTAAATAAACTGCATTACCCAGGGACCACTAGTTATGTTCACTTGTTCCCATTCTTGTTTGCTTTACACTGTTGGCAGCTAGTCTACGTAATGTAACAGTGACCTTATATCATCAGCCTGGATTCAAAACAGCACAGATTTACTTTGTTTTTGTAATACAGAATATTTAAAGAGAAAATATTCATGGACTCATTGGAAATATAGGAGCGCTAAAGCATGTATACATATCTTTTATTCCAATTCTTAAAATGTTTCATAATTGTTTATCCCCTGGATTTGACAAATTTACTTTTGTGAATATCAGCAATATCTCCTAAGTGTTTATTCACTGTAAAAATTCAGAATGTAATGATTTGCTGATAGTGTCGATAAATGATAACATGTGAATAACAGGACTACTGGCACTTATTTTATATTTCCATTTCCAGAAGTGAGTGAAATGTAAAATGTTCAGCCTGTGTTCACTCTGAGTAGGGAATGGCAAACGTTCCTCATCAGCAACAGCAGTTAATGTTGTGCTTAGATTCCTAACATTGCAGTGTCTGTGCAGTTCATCTATGTCAAATATGTTTATTTTCATGGTGTTTGACAGTGTTTTTCTAAATGTATTGCCTTCTTGTCTTTATTTCTGCAAGAGATACTCATTCCAGCAGTTTTTAGTTGAATGAAAACCTCAGTGTTCATTACATCCATGCTTTTATAATAATTATGTAACTTCTTTTTTTTTTATATTAAAACAATGTAAACATGATTACAATTTGCTTGGAAGTTTCACTTTGTAATACATCTAATGAAGGTTGCATGTTTAGATTAGATTAGACTATTGATCTCACTATGGGGAGGTTCAACGGTCAAGGCAGTAACAGAACAAAGTGCAAGAAAAAGTGTGCATGCATAAAGATTGTGCAAAAAAAGAAAATAATACTAGTGGAATGGCAAAATGTCTGACAGTACAGATGAGACGTACACAGAAAGCGGTTACACTGTTACGTTGTACAATCTGATAGCAGTGGGTGAACGACCTGTGATGGTGCTCTTACCCCAGTGTTTTTCAACCTTGGGGTCGGGAATTCTAATGGGGTCGCCTGAAATTTCTAGTAATTGGTAAAAATAAAAACTAATAAAAAAATAAGTGGTGAGTTGATCGAGACAATCACATACATAAAAGACACGACAAACTGAGTGTAAAACTGAAGCTCTGTGGTTCTGTTCTGTTTATCTGTCAAATCTTCATTGTGGTCGGTTTCAGATGCTGCAGCTCTTTCATAATTCACAGTTTGAGTTATTGTTTGTTCAGTATTTAATGTCAGCCTTGTAAATACAAACTGGACTGACTGTACATATCTTGACCAAGGAAAATAAAATTCTCCCTTTGTCCAGTAATCTACACCTGGCTTTTCTGCCTCCGCTCATAATAATATACATTATATAGACTAAATGTGTCTAAAATTTTACTTTATTTGAAACATAGTATAGCAAACTGTTAGATGATTTAAAAAAAATGTATTTTTAGCAACAAAAAAAAAATATCTAGGGTGAAATTTATGATGTTAAAAAGGGGTCACAAGTCACAAAAGGTTGGGAAAAACTGTCTTACCCACACCGGGTGGAGAAGTCTGCCACTGAAGGAGCTGCTCAGAGCATCCACAGAGGTCAGAGCTGGCCCTCCTCTCACCAAAGTGTTCAGTCCTGACCCCCCCAGCAGACCACAGCGTAGAGGAGAGCAGAGGCTACCACAGAGTTACAGACAGTCCATAGCACAGGCCTGTGCACTCCAACACAAGTCTCCTCAAAAGGGGCAGATGACACTGGCCCTTTTTCTACTGGACTTTTTATTGTGGGACCAGTCCAGTTTATTGTTGAATGAACATCCTAAATGTACCTAAAACTGTCCACCTGTTCAGTGTGCAAACCCTGGATGTTTACCACTGTGGGAGTTGTGGTCAGTTGACTCCACAAAGTCCCTGATAACCCACCTGTACTCCCACCTGGTTTTTATTGTTTCTTAAAGTTTGTATTAATTTCTTTTTCCTGTGCTTTCAGTCTTCTGTGCAGCACTTTGGTCCACTGTGGTTGTTCTAAAGTGCTTCATGAATAAAGTTGGATTGGATTGTGGAGATGACAGCTGTTGGTGTTGTGTGTGAAGTCCCACGTGCACAGGGTGAAAAAGAACAGAGAGCAGCGTTCCCTGAGGGGCCCCCGTGCTGCAGACTATGACCTCAGACACACAGTTACACAGCGGCACGTATGACGGCCTGCTGGCCAGGTCGTCTGTGGACTATGGAGCCTGACGCTCATCCATCTCAGCTGGAGATGGAGATAAGAGGTGTGAAGACTGAGGTGTGGGGTGTGGGGTGAAGGTGAGAACTGTTGGGGGATGGTGGTAGCTGTTGGCTTGGCTTGGCTGGAGATCAATGAGGAGGGGGTTGGTAGGTAGGGTGGCAGAGGGGTAAAGGTAAAATCCCATCTGTTGAAAGTCAGATTCAGTGCGTTGGTCTCCCTCAGTGGTCACTCTGGCTGCATTCTGTCCTGAGATGGTCTTCAGGCGTCTCCACACGTCTTGTATTGTTGTGTTGATTAAAATCTACCCCCTCCCACTTACTCCTGTGTTCTTAGGCTTGTCCCAGAGGAAGGAGAGTGGGGGGAAAAAATCACCCTGTTAAATATTATTAAGAAAAGTTCACATACTGATGTCAAATCTTGTTTTTATTTATTTATGGAAGAGAAGGTGATTTAATTGCAGGCAAACAAAAAAAAACCTTGTTTTACTCATTAAGCAAAATATGCTAACTTTAAAAATGCACAATGAAATTCATGAATGTTTTACTTTTAATACATGGACTATATTTCCAGTTATAGTTATTGTTCTTATC
>JAPTYQ010000002.1:14995722-15005954 GCA_029814465.1 Ostorhinchus cyanosoma | reverse complement strand
TACCCCCCCCCCCCTTTACAGCGCCCCAGATTATAGTACTTTGCAAAAGTCTTATTTCTATATCACTTTTGTTGTTTTCATAAAGTTCTAATGAGAGAGCATTTCTCAGTAAAAACAAAGTGGTAGTATTTAATGTGTCTTTAACCCTTTTGTTCAAACAGTATTAAATTTATTCCATTAATTTTCTGATGTTTTTACAAACACGTCAGGTGTTTCTGTTTGTGCTGCTTGTTGTCATGAGGTGTGACTTTTACCTTTAGAACACATTTAGTTCAGTTTTTTTGTCTGTCTTTTAAGGCTGTGCACATATTTCCTGTATTTTCTTGTTGTATCTGAAGAAAAGAGAATGAGAAATAAATATGTATGATAATGTCAACTCTGTAGAAACAACAAAGCTAAAGGCAGCCTGAGACTTTTACACTGCATGTTCTTTTTCACTGTTTTCATGCTCTGGGGAAACAAACAGGTAGAAACTAGATTTCCTGATGCACTTTTGATTTGAAGAGGATTAGTTCTAAGTCAACATTATGCGAAGACAAAATGTTCTTATACGGGTCTGTAAATACCCACAGACAAGATCAGTTGTATATGTGTCTGGAAAATAAAATGTCAAGAAAAACAGTATGACAAAACATGGCAATGTCGTGTGTGTGTGCAAAAAAATATGTACTCTTGCTCTGAGTAATCCCAAAATTAATGAATTTTTAATAAAATATTTGGGCCAAAAATAGGACCAAAATTGGGACATGAAAAATTACCTAGTAGGTGTCAGTGCATTTGATATGGAACTCATGGCTGTAAATCATCTTATATAGCACTATAAATAAAGACACTGTATTAAATTTGAGGATCCTAATGTTTTTTCTTATCCACACATGAGGGTTGTCATGAATCAGTAGTCTCATTCCAGGTTTTGCATGTAACCCATCATGTCCACTCGCGTTACACACGGAACCTGCCCTTTTAAACACGTATAAATCCCAAATGAGTTTGTAAAAGCAGCCATTTTTGTGAAACACTCTGCCTTGCATAATTAGTTCAATTCCCCAAATGTACCAGTGAGAGAATAAAGAGATATTTAAAAAAAAATAGTAGCACATAATTTTCGAGTCCTAGTTACTGTTACACTCAGATTTTTGTATGAAAAAATTATAAAAAAAAAAAAATTGTTTTATCTGAAAAATAGCTTTTCTTTTATCTCAGTAAATATTTATTTTTTAAAGTAGACTCAAAGTGCTTCCAAACTTGCTTCATAACATTAGTCTAGATCTGGTTTGAATTTTGAACCCCCATGTCCTTTTCGTTAGGACCAGTTTCAGAGAAGCACCCATGTTTTTTGTGAATGTTGCCTTGATTCACACTGTTACATGGAATGATAAGGTAAACAAATGTTGAACTCCAAATTCCAAATCCATTAAAAGTACATTTAAAGGCATATATTCTTGTAATCTGTGGTGAAACACATACAAAATTTTGTATTATAACATAAAAAGTGTGACCTGTGTTACATCTTATAGTTTCTTTGTGCATTTTTTGGTTTGTGTGTTGAAGTTACACACGAAAAAAAATCACCCTTTGTTTTTCTGTTCTGGTTTATTTCTCTGAACCACATTTCTGTCATACCTGCTTCTCTGAAAGGAGGATGGGCTTCAAGTTAAACATTTAGAGGAGGAGGTTGTTATTTTTAAGAACCAGTTTGCCGAAATTAGCCCCAACTGCCTACTCACTGTTTTATTAATAAGATGCAAAAAAAAAAAAAAGAAAAAAAAAAAAAAGCCTCGTCTGGTTTGTTATCATGCCATGCAACAAATATAGCCAGTGTGCGTAGATGCCACAGCATGTGAAAGTTGCTCTGACACCAGCCTCCGTATGAACCCAACCACCAAAGAGTTTTCGCCTTCGCCCTGGGCATTAGTGTCATTGTACTGTATGTGCCTCTCCTTCAATGCTCCACACACTCTGCTCCATTCATTACAGTAGCAGCATCACGTCGGCAGAGCCTCCACGACGGCAAGGCGCCCCAAATTCAGGTCAACTCACAGCCAGAATGCTTCCTTGATTATTCCTTATTTATCCCAGTCATTGCCCCTGCTGCGGCGTGGAGTCTCTGGAAGATGTGTGTCTGAGCGAGAGCAGCCAAGGCTAATGAGCTGAGAGCGAGCCTGCTGATTGTTAGCAAGCTACAAGACACATTCAGATCATCAGCAGCACAGCATCTAACCCAGGAAAAGACCAACCACTAATGCGGGCTAGTACTGTGGAGCAGCATTTGTTTACCGTCTTGTTTTTGTTGATATTAACAGCTCGTGTGAATACAGTAAAGATCATTAGACTGGAATATACAGGGAACGTGATGTAACACATGCTAATGGAGCTAAAATACATTGAATCCACACACATGGAGCACTTATAGGAGTTATATTTTTCTATTTTAAATGGAATTATGCATTTTAAAACATTTCCCTGTAAACTGTAAATGCTATGCTTGGGTCTGAATTCTTCATTAATTTAACTTCACAGGTCCATCTTCAATCCCGTTTCTGAGTAATGACACCAGAAAGGTCGTTTTGAGTGCTGGCCCTTTAAATGCACATGACCACAACCCCTCCAGGTTGTTGACCGTGCTGCTCAGTCCCGGTTCAGCCATTTGAGTTCATTAATACAACCAACAACTGAACATTTTAAGGTAATCGGCTCGAAGTTCTGACATATTTTCAGTATGGACTGCAACCAGGGTTTCTGCAGTTATCAGCAAATCTAATTTAATACTTTTTAATGCCCTTTTAATGCCACTTTAAACAAATTGAATGCCCATGTCCAGCTGCAGATACAGTTTTATATAGAGTTTTATGATGGGTCACTGTTGACAGGCTTTAACCAGGTTCTGAAAAGCTCCTCCACCAATCACTTCTGCTGAAAGCTGCACTTCCCCATTTTTTCGACATTTGCTAATATTCCCTCCGCTCTTTCACCACAGCATGAGCACGCTCACAGCCCATTGCATTCCAAACATCTGATGTTGTGACTTCGTGTATCAGCCATAAACAATAGCCAATTAAAGGGTTCCGCCTGTCAATCCTCACACTATACTTCCGATCAAAATTCTTAAATGTTTAAGGAATCAAAATTAATGGTGAATAACAATGCTTTTTTTCATCAAGTGTATTACATTTTTTAATGTCTGACATCAAGTTTAATGCTTTTTAATGTCATTTGAGGCCTTAATTTCCACAAAATCTATTTAATGACTTAATGCTTTTGAATGACCTGCAGAAACCCTGACAACCGTTGCTGCTTGTTTGAGTCTCTGGACTATGTGAGTCGCACATGTGGAGAAGCATTTCTCTCTTTTGGCCATCTTTTGTGAGTCGCTACGGCAACCTAGTTAGGACAATTGTTGGCATAGAATCACAATTACCCTTTACCACTCAGTTAGATCAAAACATTTGTGAGCTGGATAGGCTTTCAGCTGTGAAAGAAACTGAAAGTAAGCGTATAAATTGACTCTCGAAGTCACTTCTGATCGCTAGAAATATACTCCTTGAAGGTAAAGTCAAGTCTCTGTACCTACATTATTTGACTCAAACAACAGTTGACAGTTGATTTGTCCTAGTGGGGTTGCTGCAGTGAGTCATAAAAGATGGCCGACAGAGAGAAATACTTCTACACATGCGCAACTCACATTGTCCAGAGACTCACTGCTGACAAACAAATATGTCGTACTCGGAGAAATGTTCATAGGAAGTCTGGACCTTATATGTACAAATGTCGTGACGTGATTAGTTATAGATGCAACGAATTAAAACAAGTTGTAGAAATCCACAAAATTTTTGCCAAAATGAATATAAAGATAACTTTGTAGCACCTGGAGGGTTCAAATTCAAACTTTTTGAACTATTAGGGTCCAAATACATGAATAAATGTACCAAAGACTAATAAAAGTGTATTTAGCTAAATATGACCCCTTTAAGTTTAACCTGTGCAGGCAGTGAGTCAGGATTCTCAATCATGAGCCATGTGCTTTGGGTTTATTATTTTGTTTTTAAATTATTTTTTGGACCTTTATTAGATAGAGACACTCACTGTAGGAAAGAGACAATAGACCGGGGGTGTCAAATATATGGTCTGCAGGCCAGATTGTCCAATCCAATGAAGTGCATGAATCTGTGAAGGTGAAATATTACAGTCAAGGGTGTGAAACTCATTTTTGTTCCGGTGCCACATACAGCTTAATGTGATCTCAACTGAGTAAGACTAGTAAAATAACAGCATGATAACCTATAAATGATGACAACGCCACACTCCAAACTCCAAAATGTTAACAACATTATGCCTGTTTTGTGCTTTTGTAGATCCACTGTGATCTGTAAGTTGAAATGCACATGTGCAAATGATAAACTGAGGCATAATACTGTTATTTTTCTGAATACATTTCAGGTGGTTCATGGTTGTTCAGGTTCACATTCACACTGTGGAAGGAGAGTTTGTGAATGTAAATGTTTCTGCAATGTAATTTTACTTTTTTGCACTAAAACAAATACATCCCTGCAGGAGACTGACATGCAGAAAGTCAGGAACGTAAGAAGGGACCAGGATTTGCATGATGTGGTATTTGTCCAAATCCTTCTGCTACTGGTTCAGGCTTCACTTTGGATTTAGAATAACATGGAGCCAAAGCTGATACAGCCAGAAGTGGAAATACCTCCGGATGTACAGTTGTGGAAAAAGTATTAGAACCACCCTTGTTTTCTTCAATTTCTTGTTCATTTTAATGCCTGGTACAACTAAAGGTACATTAGTTTGGACAAATACAATGATAACAAAACTAGCTCAAAAGAGTTTAATTTCAGAGCTGATATCTATCCATTTTCCATGGTTTTCTTGATAAAAACCAAAATCACTTAAGTTCTATGTCATTGTACTGCCAAAAACATTGCTTTTAGGTATTCCATGTTTTCTTTTCTGCCTGTTTTAATCACATGATACACACAGGAGTTAGTACTTGATTGCAAAACCATTGTTTTTGATGACTTTGGATGGTCTAATAATTTTTTCTGACTGTATCAGAAACAGAAAAAAAATGAAGAAAATGGGACTAAATTTCAGCAAATATATCAATAACTGAAAGTAAAAACATGTGCCTCCATCCACTGTCAATCAATGTTTTAGAAGATGATGGTGTTTCCATGTTAATTTTTCCGCGACTGTACTTGTATCTGTTTTTTATCTCAGGCATCTTTCTACTTCTGCTCTACTACATTATCAGAGGAACATGCTACACTGTTCACTTTTCTGACACCTTTCCTTTTCAGATTACCGAATTTCACCCCCTTCCTACCAAGTGAAAACCACAAGTCTATAAATATGCTGACTTTGAATGTTTGTGATAAACTGAGTGATGAAGTCTTACTTTGTAGATTGAAATAAATAAACGTCACAAACTAAATATATTTTTTAACCCCCCCCTGAACTGACTGGAAATACTTTCCTACTGAGCTGGAACATACCAGAACATAGGATGAAGTGCTCAATTGTACTGCCTTTCAAAAGTAAAGTACAAATGTGAAGAAATGGCATTAAGTTTTTCAATGTGTGAACAGATCATAATGTTCCGTATCTTATCTTAAAAGTACCGTCCTACACCGTCTGCCTTCGTCCATGATAGCCCCTACTATACCTTGATTTCTATGAGCCTGGTTTACTAATGATTTGTGCATGTAAAAACGTGTACAAATTTGACTGCACGTGCAAAAACATGTTGATGCTTATCTACTCACAGGATGCACTGAGGGTTACGTCTCTCAAATGGGTAAAATTGCTCACCCAACCATTTTAGTGTTTGCTTTGATGAATATGCAATATGGGCGTTTCCGTCAGAATGTGCCAAATTATTGGAATATTTATTTATTTAGCTTGTGAAATGTGATTTCCCAAACCTGAACTGATTGCGGTGGCTGATTTTGCGTCTATATTTATCACTTATCAAAGGCAGGTTTAAACTAGAACAGCTTCGCGCAAAACTACCTGCAATTGTTGAGGTGAGGAGGTGGCATAGGCCCAACCAAAGGTAATGCAGAGAATAAATCTGTTCTGGTCGCCTCAACAATTTTTGGATGATGGAAGAAAAAATAATTGAGATATATGGCCTACCTAGCAATGCTATTTTAGAACTTTGAGAAGAAAAAGGGGATGATTTGGGGCCAGTCACGAGGAGGAGTCATACAATACCTTCTATGACAAAACTCCTCTAACGTTACATTTCCTTGCGTCTGGATCATTCCAGCGCACAGTTACCATTAGTGCTGGCATATCCCAGAGCACTCTTTCCAGTGTGTTGTCTCCATGATGGCAACTGGTAGTGCACGCAAAATCCTCCTTTAAATAGAGCAGTCTGCAAGACTTTGCAGCTGTTGTCATTTGCACAGGCAATCTTAGTTGATCACCCACAACACCCAAATCAATAGCACGCACATTTTTTAGCACAAGCAAATTTATTACCCTTTATTTGCAATCTTAGTAGAGCAAGCCCAAAGAGTTTTATAAAAATAATAATAATAATAAAATAAATTCTCCCTTGAGTTCTTCATTGACTTTCTTCTGCTGTCAGATCTGTATTCTAAGTCATCATGAGTTAAAGAACAACAATAACACCTACTGTATACTCTAAATGACGACTTTACAGTTCAGGAATTGGATGCCTGTGACTCAGGTGTGACATAATGTAAAAGTATTTTTGTGAATAGTGACTGTTAACAAATCCATTTAGGTTCTTAAAACTGAACTCCAGTTACTTGCTTGCACAACTGACATCACCAGAAAACCAGCCATCATAAAGGATTCCAACACAAACTCGCAAATAAGCCAAAAGTTATATAGTGGACATTTGAGGTAAAAAAACCCCAAAAAACTCTGGCCTGTTTTTGTGAGCTGACGGAAAGTTGATACGTGGTTCTGACTTACAGGACATGATGCATTACTGTCGCTTCAAATGTATAAAGTAGTTGAATGCAACATAGAATTCACAGACGCATATCCTAAGGCATTACTGAGAAGAAGAAAATTAAGTTTAGCATCAGAAATGAGTTTCAGTGTAAACTCCACTAAAGTCTGTAAACCAACATGATCTCACTTTTAACCATTAAAGACCCAAACAGCCACTGGCGATGAAAACGAACTACTGATCTAAAATGTTCACTACCTATTGATCTGCTAATCTGATTAATACATGTAAATAATTGAAGTACAGTTTGTCGCCTTTCCACGGTCATCAGATATGACCCATTTGGATGTTCAGAGGCTTCGTAGTGAACGTGGAAACACCGTCATCTTCTACAACATTAAAACCTATGGAGTGTTGGAGAGTTCAATGATAGTGGATGGAGACACTTGATTTATGTTCAGTTAATGATTGATTTTACTGAAAAAGTCACTATTTCTTCAGTTTTCTCTGTTTTTAATACAATAACCTTTGAATTTCCTCTGAGCTTTTATGAACATTTACATGACCAGTAAATTAAAAATAGGAAAATACATGATTTTAACTCAAAAAACTCAAACTAAGGAGGACAATATTGCAACAAATGGTGATAAATCATTTAAGAAAGGTTAAACATAGAGGAAAAATAATTTGGGAACAGCCCCAAAAGCAGCGCTGGGTCTTTATGGGTTAAAATGAAGAGATGAGTGAGATTAAAATGCTGACGTTCATTATTGGAAGTGTTTGAGGTGGTGATATCCAAAAATGACTCACAACTTTGTACGATACTCTTGTTAAATTAGGATATTTCAGCAAATTCTACTTTTATCGCAGTCAAAAGACGTACATTATGATTTATCTGATGCTATTTAGTCAGCAAAAAGGTGGTTGTTTGGAAGACTGTTGAGGAAAATATTAACCAAAAAGTCTTCGCATATCAGAAAAATTTCTGAAGAGCACATTTTCATCATTTGAAATCGATAAGAAAGAAGTACAACCCCCACCTCCACCATGCAAAAATTCACAAACACAGTCTGATGTAATTTGCTCAACATATTGCGCTTAACCAGCAGATGTACAAAAAAAAAAAAAGAATAAAAACAGCTCATTTTTCTAGGGTATTCATTTCCTTTTGATGTGGTGCATCTGCTTCTGCTGAGCTGAGAAACTGATACCATTGGTTTTTTGTCATAATAAAAAAGCAAACACAATATCCCTGTTTTATAAAACCCCTAATGATGATTACAGTGTTCTGAACCTGAATGTGAGCCATAAAAGAGGATGTTTGTGCAGGCTCTCAGTTGACTTTGTTCAGTTTGGTCATATTTATATTCTTTTGCTGTTTTTTTTGTTTTTTTTTTCCTAAATCTGTTTAGCATCAGTACGGCTGCTACCAGCTGTCACTTCTGTCATTTTTTAATTAGCAGCATGTCTGTTTCGCTTCTATTTGCTATAGTTGATGGCATAAAATTGCAATTACACAGCTTAGTCCTTTACAGTAGTTACATCTAGAGATCATGGCTTTCTTGTTTGTTCGTTGTTGTTTTTTCTTTTTTCTTTTTTAAATAAGATGCAGAACTTAAAACTGATAAGGGACTTTATATCTGTTCCCAGTATGGTTTTACATACACAGAATAATCAAAACATGCATATAATTAAACAAATATCCAGTATTTATAAAAAAACAGAACATGGCTACGGCTCTTTAGCCATTGTTTAAGTGATGACTGTTAAAGTTAAATGATTTTCTGTCTGGATATTCTACTATATAAACTTGATTTTGCTCCAGATTTGACATTTGATCGTCCAAATGTAGCTCCGTTTAACAAATGTCATTCATCAAGATCTTTTATTTCCGTGTTACTCTGTTGTCTTTGAATTTATCTGCAAAGAGTCTCTGCGGCTAAACCTAGACATTTGACGACTAATCTCCGAAAACAAAAATGACTGAAGCTCTCAACACAGAGTAGAGTGGAAGGAGTTGATGGTATCTTTTCAGGATGTGACAGTGATACTATCAGATCGGCTTTTTGGGGGTTTGGTGAACAGGCCAGGGAGAAGTTATTTATTTACAACTCAAGAAAAGCAACACGCTACTGGTATTTTATAGTCATTCAAGTATTTGACTAAAATATAACTTGACATGTACAAATGAATGAAAAATAAAGTGGAATTGTCCTAAATAGCCCAAAATCGAAATGGACAGTTTACTTTTGACGTATAATACTGTCATGAAATGGATCGAGTTTATTTTTTATATGTATAGCATTTTTGTAGTTAGGATTGGGTTTGTTTAGTCAGAATTTATTTTGTTATGTATAAGATTTGTTAAGCTTACATATGGAAGCTAACATGGGACTTTATGGTCAGTAAACAGATAGGGTAAGGAGGCAAGAGTATATACACTGAACTTCATCTCAGCTCCTTTTCACCTTTGTTAGATTTTTTATGTACTGATTTTTCTTATTGTTGTCCCCCTCCCTCAAACTAATTGTCTTCACCTCCTAGCATCGCACCTGAGTCAGATCTCCATTAAGAGCCTATTTAAGTGGCTCCTCCGCTCAGGTGCGGTGCTGGAACATTCTGTCATTTCTACCACTTCTCCATAGCCTCACTCAGACGCTGAGTTTCATCCTCACTGCCGTAAACCCAGACAGTCATCATCCACCTAATCTTGCCATGCTGCAAACGCTACCATTTCTTCCATCCTCAGCTGTTTTCGTTACCCATGTTCACGTTACTTTTCTGTTAATAAAACATCTTTACTCCCTTCTGCGCCATGTGTTTGGGTCTGTCCTTTTAATCCGTCATGACAGTTTTATTGGTTTTAAATGTTGATATTCAAAATAAACAATCAAATCAAGGCAGCAAATGAATAAAACAACCAGCCTGTACTATGTGTCTCTACTGTTTGTGTTAATAGCCACACTAAAGATCTGTTTGAAATACTCCAAACGAGGTCAGAACTGCCACAGTTTAGTCTGAATGGTGAACTTAGTGGACATAATAGCATGTAATAACTGTATATCTTCATAGGATTCTCAATATAATTCACCTGTGTAGAAAGAACTCTCCAATTTCAGCATCAAACTCTTTTTTTTTGTTCTAGGGTGGTGGTCAGAAGTTTGCATTTTAACACTTAACACACATTTTAGGTAATTTTTCAATATCTTAAATAAGGCTGTCAAAATAATTGCATTAAGGCTGATTATTCCATCATCATGATTAATCTGATTTAAAATTTTAACGCAATTAA
>JAPTYQ010000002.1:14982724-14995622 GCA_029814465.1 Ostorhinchus cyanosoma | reverse complement strand
GGCTGTCAAAATAATTGCATTAAGGCTGATTATTCCATCATCATGATTAATCTGATTTAAAATTTTAACGCAATTAACCCATCTGCAGTGCAGAATGACTCTGCACGTCTATGCCAACGCATTTGTCCAAGTAGAGTTAATGTCGTGCATGAACAAATGAGCAGTTGATCCAGTAGTGACAGGCAGCAGAACCAACCCATAAAGATGGTAGACACTAAACAGCAAATTAGCCATACGGAAATATGAGAACAAAAAAAAAAGACAAGTCTGTTTGATCAAGCCAAATTAAACGCAGTTAAAATAGATTAAAAATTAATGATATTTAATCATAATTAATCAAAACTAATCCACAGCAACCCTGTGATAAATCTGATTAAAAATTGTAATCACTTGACAGCACTAATTTAAAAGTAGAAATACTACACACAGCTCCTTTTACTAAACCTTGAATAACAGGAAACGTAGAGGATAAATAAAGTTCAGTATTTGTATGCCATTTTAGTGCTTCAGACTGTGGCGTGTTTTTGAGTATTTTTTCTTGATAAAACATGAAATGATGCCAGAACTCATAAATAGCACACAAACATCCACAGACAGAAAAGTCAAGGTTGATAGAACCTATAAACACCCAGTCACCTCGGAGCACTGTTTATTTCCTCAGGTGAACAGCCCTGGAGGAGGTAAAAGACCTCACTTACCTCGACAGAATTATCAGTGTCAAAACTAGAATCAGCAAGTGTGGACCTCTGAGATGCGAAGGACAACCAAGACCACAACAGTGACACAAACACTCATATCTGGGACATGCACTTGGTGAACGGGTCAACAATGTGTGGACAAGGAAAGCAAAAGAAGATGCTCTTTGAAAAAGGAATAACTGGAGTACAGAAAATATTTCAAGATGAATATAAGCCACGATGAGAAAACTTCTATTTTGCCTTGTTGCTTAGAAACATTTTTTATTTGAAGAAAAGCAAAAGTTCATAGATGTCAGCTGTAGTGTAGGATCATGGGACTTATATTAATCAATGAATGAATGTCTTTTGGACAGGAACTCTGGCACAGATCACATTTACAGACAAGTTAATGTGTTAAAACAAGATCCACATGATGTTTAGAGAGATACAGAACTGTGCAAAAGTCTGAGGTCAACTTTAGCTTTGTGGTTTTTGCAGTGTTAGAATGAGTAAACATATCTTTTTCTCATTTTCTTTTCTTCAGATACAGCAAGAAAATACAGGAAATATGTGAGCAAACTTAAAAGATGCACAAAAAACTGAACTAAATGGGTGTTAAAGGTTAAAGTGACGACTTAGTGTGACTCCTGACCTCATGACAAGAAGCAGCACAAACAATTAGAAACATCTGACATGTTGAATGAAACCTGGTATAAAACATAAAATTAACTGAAAAAAAAACCCAGTGCTACTTCTGTGGCAATTCTTGAATGAATTTTTCTATATACTTAACCTTTGTTAAATGATTTAAAACCATTTACTGTAATATTATCTTGTGTTATCTCATGTTTTCTTATATTTAATTTGTTGGTGAATCCTCGAGGGCTCGTATACCACCTGTTTTAGATATTTCCCTCTTCCAGCACACCTGGAAACCATTACATCATTATCAGGCTTCTGCAGAGCTTATCATTAGGAGCTGATCATTAATTGAACCAGGTGTGCTGGAAGCGGGGAAATATCTAAAACATGCAGAATAGGGGTCCTTGAGGACCGGATTTGAATACTCATGATGTAGATATTCAAAAAAAAGTCAGATGAAAGTTGAGGGGTATTAAACACTTGCAGAAAAAGTATTTGATCACCCCTTTTTTCTTCCACTTTGTCCATTTTAATGCCTGGTACAACTAAAGGTCCATCAATATGTATGGTATTGTACTGACAAACAGTGCTTTTAGGCATTCCATGTTTTCTTTTCTGTCTGTATTAGTCACATGACACACACAGGAGTTAGTACTTGACTGCATAATCATTGTTTTTGATTACTTTTGATGGTCTAATAAACTTTTCTGTGACTGTATCAGAAACAGAAAAAAATTAAGAAAATGTGACTATATTTCAGCAAAGATATCAATAACTGAATGTAAAAACATGTGTTTCTATCCACTGTCATTGATCCAACTCCATGGGTTTTACTAATGAATCAATGTTGTAGAAGATGACGGTGTTTCCTCGTTCACTACGGCGCCTCTGAACGTCCAAATGGGTCATATCTGATGACCAGGAAAAGACGACACACTGCATTTACACCAATTATTTACATGGATTGATCGGATTAGTGGAAAATATTTTAGATCACAATTAATTATTATCTTCATTTTTGTTTTAATCTGGCAGGTATTTTTCTTACTCGTCAGCTGTTTGATCCATAAAATGTGAGAAAAATGTTTGTCAGTGTTTCATAAAGTTGAAGCTTAAAGTCGTATTTGGTCTATAATTCAAAGATAACCATTTTCATGAAACACAACAGTAAAGGAACCAGAAAATATTAAAATATTTCTTCTTTCTAAAAAGAAAAAAAAAATTGCACAGAACAATCAAATAATTCACAATTGGTTTAATATTTGATATCTAACCACTTTATAGTTCTTGTAGCACTGTAACTGTATTGATATTTTAATGTAGAAATATAAGAAGCAGAAAAAGAAGAATCACCAGTAAAAGTACAAAGTTCTTTACAAAGAAGTTGTTAAATTGGCTCCCTGCTAAAAGTAAGTTTTGAGAAGAGTAAAAATAGACATTGACAACCTGTGAGAAGGTAAAAGAATGTCTAATTATTTTTGCATTTCAAAAATTTAACACGGGTCTTATCTTGGTGATATTTCATGATATATACGTGCTAATTGATGTACTGCTCAAAGCTCACCTTAATATAAAAAAGAACAGCAAGATTACTAGCAAGAGGCTTGACAAATTGCAATAAATCAGAAATATGCATTAAATTGGTTTGGTAAAAGGATCAAAATCTGTTCACACACACTTCACACTAAGTGGGAGAGAAGTATTGCTCTGACACCTCCAAATGAGCAACCGTGGGAATAGGAATAATGGATGAGCAGCAGCATGGTCAAGTCTAATTACTGGAACCTCTGGACCACTGAACCCTGGTCCATACTCCCCTGGACACCTCTGGTCTCGTCACATGTGTAATAGCCTTTTGGGAGGGCGGCCAGGCATCAGTCTCCCTCCCCTTGCTGTTAAACCGACCCACAGTTCAGGTCCTCGGCCTGGATCTGGCCTCCAGTAAATGTGGCTCTACATCACCCAGGACACAATCCATCCCCATTAACTTCAAGCAGGAAGAGGCTATTTCATCCTCATTGCCTACAGTGTCCGCCTCAGCCAGCCACACTCTTCATATAACCACGCTTCTCAATGTGTTGTGCCCTGCTTATGAGGTTCAAGTGGCTTAAAGGACACGACGGGGCAGAGAATGGGAGTTAATTGACTGTGCGATGACTGTAATGATGTGATCCCGGACTGAGCGTGAAAATGGTCATTAGATTCTCTGCAGACTGTGAAGTCCGCAATAACATTTAACACTCCTCCTAACAGGAAATGTGCTGCTCATGTTAACAGTGTACGACTAGTGACGAGGGATGGGCCTGTGTAATTACATCACAAAATAACTGTAATCTGTCACAGTTATTGAGACAAAACATCTTCCTATCCAGTCTCTTACAGTGGTATTGATGTTGTCGTAGTGTTTAATGTGCTTTTTTTCCCCTGAGATTTATTAATACCTTAATTAGCCGAATACATATCCCAACGTCCAACTTATCTACCCCATCTCCATACCCCTGATCTGTAAAACATATTTTAACGAAGACACAGACCATCAACTCCACCAACACTTAACCCACTTTCTCTCTTTCTGCAGGTTGTAGCCAGACTTTCATCCTTTTTTAACCCTTAAAGTAAGTATTGCTCTTCTTTACCATTTATGGTATTGTAGTTCCCCGTGTGTTTGCATGTAATGCAAGGCACAGGGGACTATTGTTCGTTCTGACTTATACAAAAATTTTGGAAAAACATGCGGCCTTCACTGTTGGAACTACACCAAAAATTTTACACAAAAATTTGCGGCCTGCACGGGAATAGTGTGCTATGAATTTTCTTAGCCACTCAACCACTCAAAAATCTCAATCTGGAATGAATGGGGCCATTTTCAAATGGCTACCATTCCCAAACGATATATTGGAACAAAAATCGGAAATATATTCAACTTGGCCTATTCCAAGACTAAAAACAAACATTTATTACAGCTGAACTGTTATGCCGAAGGCTGTGAAATTGACATGGACCCTATAGAATAGGACACAGATCTACCATACCAAAAACTGTGCCCGTTTTCCACTAGGTGGCGCTATAACAGATATTTCTGAATTTTTGCCTCTAACTTCCACATTGTATGTGACATATTTTGAAACTTTACATCGTTTTATTCCTTGCACGTACAAAGCGAGCAGGAGCTATTTCTCACTTTTACGTTGCACCCAGCCACGACTCCACCGATCCAGTGAGAGAAAAGCACACAGGTTACATTTCCTTCACGGAATGAAAGAATTTCTAGTTTTTCTTACCATTGTTGGTATGGAGTTATTTTAATGTAAGTTAATGGTTAACTGTTACCTGTGGTAACACAACCATGAATATACTTTGTTTCTATTTTTCACACACATTTTGCTTCTATAATGTAAATACTGCTGAAGGACTTTATTCTAATTTGGTATAGGCCTGTTTTGTTCATTGTTCTGGCTTGAAGTCTAAGGACGAAAGTGAGTATTTAAAACATTATTATGTTAAGTTATTTGATGATGAGAATAGGGTAGGATTACATACATTTTTCTTCTACCCATTCCTTTTCGAGTGTAAAAATGAATATTTTCAGAATTTTGAACTTGCATGTATTCTGTAAATGCTTGAAATCAACAAATAAATGAAATGAATGAAAAATGAAAGGCGTAAACAGCTACTATTGACCAAAAGCATCTAAATCTAAAATGTTTAATAAGTTTTCATCCACTAATCCTGTCAATATATGTAAAAATTTCAAATAAAATGCAGTTTCTAAGCTTTTCATCATCATCAGATATGATCTATTTGGACGTTCAGAGGCTCCATACAGAACGTGGAAACACTGTCATCTTCTACAACATTGATTCATCAGTAAAACCCACGGAGTGGGACAGATGGCAGGGGTTGTTTATCTATTCAGTTAATTATATATTTTGCTGAAAAAGTTGCTTTTTCTTCAGTTTTGTCTCTTCTGATAAAATAACCTTTGAATTTTCACATGATTGTTAAATTCAATATTGGAAAATACTTGATTTTCACCAAAAATGCAAAATACAGAGGATAATGTAACAAATAATGATGAATCACTTCGGAAAGGTTAAATGAAGAGGAAAAATCCCTTTGAAATCATTACATACATAAGTTCAGACTTTTAAGGGTTAAAGAAATAATTCCAGTATTTGTAGCCATAAAAGACTCAGTTTATGAAAACACAGAATATTTAGTTGTCGTTCTGAGTAATTCTGTTTGTTTTCTATGCATGAATCTGCTGTCGAAATTAATTTCTTCTTTGAGGACACATAAACTGTCAATTACAGCTACTCCTAAACTTCGATTGGGGACAAAAAGAGGTTTTTATTGAGTCAAAAGCAGTCAAAGAAAAAAAAGAATATCAATAACATGTTTATGTGCATTAATTTTCCAAATTAATACATGAGTTTATGAATGTTGTTCTCAGCAGAACAGAGGTTTAAAGTATAAATAAAACTAATCTAAAGAAGTAACAACACATAGTAAACAGTTAAACAGAAACAGCAAGAGTTTTTCGGAGAAAGTGTTTTCTCAATAAAGGTGTAAAGAAAAACACAGATATATTGCAATTCATGACATATTATTGCAAGTTTGGATCTAGTGTAGACAACAAATTTCTCCTTTTGCTCTGCTGTAAAAAGAAAATATTATTAAATTAGAGTTATGAATCAAAATATTGGTATTTATGAAGGATTTGGACCTAAAATTCTTTCAGCTTGTGTGTGTAATGTACCATCCATCCATGTGAAGGTCATATTGTAGGACAAAAATGCTATTAAGTACCGAAAAATCAACAGTATTTCTATTCCTGTATCAGTAAACTGCTCAAACATTACTGCACATTTCAGGACTTACTGCTTAATATTTGATAGAAAAGCAATAAAATGTAGTAAGTGCCATCTTTAACAGGGTAATCTACAACTTAATCTCCCCAACATTGTGTATCACAATTTGCTGAAGACTTTTTAAAAACATTGCCAATCTGCTTTTTTCTTTCTTTATCAGGCATTACATTGACGTGAATGTTCCTCTCTGGTGTTTTCCTTTCAGACTAAATAGGAACATTATATACTTATTGCTTTAACGACAGCACTGAACTGAAAGGTTACCTAACCAAGTATCACAAGTCAAATCCAAAAACATTAAAAGTATTTTTTTCTCGAATTCGTGCCTCTCAGAAACTAATATAACATCCTTTTCCTGCAACGTGTGTTACCTTCAGTTCATCTGAGATGAAAACACAACTCAATACAAACACCAGAAACTATGTTTATTTATCAGAGTCGTGGGTTTTTCTAACATATCATGGGGTGCGTCTCAATGCTACCGGTGCTGTGATCAAATACACGCACATACTATTTGGGTTTTTTTTTTGTCTTTTCATGATATATTTAGTCACATTTCTTGTGGCCTTTCATACTTTACAGAGGAAGTCACAGAGGAAATAAGAGGCAGTGTGAGTAACAAACGGTTCTGTGAAAACCTAAACTGAATTTGATCATGTGATTATCTTGAATAAATTTGACTGAATATCATGTGCTGCATTTTAGATTTTCACCTCAAGGTTAATAAATGCTTCTCTTGCCAAAACAGTGCATATTTAATCTTCACTGCAGATCTAAAATCAACTGAAAGTGTTGAAAGAGTTTCACACATTTCACTGTCATCAGCTGCTCTCATGTAGCTCATGCTTTCTCTTTGCAGTCGCCACTTGGTGGTGCCACTAATCACACATCTTTCATTTCCCTGGTTTGCACACTGAACGTTTGCAGCATCAACTCAAAACAGAATTGTCTATTTCAGCTGTTATGTAAATTAGAAGATAAACATGGTAGAAAAGACTGCTGCAGCTCAGTTAGTCATTCATGCAAAAACACAAATGATTGAGCCATGAAACATTTAGTTAGTGCTCTCAGCATCATAAAACAATGATGGTTGCCAAGTGATTCAGTTATAAAACGAGATGCAATTTATTTTTTATGCACAACATTGACTTAAGCTAGTTTTCTTTAGATTTGCTTCAACTTTCACCTTAAACAGTCCAAAAATCCACTTTTCCTGCAAAACTAAGAGGGTTTGTTTATTTCAAGAAGTAATATTTCCTCAACCTGTCAAAGAACGCTTCAAATCAGTTAAAATCAACTGAAATCTGATGCATTTAGAGATATGAGTGACCTTTAACCTTAACCTTTACACATATGTTGTAGCGGCTATTTGTCATCAAACCTAATCAATTTAAAAGTGACTGAACTTAAGACTATCATAACTCAAATAACCACTAGGTGCACCATGGATTTGTGGTTTCCGCACTCAAAAACACAATGTCCATACTGTAGATGTATTCCAAATGGTTTATTTTCAGGCTTTCTGCCGGCAAAAAAACAACCAAGCTCTTTTGCTGTCCTATCATGATGTTGACTGTCTGACTGGTAAAAAACCTGAAAATAAACCACTTGGAATACATCTATGGTACGGACATTATGTTTTTGACTGTGCAAACCACAAACCCATGGTGCATCTGGTGATTATTTGAGTTATGTTAGCTTTAAGTTCAGACACTTTTAAGTTTGATGACAAATAGCCGTTACAACAATAATAAAAAAAAAAAAAAACATATCCCAGTGTTTTTCAACCTTGGGGTCAGGACCCAATGTGGAGTCACCTAGAATTAAAATGGGGTCACCTGAAACTTCTAGCAATTGAAAGAATAAAACTTACTAATAAAAATATATGGTGAGTTGAGAGAGACCATCAAAATACATAAGACATGACAAACTGAAGCTGAAACTGAAGCACTGTGGTTCTGTTTCTCTGTCAAATGTTCATTGTGGTCGGTTTCAGATGCTACAACTCTTTCATAATTCATAGTGTGAGTTATTGTTTGTTCAGTATTAACTGTCAGCTTTGTAAATGTAAGCTGGACTGACTGTACATATCCTGACCAAGGAAAATCACATTCTCACTTCGTGCAGTAATTAATCTGCACCGGTTTTTTCTGCCTCTGTCCATTATAATATACATTATATAGACTAAATGTAATATAAAATTAACATTTATTTGCAACATAGTATAGCAAACTATTATATGATCAAAAACAAATAAATTCTAGCAAAAAAAAAAAAGTCTCCATTTTGAATGTCTGGGTTTGCCACAAAATTGTGATGTTAAAATAGGGTCACTAACCATAAAAGTTTGATCACCATTGCCATAGGCCCACCGAGGTGCATGATGATCCACCTTAGTGCTGCATATTTACACCCAGGTGCCCATGGTCTAAACCAGGGGTGTCCAATCCTGGTCTGCGAGGGCGGGTATCCTGCTTGTTTTACATGTATCTCTCTTCCAACACAACTGATTCACATGATCAGCCTATCATCAAGCTCTGCAGAAGACTGATAATCACCATCAGGTGTGCTGGGAGAGGGAAACATCTAAAACATGCAGGATACCGGCCCTCGAGGACCAGGATTGGACACCACTGGTCTAAACCAATAAGACAAACAAAAAGGTGCTAAATACTAAAGAATGAAAGCAATAACTATGGAAGCAAACAATTAAAAATAAACAATTAGCAAAAAGTACTAAATTACGAAACAAAAAGGTAAGTTAACTTTAAACTAAAAACTGAATACAAAATTAGCTCCTACAATGTACATTCAATGTATTACACTGCAGGGAGATACAGTATATTTGTCCTAAGAGTAGCCCAGTACTCATGTAATGGATTCATGTCCCCATAATGTAAGTAAAACTCACCCCCACACAGACAAAACACTGGCAAAGACAGAAAAGAGAAACTGTCAACTTTAAAGCTGGGATGGTATTTCAGGTCTAGTGCCTCTGAATTGAAAAGGTGACAGAGTTTGCTGTTATTTTGCTCACAGAAGCTCCTCGTGCTTCACTTTAACCATTTCAAGCACATCAGCGACTACAGCTCTTAATTCAAAATGGTCTTATTTCACTGCAAGAGGAATGTGTGCAGGTGTTTTCTTTATTTTTTTCATTGGAAATGTTGCGACTTTTTTTATTTATTTTTTTGGCAGTGTCTTTAGAGTGCAGCTACAAAGAACAGCGAGGGGGAAAATTAGGGCATACAAAAAGAGCTCACTTTTATTTCTATGTCGTGCAAAACATTTGGCCCATACCTCCAGGGATTACAAGAGGCTGCTATATTTTAAACATTAAAAATATAACAAGGCATCAAGTAAAACACAGAATAAAGGACCAAGGAGAGGAGCAGCAATTACGATGATCTAAATTCTTATTATGATGCTCATTCGCGTATGTTTTCAGAAAACGACTGTTCTAAAGGAGTCAAGATGAACTCTGCAAAGTAAAGTTCATCCTGATAAAGCACATATTTTCACTAATCCAGACTCTTTGGTTGTTTGATAAGTATTTTTGAGCAACAACAAAGACTATTCTATTATATCCATCATCCATTATAAACAATTTCAATTCAAGAAAACATAGACGTTGATTAACCCATAAAGATCCAGTGCAACTTTTATATCAGCTCCTATATGGATTTTTCTTTCTTTTTAACCTTTAAGTAATTTATCACCATTTATTTTCTTTGATGGATGTAATTCATGAATGTAATAACTAATCCCATATTTTTCTGATGAAGTTTTATGTTTTTAATGATGTTAATAATGGTTACTATTTTTAGATTTGCATCATGAATAATATGAATTGTGATGGTCATGTATATCAGGTATTGTTATGTTCTGTGTTCTGTACTGTCCTTATTAGCTTGTCACCTTGATGGCAGCTAATGGGGATCCTTTTAAACACTAAGCATTTATTATGATATTACTATGTATTGTGCATTATTCAGTGTAAATAATGTATTTTTTCCTATATATAGTTGACTGATTATGTAGATGTTCGTGAAAACTAAGAGCAGATTCAAATATTTTACATAAAAACAGAGAAAACTGAAGAAAAAGTGACTTTTTCAGCAAAATATATCATTAACTGAAAAAAAAGCCTTAAAAACCGGTGTTATTTGTCAAACTCCATAGATTTTATTGGTGAAGCAATGTTACAGAAGATGACAACTCTGAACATCCAAATGAGTCAGATCTGATGACCATGAAAAGATGACAAACTGCATTTTACACCAATTATTTACATGTATTAATAGGATTAGTGAATCATCAGGAATTAAAACACTGGAGATGAGTAGATGCTTTTGGTCACTGGTGATTTTGTGGGTGTTTATGCGTTAAATGTAAATTAAATCTGCAAAATACCTGCATAAATGGAATCCTCTAGCTTAATATAACTCATAATAGACAACAACAGCTCATACAGTATGTAGGTCCTTTTTGCAGGTTTAAAAAGTTTAGCAGCCATGCACCTTGATTAATATATGTCTCAAAACTATTTTGGTCACATACACCACTGCCTTGAGGACAGGAAACAAAAAGATCGATCAAGATACAGCTTCAAGCCACTTTGTCCTCGAGGGAAATATTTCAGTAAAGAGAAGAGGAAAGGGGGGGGGGGGGATTTATAGACCAAAACAGAAAAGGAGGGAGAGGAGATGCCGCTAAACATGCACCACATCCTCCTGAAAAAGAATCTACGTCACATCAGATAAATGCATATTTTGCGAATTTATTTGTTCCGTGCTGAAAAAGTTGTATCTGTTTCTTTGATGCGTCTAGAAATAGTACGAAAAAGTCTCTGCATCTTACATCCCTCCTGGATTAATACTTCATAAGCTTCCAAACTGTTCCTCCTGGGACTGAAGGAAATGTGCAGCAACAGTGCAGCAATCACATAAAAAAAAAAAAAAAACACAGGCAGTGCGACAATGGCTTCATCTGCAAGACAAGCTCAAGAAGAGTTTTTGAAGCTGCCTGCGTGTAGTGAAGTTTTCCATGAAAAACCCTGTCCTACATATTCAAAACAGCTTTGAGCAAGGCTATGAAATTATTACATCAAACTCAGACATCAATGTGCTCTTTTCATTCCTGCCTGTGGTTAAGAGAAGAAACTTCAGTTAATGCTTCAGTTATACCTTGGTGACATATACTGTATGTCAAACCTCAAACACCCAGTTTACTTTATGGGTTGTATGAAAAATCCAACACTGTCTTGCAAAAATGTGTTACCTCTGCCAAGAAGGTTATGTGATCGCTCATGTTTGTCTGCCAGAAGGATTACACAAAAAGGTACTGCCTCCATTTTGATGAAGATGACTCGTGGAAGAGCATAGAGAACATTTCCAGTTTGCTTCATGAGAGCGAAATTATCAATAATGATAAATAAGTGACAGTAAATAAAATGAAAAAAAAAAGTACAGATAATAAATTTTTTATCCTGTTTTGTTTGGTGTCAACATTTACACATATGATGTCTGTTACTATAGATAGACAGACAGACAGAGAGACAGTTTGCCACCATTGTGTTGAACCCTTAGACATTAAAGCAGTGGAAGAAGTTTGGGGGGGTTTTTTTGTATTTTTTTTCCTACTTTAACCTGGTAAACAGAAACTGTATTTTTGGAACATTTCCTCTGACATAAGAAGCAGAGCTAATTCATGAACTGTGGAGGATTGTGGCTTTTACTAAGTACTGCACCCAAGAACAAATTTAAGGTACTTGTACTTTATACTCGCGCTGATTTCACAAGTAAATACTGTTCCTTTTTCTCCATATTTTGTCAGATTACAGTTTTTCATCACTTGCCTGCCCAGTGGAAAGAAATTTCTGCTGATATGTTGATTTTTGAAGCTGAGAAAAGTGTTATGAAATCACTCGAGGATGTTTTTTTCCTCCTTCATTTGGCCTTTTTATTATTTTTAAAGTATGATACTGAATCTTTTGTGCATGTTCCAACAAGTTCTCACTCTTTAACAGATTTCATCTGTGTTTTCATCAGTTCAGGTCCATTTTTACCCCTCAGCCCACTTCAGACTGAAGACGTCTTGTAACCATTTTGTTGTCCATCTGTATGTCCATTCAACAACGTAATCCCACTGTCTGTAGAGTACACTGACATACAGTTGGGCTCATAAGTTTACATACCCTCGCAGAATTTATGATTCTTTAGCCATTTCTCAGAGAATATGAATAATAATACAAAAACTTTTCTTTCAGTTGTGGTTAGTGGTTTGATGAAGCCATTTATCATCAAATAAATGTGTTTGCTCTTTTTAAAATGTACTAACAACAAAAACTGTCCAAGTGACCCCTGATCATAAGTTTACATATCCTAGTTCTTCATCCTCTGTATTGGCCCTGTCCCTTTAACATCAATGACAGATGGAGTCTTTTGTGGTAGTTGTGGATGAGACACTATTTTCTCAGATGCTAAAGCTGACCATTCTTCTGGCAAAACACCTTCAGTTCCTTTCAGATTTGGGGTTTTCTTGCATGAACTGCATGTTTGACACCTCTCCAAAGTGGCTCAATGATACTGAGGTCAGGAAACTGAGATGGACACTCCTTCACCTGCACTTTTTTCTGCTGTAGTTGATGACACATCGACTTGGGCTTATGTTTTGGGTCATTGTCATGTTGAAACATTCAAGACCGTC
>JAPTYQ010000002.1:14963928-14975511 GCA_029814465.1 Ostorhinchus cyanosoma | reverse complement strand
TGAGAACATCTATGCTGGACTGGACCAAGGACTCCACAAATCCACGTTTCAAGTCTCGTGTTTTTATTCTGAACTTGGAACTGTCTGTTTTTAGTTTTTTTTTAGCATTAGTTTTTCAAACACATGGAATAATCAATCATTAATACAGCAAAATCTTGGGTCTGACCTTCACTGACATTTCAGGCCACTTTACTACAGCGTGCAACTGTTTTACTGAATATTTCAATACGGAATATTTCTTTTTCAATATTTTTCAATAAGTCATGTACTGCACACTTGCTACTTTATCATTATTATTGCTATTTTTGGTCACTTTAGTAACTTTAACAAACTTGTTTATATATATTTTTTGCATTTGATGCATACTGCCTTGTGCTGCTGTACACACACTTTAATTTTCCCCTTGGGAGATCAATAAAGTATATCTTATCTTATTTTGTCTTTAAAAGTAGTGTAAAAAACTCTAATAAAGGACAGAATAGATAGTTTACTTTTAGGTGTTTCCTTTTTTAATTATTTATATTTTAATTACCATAATCATTCTTTATAGTTCTATTCATTTACTGAATTGATTTCCATTGTTTTTCCCTCCATTATTTACACAGAATTCTTGTTGTATTTCCTTTATTCCCTTTTTTTTTTTTTTTAGAAGTTGTTGAATTAATTGTTTTTATCACTGTTGCTTTCTGTGTTTGAAGCCTTTACTTCAAAGCCAAGATTAAATTAATACAAGTTGAATGAATCCAAAAATACAGTCTTTTAGAGTATTTAACCCACAAAGACCCTTTTCTTTATTTAACTATTTTAACCATTTATTACATTATTCTCCTCTGGATTTGGATTTTTTTTCCCCAGTGAAAATCAGGTATTTTCCTATATTCAATTTACTGATCATGTAGATGTTCATAAAAATTCAGATTCAAAGTTATGGGATATTATATCAGAAACAGAGAAAACTGAAGAAAAAACAACTTTTTCAGTCAAATCTGTCATGAACTGAACATAAACCCAGTGTGTCCATCCACTGTTATTAATCTAACTCCATGGGTTTAACTTGTGAATCAGTAGGTGCTTTTCCTTTGGACGTATGCGCAAAACCTTATCTATATTTACTAAATGTAGAAAAAACTGAAGTATGTAATGTCGGTTTTTCCGTTAAATCACAAATACGATCATTTGTATATTTATTATTGCAAGATGACACGAGAAATAATTTCATAAACATGGCAGTGAACATAAATATCATGTTGATTTACAGATTTATTCACTATTATTATGTATTAGCCCTCTTTCCTGTTCTAAATAATAATAATTAAAAAAAATTATGTGTTTTCCTGGTGTGTCCACATATACTGCGCCATGTTTCTTTTAAAACTCTTCCTCTTCGCTTGTTTTAACGTCCCTCAACATCTGTGTTTTTATTCCATTATTATTATTATCGATTATTTACTCCAGTTGTGGAAAAAGGTCTTACCATGGGAGTTTTGCGTAATATATCAATTGCACTACACCCCCCCAAAAAAATACCTCTTTCCAGCACAGAAACTTTTCATCAAAAAATGACAGTTTTGGTGAAATTGTTGTTTTTCCATTAGGTAAATTTTTATGTTCGATATATATTCATGCAATTTATGAGTCAATGGAAAAGTGACTAAAGTTGTAGGAAATTATGGTGTTTCCATGGTAACTATGAAGCTGCTGAACATCCAAATGGGTCATATCTGATGACCATGAAAAGATGACAAACTGTATTTTACACCAATTATTTCCATGTATTGATAGAATTAATGGATCGAAACAATGATTTAACATTTTATATCAGTAGATGGTTTTGGTCTTTATGGGTTAATTACCAGTTTTTCAGCAAAATTACAAAATAAGTAACTGGATCCACTGTAGGGACTGTACATATCCTTCTTCTTTTTCTTTCTGCATTTCTGTGCTGATAATAGTTGCAAAATTATTGCCATGTGAAAAAGAAGCCACTGTACATAAATAAATCTGCAGCTCTCGCTTCTCCCGTGGTGTTCGCACATTTGTGACACACAGCGATATCGACGGCACCTTCAAAATCATCGGGGTATAATGCACAACCCCATTTCGCACTGATATCTCACAGCTCCTGCACGTATTCTTGTATCTCATTTCCGATGTTCTCCCCCTTGGACCAAATCAACTCCGCCGAATATCAGCCACCTGTCAAAATCTGTTAAGGAGGCTCACATTTCATGAAACGCCTTATCTTGCCTCATGACCAATGTAACGTTATTTACGCCTTGCAAACAAAATGGCTCCGGCACTGTCGACGCTGATAAGGGCCTTTAGTCAGGGAACAAGGTGACAGCAGCCAGATTACAAGCTGGTGATTTACTTACCTTATTCATTCCTATGACCTAGAAAAGAAGAGCAATTTCAGCATACGTGGCTGTTGCATTGCAGACAGACTGGATTTACTGTCTGGGGTGTTTTATTGAATTTTCATCCAAATAACCGCTCAAACAACTTTGGTTTGATTTGAGAAAAGATTAGCCTGTAGATTGAAAGGCATAATGTTCAGTGTTCCTGAAAACCAAAGCCTGAAACGTTACGGCTCTGTGCTGACTGGTTTGCACCCAATTTCTGCTTTGTTGAAAATCAGAGGATCTACTTAAACTACTCATGTTTCACAAGCTGTGTATTTTTTTTATATAACCACTATGGGTCATGCTAATGTTTCTGGCACCCTGCTGTGTTGCATATTGTGTAGTCGCTCAAAGCCAGATCTTTTCTCCACACTTGCTTTTGTGCAGCTTTGGCACAAGAGAAAGGTTTGGTTGAAGGCATTATCATCCTGGATCATTCTGAATTTGTTTGTGTTTCTTTAAAGCGGTCACAGTCACCTTTGGTGGAGCAACAACAAGAGTGACGGTGGCTTTTTTCATGGATCATTTGCAATGAAGCATGAAGTTATGCTCAAAATAAACACAGCTCAAAACAGTAAAACAATAAAAGACATATGAACGAGAAATCAGAGAAATAAGTCTAATAATAAAAAATAATGTTCAGTTTGAAATCCCTGTTCTTCTGTGATTAAGTGAACTTTAAGTCTTTGCTTTGCTGGTTTTTTGTTTATGTTAATCTTTTTTTCTTTTTTTTTTTAAGCTAAAAGCACCTAATGCTGCACAAAAAAGCAAAGCCCAACTTGAGTGAACATAAGAAATATCATGATTTAGGAAATTGAGAAAAATGGGTTTTTTTTAACGCACAGATTGAACTACACATTCTTAATTCCTTAATTCCACAAATGCACACCTTTTGTAAATAATTCATTACTTTGTGTTACTTTGAGTCCCTATAAAGAGTAAGTTTGATGCGGTTAGCATATCTGCATATAATATATATACTGACAAATATATTTTAAAAATCTTCATAAAAATCAACTCTTGGCTATGGATATGTGGTGTTGTGGACTGTTGCTGTTGAATAAATAGACAAAAAGAGAAAGAGAATAAACTTGACAAAAAAACATCAGTCATCACTCACTCACTCACTGCGGTGCTTCTGTGCTTTAAAATGGGATGCAAACCGAGCATAAATCCTCTAGCTTACATTAAACTAGGTCAACATAGAGCCACAATGTCTCAAAGAATGGTTTTCATAAATTCATCTGCAGAAATATAAACATTCATTACATCCTCTTTCATATGATGCATTATTCATCCAAGAACAAGGTAAACAGATTTAGTTTCCATGTGCTCCACCACACAATAAATCCATGTATTTACTCACAGTGTATTTGTTCTCTTTCTTGATTTGAGGGAGGCGAAACACAAAGAGCGGAATGTCAGCATCAGTCACAGTTTGACAGAGATCTTCATCTGTGGGCATCATCATGAAGTTTTCCATCTGTTAGATGTGGAGAAGAGTGACCGCAGGAGGAACACCACTTTCACAACACACTACTTTTGGGATGTTTGCTTTGTTGTTTTTCTGACTTCATCCTTAGTCGAACCACTTTCCTTCTATTTACCTCCTCTTCAGTGTTGTGAATCTAAGTAAATATAACTGAAACTGTAAAATAACCCTTTGTTTTGATGAAAGAGTGACAAATCTTCAGTTGTTTGCTCTAACTTCTCTTTCTTTCCCAAACATTACTTCATCAACAATCAAGCTTCGTGCAAATAAACTGATCTATATGGATGAAATTGCTCAGTTTCCCCTTTAAAAGACCCTCATGCAGTTTACCACAGTGTTTCCTTCTTTGTCTACTTGTGCTCAGAATTGACTCCGAGACTGCTCAGAAAATGTTCTCTGAAAAGCTTTAAGAGGCTGCTGAGCTTCTCTTTATATGAAGTACGTCAGTTTGATAAACTTTTGTTTGATAATCAATGAGACTCCATACAGTATGACTCAGTCAGAAACCAGACACAGGCTGAAGTATACTGCCGTTTCTCTTTAGATAATGATGGAGAGCAGTCCTGCTGGCACTGAGAACAGTGATTCATGTGTTTAGATTATTAGAATTTGCAGATATGAAATGTTTCTTCAAACATCTCTGGTCAGATTTAAAATGAAATCATCCCACAGAGGTTATATAGTGTCTAAATTTTAATTACTTTTTTATTCTGGATTTCTTTAACTTTATTTTTATGTCAAGGAATTTCATCATTTTAGTTTTAGAGGGGTTTTGTTTGACATTTTGAGGAACATATTGGTTCATATAAACTAAAAAGAGTGGCTTGAAAATATATTTATGCTTTACAGAATGGTGCCATATTCTGTAAGTGTGTATTCACTCTTGGAAAGTCCATTGGTCGCTTATTTGATTCGGATTGAATGCAAACTTTATTTTTTTCATTTGGGTCTCATTGCCATGACATGTGACGAACTGCGCTGGCATTGGACAGAAAAGTCAGGGGTGGGGTGAATTTCATGAAAACATACATGGAGATCCTATGTACAGTGATTGTTTTCGGAATATGTATTATATTTTTACCAACACAAATTTACAAAGATAATGTTAACTATCAAGAACAGCTCATTTGGAGCCAGTTTGGTAAAACATGCATCTGACCAAATGTCATTGAGGTTCAGTCTCCTCTTTGCTCCACGTCTGTCCTCGGCTCATGGCTGCTCTACCCATGAGGCTCAGCTACGTCCAGCAGCTACGGTGGCTCATCAAGCACAAAAAGGCTCATGGTTCCTTGGTTTGTTTCAGCTTGAGGCTGGTTATATTCACACCAGAAGTGAAGCGGCCCAGAGTCTGTTTGGAAGTAGACTAAGACCACGGTCTCGGTGGTGTTCTTGTTTGACTCAAATCAGAGTTTGCAGGTTTGTATTCACACCTAAAAAAAGCCCAGAATTTCCGGGGAAATGAAGTAGGTCTGAATACACCCTAAGTATGTGTCTTTATTTTAAGCAACTGCAACGGAAACTGAGTGGAGAAACTAAGCTGATTTAGACCTGAAATTCTGTTTAATTTGAATTCATATTGTTTTATTCATTATAGCTCAGTGTGTGATATACAATGATATCTAGAGGTGAAATTACAGATTACAACAAACTGAATAGCCCCTGTGTCACTCTCACTCCTTTATTATACCCAGTGTTTGACCACTGTGAGTTTCAAGAAGCCCTGGGACCTGTATACTTTCATTCAACTTCTCTCTTAAAATGTAAGGCGGTAATCTTTTCTGGATTCAATTTGATCTCATCGATTTTAGGTTTTGATTTAGATTTTTTTGGTTTTGATTGACAGATCAGTATAACCTATTTATTTATTCATTCATTTTATTGTGTATTTGACAGGGACATTGTGCAGTCACACAATGGCACCAGAGTCAGCTGAGTGCTCATTTTCGTCTGCAGTCCCTGGGCAGGTAATCAGACAACAGTTACTACAGAATGTAAAAACAAGAAGCTTTAATTACAATAATAACAATGTAGCCTAAAAAATATAATTTGTTCAAAGTATGAATAGTGAATAGAAATAGTATTAAAAGGGCCTACTGTAGTTATAGCATTGTCTTTAAAAAGATCAAGCCCTGAGTGTACTTTAGTAGTGCAAAAAATAAATGAGCTAAGGCACCTAATTATGGTTACAGTTTTAACAGCTAACTTTCCTGTGAAGTCAGTCTTTCTGACTTTCTGCTCATTAAATAAAACATCTTCTTTTCTAACAGCACAAATATAGCAGTAGTTAATAGATGGTATTAAAGACTGTAAAATGAAATACCTGATCACTTGATGAACCAATAAGCTATTGTTTAGCATTAGCTAGTCCATTACCCTGAAAAAACACTCTCATCCTGCAGCTCCACCCCTTTTGTCCAAATATAGTCACTTCAAAACAGCCATTCAGAAACAAATGGGTGATGTGACAGTTCTTCTGTCCACTGATCATAGACTGTCTATGGTCCACACTCACAGTAGGTGACAGTAAAGTACCTTAATGATGCCGTCCTCTACCAAAGACAAAAGAAGTCTGTTCTGAGCTGCTTCAGAACATGGTGCAGTCTTTAGAAACAATCCTCTCACTCTGGAGACATAAGTAGCTCAATGGAAGACAACAAAAACACTATGGATCCCAATTTGCGTGTACAAATTTGTGAGCGCAATGTGGGGTTGAACCATGGTTTGCGGGTGATTTACTAAGAATGACTGTGTAAATGACAACAGGTGCAAAGTCTTGGAGACCGCCCTATTTAAGTGAGGAATTTGTGTGTGTGAGACTGGTTGTCATCATGGAGACAATACACTGGAAAGGCAACAGTGCACTGGAACGATTGAAAAGCAACGAAATGTAACATAATGAGGAGTTTTGTCATAGACGGTATTGCATGACCCCTCCTTGTGGCTGGCCCAAAACAACCCCCAGTTCATCTTTTTTTAATCACTATCATCAGATAAAGTGGAAAAGTAGCTTTTCCTACAACAGTTCCATGGGGGGGGGGGGGGGCACGTGGCAATTATTTTTTCTTCCGCATTTCCAAAAATGTTCCCATGCAGGTGAAAAATGCATTCTCTGCATCTTGTTTCATCGTTTCAACCCATCCAGACCGTTTGCTCCTCCCTTTTAGACGTGTTAAATATAGACACAGTTTCTATCAGCAGAATTGCTTTCAGGTTTGATAAATCACTTTCCGTGTGTTAAATTAATATATTTACATTTTCTCTTCCCAGCATATACACAATTGCATGTAAACGCCTCATATTGCATATTCATTGCTGCAAACGTACTAACTGGATGCAGACGTGTTATTCTGCACCTTTGAAAGACTCAACCCTTAGTGCACTGTTAGCAAATCACTTTGTACTTTTTTTTTTAATGTGTACAAAGAGTTTGCACATGTTTTTATACACGCAAACCTTTAGTAGATCCAGCCCTATATTTTTTACTTTCAGGTGATTACACACCAATGAAAACAAATATCTTTACTATCATTCTGCAATGAAATCCTCCTTAATCATACACCTCATATAAACCGAACCTTCTGACATGTCATTTTTATTTTTGCCTCATGTACCAACACTTTTTTTTTTTTATTGTCCATTTTACTTTTAATATTAGTTATAACCTTGACCTCCTCCTCTGTGTAAAATTCTCAAGTTAACCTGAGGAAAAAAGGGTAAAGAAGTTTTGATTTCAAGGCTGAACACTCGTGGGACACAAAGGTGCTAAGAGCCTTCAAAGTGCATGTAGAATCAGTCTTTCTTACTCGGTTTCTCCTTTTATCTGGTCTTGATGTGGCGTGCACACAGTCTTGAGGGGATGCCCACAGTAACGACCTGATAAGTGCACACGCTCGCGCTGCCATGTAGGCAGGGGGTTACACATACGCACTGATGGGTGAGAATGGAGCTTATTGAATACGTGGAGGTCCTACATGGGGAAATAGAGCAGCGAGGAAGAGTTATATGCACTGGCTCTTCTGCAGTGCTGGTGGACCGCCAGCTTCACCATAAGCAGTCAGTCAATAGGCTGACTCAACAGTGTGTGAAATTAAGAGGGAAATAGAAGTAGACAGACATTAAGCCTCTCTCCCACTTCCCTTCACCCACTCAGACGCCAGACAGCGGCTAATGTACCCCCCCCACACTCCCCCCTATGCACAGCTATCACACAAAAGCAAAACCACAGCTCTACTTCTTGTCGCCTGCTTCTCACAAACAGCCACGAGTCAAACGCAGACAGCTACCCTGACCTCTTCTGGCAGCACAAACGTAAATATGACACTGACAGGAATTTGTCTGTTTATGCAAGTTGCAGCTTTAATTCAACCTGCAGAGATGGACGTGCAAACATTTTACGTGCAGCTACACTGCAAAGAGCGCCATTCTGCTGTCTGCGGGATGAGATTTGCTGTCGTTTGTTGTTATATATGGAAATAATGAAAACACACAATTATAGCCTGTGATGATGAAAAAGGTTCTTGGCACCTGAAAGCAGGAGCAGACCTGAAAAATATCCAAACAATGCAGAAGACCGAAATCCACATGGCTGAAATACCAATGAAACCAGACGTCTATTGTCAGATGCCCACTGGGAAGATGTTTAGAATATCTTTTTCTTCCAGTGCCTTGATATGTTAATGCAGGTCTTGTTTTTGAGTTAGAAACAAAATCCTTTCTGCTGAGAGCCTCATTTTGTCAAAGCAGGGAGGAGTCACATTTCCATACGAAATGTCTGGGTTAGAATGAAACTACTATTAAGGAAATACTGAACAGTCTAATGATAAAAAAGGCAGTTGCCAAGGTAATATGCAAAACAGTCTCAATGACTCCAAGTTGAACTATGAGAACCACCTTCAAAATGGAGGCTGGAGAGTTCAAACGAGCACTGCTGACTGGAAAAAAATGGAAATAGGATTAATTAAACAACAGTCTTCTGTTTTAAAAAGAATCCTGCAAGAGCTTTGTGTTGTCTCGCTCGTTTTTTACTCCCAAGAGCATCCTGATCTGTGATTAAGAATTCATACTTGTTATCATCACTGACATTATTTTAACCTTGTATCCAAAGGGAGTGACAAAACTAAACCACTAGAGGGAGCAATAATGAACGCATGTGAAAATGGATTTAAATAAACCATTGTGCAGGTTTAATTTAGGATAGGTTACCTCTTAATAAACTGTTAAATAACCATAAACCTACACAACTGACTTTTTCAGCCTTCAAACTCTATTTTCCAGGTCATTTTGGTGGTACAGAAACTCACCCTTTGGTCATTGTTGCAGAGCGTCTGGATGGCCTGCACTGGCACTGCGCAACTTCTGAGTTAGAGTCCATACCCCTACACAAACAGAACTACAAAATGTGACTGCTTTAGCATATGTCACTGATACGTCACGTAATCGATGGATGCATGGGCTCACAGTGACCGGCAGTAACTGGAGTTTTTGAGCTTTTATGTTGGTTTTTAAGGACTAAAGGAGACAAGCTTCAGGGGAACATTTGCTTCCAAAAGGATTCACGGACTGTTGTGTCATGGCTTTCACAGAGACATGGCTCATCGAACAGGACCACAACTCCGACTTCTCTATTGATGGCTTCAGAACCCTCTTCCAACTGGACCTTAATACTGAAATTATGGGTAAAACACAGGGGAGGTGGGGTCCGTCTGAATATGAATGAACAATACTGCAGCTCTGTTATTATTTTCATTCATTACCTGAACCTGCTTTATCCTCAGTAGCCTATTCCAGTTACTTATGGGTGAAGGCGGGGTACACCCTGGACATGTCACCAGTTCATCACAGGGCTGACATTTAGAGATAAACCATCACTCTCACATTCACACCTCTGGGCAATTTAGATGAACTGATTCACCTGTCAGTGCATGTCTTTGGATGGTGGGAGGAAGCCGTAGTACCAGGAGAGAACCCCTGCAGACACGGGGAGAACATGCAAACTCCACACAGGAAGGCCCCGCCCCCATCGACTGGTGTTGAATTGAACCCAGGACCTTCTTCTGCAGCACCGGGTCACCTTCTGTCATCATCACAGAACAAATCTGTACACCAGACATTGAACTGTCATTGAGCCCATTTTACCTGCCCTGGGAGTACCCCCCCCCGAAAGTCCTGCCCCCACAAATTCAAGTTTGCAAAGTTTCAGGAGGAAGGGAAAAGGTAAATGAGCTTCACAATAGCAGGAGTCTTAGAGGTATCAGTAACACGTTTTAAGTTTTACTTTGCAAAGGGAAATGCTGATTCTGCCTCCCCCACTGTATTTGATCTGGGACTATCTCACCGGAGGCTCTGAACTTTGTATTGGGTGATTTTAATCATGTCTGTCTGAGGAAGATCCTAGTAATTTCTGTATGTCTCCTGTCTTGCCTCAGGAAGTTTATCAGCATCAAAGGCTTGTCAACAAATGCATGAGTATTACTGAGAGATTTTACGACGGTTGTTACAGACAATACTGTTTCTTGACTTTAGGGGGACCCTCTGAGCAAAAGTTCTGTGGTGTGGCTTTAACTTAATATAATGCATTTAATGGAATTTAAACACTACAATATTTCCCCACAGGTCTAGGTTACATTAGTTGGTTGTTTTTCTTTTTCCATACTTTTTCATTTCCAGCTCTAGTCTTTAGTTTTAATGATGTTTGAGAGGTTGGAGAATTTAATTACATTTCTTCTTGCAATTTTTCTTCTTGTCAATAAATGCTTCCAAGTATTTTGGATTATTCTGCCAGTTTACAGGCACACTCAAGCTCCAATCATTAGCTGAGTTCTGGATTTATCAGATTATGCAAATGAGTGCGTAATCTGATATGTGATATGCTGATTATGACAAATTGAATGAATATTGAACTAGACCCTTTGCCAATACATTAATGTCTTCTTTCATGTATACCTGTTAATCTGATTTCATCCACATTTCCCAGCTCATCTGTTGCATGGCTAAAAACAAAAAAGAAATCATAGAAAATGTAATTGTTGTAGTCTAACATTTCTGGAAGACAATAATACTACAAAAGAATCCAATAATGGGCTAAAATGTCTAAACCAAGGTTTTTGTATTATTGCTTTTCTGATGTAAACACTTCATATTCAATTATTACAGTTATCTGATTATTCCTCGTTCTAGAATTTTCATGGTCATGTAACCGGCTCATTGTTGCAGTGGTTTACATGGTTACCTATTCACAGTTTATCAGAATCAGAACACTTTTTTAATCCCAGGGGGGAAATAGTTGGGAGTTGCAGTCACTCCGTTCAAGTATAATAAAGTAGCAAAAAAAAAGAAATGATGAATATAATAGAAAAAGAGAAAATACGTACAAACACTCTAGAAGGACACAAAATTAGAATGGCAATTTATTCATGTATTATTATTTGTGTATAGTTTATTCAACAGGGACAGTGCACAATACTTATATTGTACCAGAAATAACTAAGAGCTAATATCCATCTATAGTCTCTGGATATGAAGGATAATATATATGATGTTACACTAGTTACAGACAATGAAAACCTCACATATTAAGATAAATGCATCACAATAAAATACCATACAAAAGGCTGCACTATACTATACTATACTATACTATACTATACTATACTATACTATACTATACTATACTATACTATACTATACTAT
>JAPTYQ010000002.1:14942223-14963828 GCA_029814465.1 Ostorhinchus cyanosoma | reverse complement strand
TACTATACTATACTATACTATACTATACTATACTATACTATACTATACTATACTATACTATACTATACTATACTAATGTCACCTCATGGTAAGAATATTAAAACGCCAAAGAAAAATCTGTGGTCTCTGTGTGTGGAGTTATTCATATTCTGTCAGTGTAGGTTCTCTCCAGATTATCCAGTTTCGCTTACAATCCATATATGTACCTTAATAGGTTAGTTGGGGGCTCTAAATTGCCCCTAGTGTGAATATGAAAGTGAATCATTATTCTTCTCTATACGTCAGCCCTGTGATGAACTGGTGAAGTGTCCAGGGTTTACTTCGCCTTCTCCTAATGTCAGCTGGGATAGGGTCTAGCTCCCCTTCAGTCCAACAGGGGATTAAACAATTGGGGGAAATGAATGAATGTATGAATAAAGCACTGGGGAGTGTTCAGGTAGGACTTGTTACCATAGCAACATATCAGGACTGCCGGACCACTGTTGTATGATATAGTTCCTTATACCACATAGGTCCACAGTCAGAGCAAATGGCTTCAACATGCTATCTTTGACCAGGGGGAGGCCTGTCCTATCTGATCGGTGGACTTAAAAGAACCATCAGTGATGACACCAGCATTTTTCAGAGATTTTCAGCCTGAAGCGTTTGGAGGGGCTGCAGAAAAAAGGCAAAGTGCACTGAAAGAAAGATGCCGATGCTTTAGTTGAAAAAAGACGCTGCTCTACTATGTGGACACAGATGTGCAAAAGTGCATCAGTCAGCGTGGGCCTTGTTAAGCTGAGGTGGGTCAGTCTTCTCAAATGGACTGTTAATCCCAGTTCAAAGCAAAGATCTGCGTAGACTCCGACCAAATATACGACATTTCGGGGGAAAAAAGCTGCGGTGGACTGGTTCATCTCAGCTCGACTCAGGTTTTCATCTCATCTCATGTCATTGTGAGTCTTTGCTCTGAACTAGGATTTAGATTCTTGGGATTTTTCCCCCCCTTTCACATAGTTTATTATCTTCCAATATGAGGCACTTGCTTTTATCTACAATAAAGACATGTTCAGAGTAAGCAGTAATTGCATATCAAGGCTCTGAATAAAATTCTTGTCCAACTAAAAACTATTTTTCAACACAATACAGCTGTTTCTATTTTTGCTTCATTTATTTATTTCTTTATTTTATTGAACTTTTTTCCTTGTTACAGGTTAAAAGCCAGGGAGAAAACTAGCAAAAAAAAAAGAAAAGAAAAGATTCTAGTGTTTTATTTATTTCAGACAATACCAAGTTCATCGAGTGTTTTTGTTTTGCTTAACCTTTCCTGTTGCAATCTGATTTTGCTCGGGTTGAGACACTGAAACTGCCGGCTGAAGATGAATACAAGCGGCCCAAGGCTAAGGGAAGACAATGTCGGTCGAGGCTCGTCAGATGGATATTGACCAAAGGCAAAGAAAGCTGATGGAATTTCATTGACCTACGGCAAACTGCAGTGTGTTACACAACTGGATCAATGTCCTCCTTCTCCCTTTTTCCATTCACCTCTCTGTAGGGGACTTTAAATGCTCAAACTTGTTCTTCTTGGGATGTGAGATGAGGCAGTGGAGCACCTGGAAGCGCTGACAGAAGTGTTAGAAAGTGCTGCTTGGGATTGTTGGTTAGTGCGTTTGATCTGCGAGACGGAGGGACCACGAGGCAAGGTTTCAGCTTCAGTTGTATATTCCTTTACTTCAGAGGGAATGTAAGAAATAGAGAGATTCTGTGATGTTGGAAGATCCTGCGCAGATGCCGCACATGCTCGTCTCACTCCGACGGACATTATGTATTCATGCTGTTGATGCGCTTGCCTCTATGTACTGTGACCAAGGTCAGCAGTTGAAAATATCTGATTAAATCTCCGCGGTTGATTTGTGTGTTTTGAGTTTTATGAGGACAAGCATGCTGGGTGAAAATCAATGACATACAACTGGCACAACAAAGATGATGTGAGCGTTTCATGTCTTATGTAAATCTTTTCCGTCTAAATCTGAGTGGAAAGAGAAAGGAGGCGTTAGAAGAGTCAGAATTTTGTTTGATCAATAAATTCTTGTGATCAGCATAGTCTCATTTATTATTAACATATATCACCTTATAGCCCAAGAGTCGTATATATTGACGCTTGTGGGAAGAAAAAAAAAAAAAACTCTAACATGTTAACCAAGTACTATGTGTTACATTAAATGTCGTGGCACAGTGTGTGTTTTTTTATGACATCTGCCTGCATTAAAAAAAAAATATTACGATATTGTGTTCCTATTCCATATATAGATCCCATACATAATTTTTCAGAAAAATCCGACGTGTAGAAGCAGGTCTTGAGTCGGGAGTAAAAGGAAAGGTGCAAAAAAGGAAACAGAGAAAAAAAAAAAAAAAAACAGAGATCCCTGGGGACTTTCCTGAAAATGCTTTTGAAGCCGACACCTCCTTTTTCTTGCTGCTGCATGATCAGACTTTTACCCTAAATGGACAACCTGAGTAAGGTAACAAACTGGGAGTAAGTCAACAGAATGAAGGTATATAAATAAAATACAGTTCGGGAATGCACAGTGTTGACATTCACATAGGAACATGACACAAACAGGCTGCAGAACCACGCTACTATACTCATGCTAAGTGACTGGATCAACTGGAAGTGTGATTGATTGGTGGTAAGGTTTAGGTTTAACCCTTTAACCCCTCAGATATTATTCCAGGTAAATGTGCTGCTATGAATTTGCATCAGTTTCAGTGTCATAAAAGCTGCTGTGTGTCTCTGTTTGTGTTCCTTTTCTTCAGTGGTTTTTGTTTTACTGTGTTTTAGGGTCAAAACAGGTGAAATAACAGAAAAAGACCAAGAGAGGAATTGAAGTTTGACAGGTTTTTAATAAATATGGTATTTAGAACGTACATCAATAAGAGATTTAGGTTGTACTGGAACACACTGAACAACAAAGATTTGAATTTGGGTCCAGTAGTTTTTCTTTTTGGGGCTTTTAAAATTAAAATTAAGGAAAATCACAACGACACTGCAAACAAAAGTAGAAATAAAAAAAAAAACTACACGGAAAATGGTGCTTTTAAAAAATAGCCCAAACATTTTATTTTTATACTGAGTCGGTTTCACTCACTGCTGTGTTTTAACAAAGAACAAGGTCTATTCTATCAGCAAATTTTGACATTTTTTTCTATTGAGCAAATGGTTGAATTTTTACGAATATTTAAAATAAATCCTACATTCCGAACACTCACCACACACATATCAGGAGTTAAAGGGTTAAGATTAGGGGTAAAATCCAAATAACATCCAATCTGCCCACTCATGGACTCACAATCTTAACAAAAATAGGCCTTAAAGTCTTTGAATCTGTATGATCAAATACATTAAAGTGATCTAAGGGAACACGCTGTGCAAGTCTGGATTTCAGCAGACTGTGCCTGAGGAAATTACCCACAGTTCATAGCCTCATGGTATCAAACCCTCAAGCATTAAAGGTTCAGTGTGTAATATTTAGTAGCCCATAGGAACTAGTCAAACAGCAGAACGCCCCACGCCTCTCCAGCCCCTGTGGTGCACACTGAAAATGTAAAAGGCCTCCATTAGAACCACTGTTAGTGTTTTGGTTTTGGCTCAATTCAAACACAGATGTACCGAACGTTGTGTTTCTACTGTCTCAACCAGGGCTGTCAAAGTCATTTTAGTCCAGGTGTCACATTTAATCAAATTAAATCTCAAGTGGACTGTGACAGGGAAATAATAGCCTAATGACAACTCTGAAAACGCAAAGAAAAAGAGCAATTCTTAAGATATAAAGAGCAAATAGGAGCAATTTTAACAATATTATACCTCAACTTAACATTTATATATGTGCATTACAACTTATGTGGATCTACAGATGTTAATATTGTTCAAATTTAGAACTAAAATGAGTTTGACAGCCTTGACTGTTAATATCTCCAGTATAATTTTTAAAGCTTTGTGAGTTTGTCCAGATCAGGTCCTTTGACAGGCTGGTTTTTGGTCCATGGGCTGTATATTTAACACCCCTGATCTAAACATAGCAGCCTCCATGAACCACTCCCTTGGTAAATATAAGTAACTAATTCTAAACTAATAAAAACTCAATAATGTGCATCGACTTAAAACATATCCATTTCTGCCTTAACTTTAATTTGTCATGGTTTTGTTATTTTTAGAATTTTAATGTCATGTATATAGCATGACATTATAATATTGTCATCATTGTATATTATTGTAAATTTCAATAGGATTTAATTTTATACCTTGTGTTACATGGGTGAAATATTTAACTTAACGGTGAAGAAGAATGTGCCATGTGTGTGGTTTTTTTTTTTCTGTTTTAATGTGCCTTAATGCAAAGACCGGCACTCAAGATTTGTTGAGACTTTTAAGAGGTATTGTAATGTCTCTAATAATGCATTAATTCATAATTATGTTTGCAAAAAATTGTGTATTTTTGGACCTTGTGTGGATGAATTTATCTCCCTGTTGGTAGTGCAGCCGGTGAGATGTGTATTTATATTAGATTGTATTTATGTATTTGTGCCAATGAGTTCTGTTTCTGTTTGTCTGCTGTTTATTTAGCAGGACGTCTGTTCAGTGTGTGGAACAGAGGTCCTGCGTATTTTCTAGAGGGAGTGAAATACCCTTATACTTATAACACTTAAAAAATGGTAAACAAACAAGCATATGGGATGGGATGATGTACCCAGAAGAAACAAAGAAACATTATATGGACAAGTATATAAGACCGCACAAAGAAGGATTCACAAAGAACTCATGAAATAATACTTCAAGCATATGATGTATAACACACCTTTATTCATTATATATAATACAGTTGTTGTGATAATAACATGCGGTTGACTCTGTAAGACAAGAACTTGGAAGACGATCAGATCAGGCCGTCGGTCGCCAAAGCACTTTCAACATGGATGACTTAGAAAAGCCCCAAACCCACACTAGTCCCAAACATGTTTTGGTGTTGTCAAGATAATACAAAATATGTTACAAAGTTGTCAAAAATGAGGACATCATCTCATCTCATCTCATCTCCTGTTTGCAGGGTTTTTCCTACACAGACAATTATGAGGCAGTCACCTCCATCAGATTCTGTCACCTCCATTTCTCGACAAACTTAGATGAAAACATATTTTGTAAGAGGAAATATACCTTTACTGGTGTAGAAAGGAGGCTTTTGAACTCTCTTGACGGGGGCCAAACCAGTCATTTACAGAAGTGATATTTTTAATTAAATTTTATCTGTCTAAACTGTAGGTGTGTTGGTTTGTAGTAACAGTCACAACAGGTTTAATGTGATCATTTTGTTATTTTTTTTGTTTATAAGACACATTTCTTGTGGCCGAAGGGGTATTGAAATAGTTTTGTCGTTTGTTTGTCTGTCCATTCCAAGACATACTCGTATTATTTGAAGAATGCACTGAGATATCTGCACCAGATTTATCCTGTAGATGCACCTTGTCATGGTGCAATGGCCTTGTGCACTTATAATATCTGAATACTTTCAAATATAAATATGTATGCAATAAGTTTTACACACATTCTGATACACTATATTTGGCAGAGGGATATTAAAAGTGTGCAGCATGTTATGTTTACTTGAGCCAGTTGAAGACACTGTACAGATGAACAGAATGCTACCATCTCTTTGAGGGAAAATGATTGGATTTGGTGAAATCTGAGAGGGTTTTGTGACTGGGTTTTAGGATGGAGATTGGGACTGGGCCTAAACTGCCTGACAGAGAATCTTCCAATTGTTTCAATCCAGCAAAAAAGTATTTACCAAACTTTCTCTAATTCTTCAATGTTCTTCTGCCAAAAAAGCAGTGGCAGATATTAGACTAAATAAAACCATGCATCACTACAAAATCCCAGACAAAAACAGCTTTGGCATGTAAAAGTGTGTAAAATCCTTAACAAAAAAGCCGAAACCCACAGATCAGTGTTGCTTTAAATGTGACCTAAATGTTCTTTTATTGGAAGCATGCTTACAGTGAACAGGTTTATTCAGGGTATAAGGACAAGTTTTGACTTTGAGCAAAGCAGATGTCATGTATATTCATCATTATACTTGTATGAAAAAATTAAAACAAAGTTACTCAAGACTGAATAGAAGTTTTTAGAGAGTAAAACTGATTAAATGTCACCAACTCCTTCTTATGCATCACAAAATAGAGTAAAACATGTTTACATAAATGTATTCAATGTGCATTTTAAAATTTTCAGAAAATCTATGTGGAAATGGCAAAAAACAACAAAAACTCCAAACTTTTTTTTTTGCTTGATATCATTTTTCTAAATTTTTTACATCCAATTAAACCCTGAGATAACCTTGTGGTGATATAGGGCTCTACAAATAAAACTGAATTAACTAAATGTCCATGGAAGAAATGGAAACAGCCTTTTCAATAAAAATTCAAACATTTAATTCGTGATTTGTCAGCTAACTGATCAGCTGTTTGCTTTGCGTTCTCCGATCTTCTCATAAATTGTGAAAACATGTCTAGTGTGGACTGCAGGAGATCATAATATGTTTGTTTGATCTGTGGGAGAAAAAAAAAGAAACAAGATACTGAAAAAGATACAGAACAAAATGCTCTGCTTCTTCTACTGTGTTTATCGGTGCTGTACATTATGCAGCCTACAGCGCCACCTGCTGGCAGCTCCACCCAGACTACATGACACGCTCGGAACGTAACTTACATTTTTGTTTTGCTGAGATTTAATCGGTTTGCTTCAGATTTGTTTGACATTTCATGGAAACATAGCTACACTTATCCAGGATGAGAAGAGGCTTTCAACGGTCATGTCTCAATTAGTGGAAGGATTACATTATCATTTCCAGGTGAGGAGTAATACATCAGCCGTGCAGGTCATTGGATTTCAGGACTCGCAGGTGAAAGGATTTGGTCAGTCATCAAACCACCAATTGATTTTCCTCTCTTTGTTTGGAGAACTTGGCAAAAGGCAGAGGGAAATTTCCCTCCCTCAGCATCCTGATTGAATGTAATTCTATCTTCATGCAGCAAACACACATGCCACCTGTTCTCTATTTTCTTGGGTTGACATTTGGGGATATGAGATACATTTGCAAAATACTTGTTTAAAAAAAAAAAAAAAGCAGTAATGGTATAGAGAGCAGTGCAGTCTGGATGAAAAGAATGTGGTTCCAGGGTTCAATTAAATCAACCTTTATTCTTATTACTGCCTTCCTTCAACACACTCAACTGCCTCCCTGTAAATATCAAGTTCAACGTCTCCTTAGAAAAACCCTCATCTTAATTAAAATATCATTAATGTGTGTTTTGTTGTTCACTGACCTGGAACAGGAGTGTGTTCAGCACCATAACATCACTACCAGGGGAGCAGCCGACACATGGTTTCAATATGCAGCAGCCCCGGCGTTTTAATAAAAGGCACCACAGAAAGCAGAGTTTTCAGTTGTATTGTAATGTGATACTTGAGTGATCACATATGTCGCAGAGCTTTGATTCGAACCACATGCAGTATGTACACAGAACATTTTTTTGAGTTTCTGGAGAGCTGAGGCATTATTGTGTCAGCACAAGGGTGATAATGTTTTCTTACAAGCAGAGTAACATTAAAACATGTCTCCAGAGGGAGTGTTAGGGAGTAACTAGTCACGTGCAGCGATATTTCATAACTACAAAATAAATAAAAATTGTCTGTAAGGGAGACAGTGTTACTTCACAGGGAGTGGGCCTTTCTATGTGGAGTTTGCATGTTTTTTCTGGTACTCCAGCTTCCTCCCACCGTCCACAAACCTGCACCTTAATTGACTAGACTTGATCCTGATCTGAGTTTCCGTCTGCTGCAGGTGTCCCGGGTTCTGGGGTAGGCAGCAGTGTCTAACACCTGCTCTCCAAGAAACTCTGTTCAGTGGATCGATGCTGGTCGGGGTACGTACTTTCAGATCAGCTTTGATACATTCAGACTAAGTCTTCCTCGGCCTCCCACCTGCTCTGGAGCTGGGAATCGACATATTCATGACTGTGTTTATACATGAAGTGGTGCATTCGACGTGCCCGTACCATTTTAGTCGCCTGGTGCGTAGAACTGTTGTCAACTCCTGAAGTATATAGTGTAGCAGAGGAGACATCATCATGAGGTTTGACGCCACAGATCCAGAAGATCATGGATCTGTCATTTCAGCATAGCCGCTGTAGGTCTGAAACCATAGGCCCCTTAGTTTCACTTCCATGGAGTAAAGCAGAGCAGACACAAACACAGAACACTTTTCCTCTGGTCATGATATTTTCCTTGGGTCAATAATATTGGTCTAAGTCACTCACAGGTGTGAATGTGAGAGTGAATGGTTGCTCATCTGTATATGTCAACCCTGTGATGAACTGGAGGCACTTCACTGTCATCTCCTGGGATAGACTTTAGCACTTTTACAACCCTCGTGAGGACTACACAAATAAATGAATGAATGCTTAAGAAAATATATATTTTCAAGCGCATTGACCCATGGGGAACCACATCTCAGTTTAATACCAGTCTAGAGACTCAAGTTAGTAAATGTGGCATTTCTGTTTTTGCTGCACTTCCTGTCAACTGTCATAGGCAACGCAACGTGATTGTAAGTATTGATCTGTTTGAAACCTGGAACTTCACCACTAGATGTCACCAAGTATTACATGCTAGAACTTCTGAGTTGTACGTTAGCTTAAGGCTCTTCAGTATTAAAGACACTTCTAGAATCTGGTGGGATCTGCTTCTGCATGTCGTCCATGCTCTATTTCTCAAACAAGATTAATGAAAATTGAAATAGTTTTTCTGTAATCTGGCTGACAGATGGTCAGACAGACCGACAAACAGGAGTAATCATATAACCTCGCTGCCGGAGGGAATCAAAATGTTGGCGACTGCTGCATACAAATACATTCTACATGTAAAGGCTTACATGTTAAATTTAACATCAGGCTGTTGTTTTGCATCTTTTCACCACTTTGTACAGTCAGAGGATAGGGTGACTTATAATAGCTGCTTCTACTTCAAGACAGGTTCCACTCATTTGGCTGTATGCACTCCATCAATGCAGTGTGAGTGTTGTTTTGATTGGTTCTCTTGATTGAATTTTCATGGCCTCTCATCTCTTAATCTAATCTGTGCAAATCATTTCTCTAAGCAACCTGAGTCTAGTGCGCCTGGCTACGACTACCTGACTACAGGTGACCACGTCTTTGGACAAAATGCTGGAAAATTTAGTGCAAAATTCACGCATTAATACAACTTTGACAGTAAACATTGTTGAGTACTGTGTGAATAAGAGAATTTTATTATGCAATGGCAGCAATAACACAAAACGATGCAACACAATAATTAAAAAATACAACAGAAAGACAGTCTGATAAGAAAGATAAAGATAGAAAGATAGAATTGTAGAAGGAAGTAAAATTAGCAAGTTAAATATTAAGAGAGTTGAGAGGTTTATATGGCCTGTTTATGGCCTTTAGAACTTTTACTGCCCAGTTTAATTTAGATATGAAATCAAAATGTTACTGTATATAATCATAGTTAAACCTGCAGGAGCTGAAATCACTCCCTCCAGTTGTAAAAGACTAAATACACTGTACATATAGGTGACTTCTTAGTAATTCATACCCCACAAATATAGAAAAATGAAGCCATGGTTTCAAAATCAGTTTCAATTTTATGTGGCAAAATTGCGGGAATTTGGAAAAAAAAAGGTGTGAAGTTACAAAAATGTGAACTGGAACTGGAAAAATATGTGTTTCAATGAAAAAAACTGATTCGTTTCCCACACCCTGTTCTAACTAGGCTACTATGAATGAAAAAAGTAATTACATCCTATGATCAGTGAACATACTAGAAGTAAGCGTACACTATGACACAGAAAGTGCTGGTTCTGTTTTTGTTCTTCATGGCTCAAACATGGCACAAGTACGTCACAAATGTCAAAAATAAAATAATTGCTTCCTGCTTCACATCTGTTTCAGGGCTAGTACAGCCTTTCTGTTCATAACATTATTATCACTGCAGCAGAGACCATTTTCAAATGTTTCACGCTGGTAAAATGGCTCCAGCGTCAATTTTCCCTTGTGTTCCAAAGTACAGTTGCATGGGGTGTAAAAATAGTACGCCGCCACTTTCGCATAGGACATCGAGGTACTGGTTTGCGCTGTCTTTTGCAGATATTTTTGTCGGCAAATGAGCTGCCTTTTTCATCATCTTGTAGGATTTTTTTCAGAGGCTTGTGGTTACTTCGTCTTCAGTGGACGCACGTGCTATTGATGTCGCATATTACATCACTACTCGTGTCAAGTTACAATGCAATACTTTTTTAACTTCCTGCGGAGAAATGTGGGGATTATGAAATCATGCGACCTCCGCTTATTTCATGTATTTTACACAGAAACATGCTATTATTGCAGAGAATATGCACCTTTTGTGAAAAAACGCGGATCCCCAAATAAAGTGCACTGTTTACTTGATTATACATTGAATTATCGCATAATTGCGTTTTTCTGGAGGGACTGAATGATGAGTATGTATCGCTGTCGTCTTGGCCAGGTCTCCCTTGAGAAAGGCATCCCCCATCTCAATGGAACCAACAGGGTAAAATAAAGGATATGGAACATTCCTTTTCACCTCTCTGTGACCTCTCACCCAGTTCCTGCTCCACCCCTGATGAGCTGATTCACCTCACCTGTGAACACACCTGTGGCTCATCAGGGGAGGTGTTTAAAAGCTCAGCTCAAACCTTCAGCCATTTCCAGATCGTCTAACAAGACTCTTCAGTGTCATTCTCTGCCTGTTTGATCTGACCTGTTTTGTCTGTAGTCCTGACCCTGCATGACCCCTTGGTAACATACCTGCTTTTGTCTGACTTCGATTCTGGATTTGCTCCCTGACCACATCTTCTGCCTCTGGTTCCGTTCTGCCCTTGGCTTCCCCCTCGCTCTGCCCCTGCCTGCTTCTCATTGGCCCTTCACTAACTGTGAGTGTTGCCATTTCTACGGCTTGGATCCGTACGTCTCTCCCACCTGGAGCTCCTCAGAGCGCTAGCACTGCTCCCCTCAAATACTGTGTTGAACTCCCTTTATCTGTGTACTCGTGTATTAATACATACTATTATAAATTGAATGAATTCTGTGGTGGTCTGCATTTGGATCAAATCTGTACTGGTTTCAGGATGAACGAATAAAAAAAATGAATAATAACCCTTTAGTGCATAGCGGTCACTACAGTGGACTCCTATTCTACACTGCAAGTCATACAATTACTGTAACTTTGCTATTCTTGGTAAATCTGATCTGCAGTAACATGTTTGAGTAAATCAACTGCTCGTTGTAATTAGACTGCAATTAAAAGTTTTCTTAAACACTTTTTTGGGGCATATTATTATCTCCATGAACTTAGTATTAGAGTATGTCAAAATGTGAGAAAATATCAAACTGGCTGGCAAGATATTGCTAATTGAATGTAAAAACAAGTGTGTCCATCCACTGTCATTGATCCAACTCTGTGGGTTTTACTAATGAATCAATGTTGTAGAAGATGACGGTGTTTCCACGGTAACAAGTGGGTCATATCTGATGATCATAAAAAGACGACAAACTGCATTTTACTCCAATTATTTACACGTATTGATAGAATTAGTGGATCATCAGTTTATATCAGTTGATGGTTTGTGTCATCAGTGGCTGTTTGGGTCTTTATGGGTTAAATAAAAGTCAAAAGAGGAATAAACAAAAAAAACCAAAACATTTTCTTTTGGCTTCAACACCTTTTAAGTAAAATAAATAAAAACACCTGATACAGCAGACATGATGTAAATGTGTATGAACCGTCAGTGGATACATGGCACTTCTTCACTGGTGCTTTGGGTTTCTATGTGTTCTCCTACACGTTTGCTACATCAGAACTACATATAAGGCATTTAATCACTCACTGGATTTTTAACAAGGTAACTAGTCATCCGTGACCTATTACATTTCACTTTTAAATTACCAAATTACCTCAGCTGTGAAGTCAGGAACAAATGAGACTATTCAGAAAAAAAAAAAAAAAAAAGAGCAGTTGTCAGGTTTTTCTCTTCGGGGAGAATCTGGGTCTGAACCCTGCTGTTTGTCCATCTCAGTATCAATATCTACATGGTTTCCTGCTCCCCTTGGATGGACACACCAACTCAAACACTCATACTGTACGTGTGCTTGCATGGAGGCTTCTAGATTTCCTCACATGTGCACACAAATCACACTAATGTACACAGAAGTGAAATGGAGTCAGTCGTGAACTTGCATGTTGCACACACACACACACGTACAGGGGAGTGGGCTATCTGTGGGCCCATGCTTCACCCATGCAGAGGTGTCTGTTAGCAGTGGGAGTTATCATTGGCCATGGAGGCTTATTTCTCTGCCAGAGGAGTCCATGCCAGGAAATGACTGATAACAGAGCACAGCGATGACTGGCTCGCACAGCAGCGGCGCATGTAGACCCTGGCCGAGATGAAGGAATGATGGGAGTACGTACACATACATCACACAGCAACGGCCCTGCCTCCCTTTAGCCTTTTTGCTAATGACATGTACATTACGTTCCATTTGCTCTGAAAGGGTAAACAGGATTGAGAAAGCAGTTCACTCAGAGGTAAAACCACATTTCTCTGATCTAATATCTTGACGTTATTTGTTGCCATGTCAAGTTGCAAAATGAAAACACTCACAGATATAATAAGCGTGGAGGGAAAATGATGATTTGCGTGATGGCCTGTGAGAGAATCGTACGTTTCAGTCATATGCTGTGGTATTTAATTTGGTGATTCGATTTATTCAGTGTAATGTCGTCATCTACATCCCAAAGTGCTTTGTGTTTGTATGGGGGGTGAATGGGAACAGACTCCAAATCTTTCATGGCAGCTGAAGGATTTTTTACGACTATTTTTTTTTTGAAAGCCAAGAAACTTTTCCTTTTTTCCAGGAAAGCTCAAGCGGTTATTACAACAAATGCTTCTGCACAATTTCCGGAATGCGACTGGATGGAACATGCATTTGGATACTTCCAGTCAGACATTTGAGATCTGCATCAGTGTGCCTCACAGATCCTGGATTCACTCTGGGAAAACCTGGAGAGGAGACGAATGTTTCCCAAGGGTGGCAACTGTTGACAGAAAAGTATTTCAACCATAGTTTGAACAATTTACTTATGATATGACTGTAAAGTCTGTATTTTTATTACCCTGCAGCCTGTTATTTTCAGTTCAGTTTCTTTGTTTCATTGTTGGTTAACACTCTAGCAGTAAAACTATTGGTTGAATTCATACCAGATTGGGTTTATAGATTGCCAGTGACCCAGAATAGATCTCATTCCATTTTGAGAACAATAGGTCAAATTTCAAAATTTTTTTAAATGAATTTTTAATGGGCAACAATGTCATTTTAATTCTATGATTGCTTTCTTTTTTTTATTTATAATTTTTGTAGCCAGCTTCTGTTTTTTTCTTTTGTTTTTTGTGTGTAAAAACAGAGTTGAGGCAGCCCATCCCCTTCACAAAAAGCCCAGTCTGCTGCGATTGGTCTCCACCTCCACAGCAACAATCTATAAAAACCGAACAGTAACCTCCGGGGCTGAAAGATGAAGCCATCTCAAGACTTCAAAACATCGTCCACAAACGGCACAGGGGCTTTGTCCACTCTTTATGCACAATCTAAGATAACGACTCAGAACCGCGAGCAGCTCATAGGTCCTCTGCATGGGACAAACCGTTTCACTGGAGACAAAATTCAAATACACTCAGGGCTACAGATTGAACACTTTCTAGGAAATTACTTCTAATATTCCTTTAATTAGATTAGAAACTGATTTTATTTTTTTTCATACTGGCAGAAAAAAATCACACGAAACACTTAAACATAGCATTGAATTTCATGGGGACTTCATATTGTTGGTTTTGCTGTTTTTGTTTTCAGTGAAGAGTTGCAGTTCCCATTTCAGTGCTGTTGATCTTAACAATTATGCATGTGACAAATAAAGATGTTGAATCTTTAATAAAGCTCATGAATGTAGAAGAAGCAAAACAACACTATAACAACAGTACTGAAGGTATTTATTCATTTTAATGGGGTGAATGTTCCTGAAACGCAAACCACAACTGTCTGAAAGCTCTAGTAGATGTTTAGATGAAGGTACAGCTTTCACCTTCATCTGTAAATCCAACTCTTAATGTATGTTGTCACCCAGTGGCTCTTCAATAGACAACTCTTTACTGTTAGACACACCTTCATTCACAGTCATTAGGCCCTACATCACCACATGAATGTACCTTTTAATGGTGACAATTATGATAACCGCACTCCCACTCAAAGCTCCCAGTTTGTCTTTAACACTGGAAAAGGACAAACCACCACCAAGTTCTTCCTTTAAATGAAAGGGCTTTTGATTCAGTGTTGGGCTGTCAAGGCTGCACAGAGAATATGTACAGTCTTGGAAGAGGCTTTTTATTTGTATAGCATATCTTGTTTTCAAGGTTACTTGTATAATATAAAAGGCAGAGTTATCTCAGGTTAGAGTGCATGTCAACACTGAATAAAAGCTTTTAAACTTAGTTCTAATATGAGTGTGGGATGGGAGGTATGCACGAGGATTGCGGAGGAAACTCACATATAAATGTCTAATGAAACTGAATTAGAAAAGACTTTTAGCTGTATGAGGATACATATAATAAAATAGAATTAATCAGCTCATTAAAATGTTGCTGATTATTGTTCTTTTAGATCTTCCCATTTCGGGTGGCCATGTTCTCAAACACCGTCCACCACAGAAATCTGAAAGAAATGCCTAACATTATGGTGCTCCTTAATTTTAACTTTATTTTCCAGTTAAAATATTCATTCATTCTCAGAATTGTTTAGTCCTCATGTGGATCATGGAGGTGTTAGAGCCTATTGGTGACAAATAAAGGTGGGGTCCAGCCTAGATGTGACACCAGTTCATCACAAAGCCACTATTCAACCATTCACTCTCACATTCACGCCAATGGGTTTAAATCAGTTAATCTATAAACGTGCATGTCTTTGGATGGTGCACCTAAGGAGAAAATGTTTTGTGAGAAAAAAGCCATTAAATGTAACAAGTTGTGATACTTTAATGAATTTATTGAAATAGTTTGATTACTTCTTAAAAGTCAAGGTTAAGCAGTGGAACTTTCAATCATTTTTTTTTTTTTTATTTATTCATTTTTTTAAAGCAGGCTATGAAGCTGAAAAGTCCAAAAGGCTTCACTGACCCACATCATCTGGAAATCTGCCAAAATAAAAGCATTCCTGCGGCAACAAAGATGCAAAGCAACAGAATGAATGTTATAGTCTACATATTCTAAAATAAGCTTTCTGTTAGAAATGAAGTCAGACGTGGCCCCTTTGTAATTACAATAGAATCACATTTTTCTCTCAGTAACTGATTGCGCTTCCGTTTATTTGACCATTTATATATCAGTAGTTACTCTCAAACCCCCAACTTACAATCAGTGTTTGAGGTTTTATAGCTGTGAACAACACCTGGAGTAGTGTGTTGTGCAAGACTAGTCCTATAATAAACCACACAGGATGCTGACCAGTCATGTACTTACCTGAAGACATGTATGGACACTATTTATTATGTTATGAGAAACTGCAGCAAAACCGACCGTCTCATTTTTTTTTTTTTTTTTTTTAGTGTCTATATTTACCGGTCTGCAGAGATTATGTTTGAGCGTGGATGCATTTCTCTTTTTGTGTTTGGAAGACAGAGAGAGAGAGAGAGAGAGAGAGAGAGAGAGAGTGCATGTGTTATTTCTGCAGGGCTTCACACATTGAGTGGACAAACAATCTATTCCAATTAAAGCGAGCTGCAGCCCTGGTGACTACAGAAGGGGCTGTGCTCCATCGGATCACATCATCCTTTGAAAAACTACAGAATGGGTGATTGTGATTTGGAGGAAACAGGCCCCTTCAGGAACAACTAGTGTGGGCTGGCAGCAGGGGTGTGTATGTGTGTGTGTGTTTGTGTGTGTGTGTGTGTGTGTGTGTGTGTGTGTGGTGGTGTGCGGTGGGGCTGGCTCCAAGTTAGTCCAGAAAGTTCCACAACTGATCATGTTACAGCGGAGGTGGAGGGAGGCACCGGGAGGAGGGCAAGGCCATTAATCCTGGTTGTAGCTCCGGTTTACCGCTCTTACTGCATGTGGGGAGAGGAGGCAAATTAATTATGTGGCTGAGATTAATTAGGTGATGTTAAGGGAAATCTGTGACTGTAAAACTTTAGAATGCTGCACAGCTGACTAGACTAATGGGGCGTTCATTAACTCTTAATAGATGCAACTCTCCTGTTGAGAAGTGTGTAAGCACAGCAGCAATACAGGCGCGTTCAGATTGTTTTTATTGATTTATTTGAGTCAGATGTGATTTTTTTTATTTAGCTATTTTTTGAAGACGGTATGAACAATAAACCTCATGTACATTTTGGGCTACTTCTGAACATCTTCCAAAGTGAGTTTCATGTCTTAGTTCTGTCTATGAACAGTCAGATCAGATCAGTCATTTACAAACAGAAACACTGGATATAATCGCCTCCATTCATGCCATTCACTCACTTCAACTGCACATAAATGTAAGTATAAATGCTGTTTTCAGTGGACCCGGTTTGATCTGCAACTCTGTGATCAAAGGTGCAGGTTTTTGCTATTTTTTCTATATAACTGTGTGCTGTCGTGTTGTGCACTGATGGGTCAAGTCCAAAGTCATTCAAGTTAGAATATCACATGGGCTACACTGTGGGGGGAAAAAAAAATTAAGTTTGCACTCAAAGAATGAAATCTCAGCTGAGTAATAAATCACTTCAGCAGAAAGGATTCAGGAAGCTTAATCTAAGAGCACCTGCATTAACTTGAGCTTAACACTAACACCATTCCCAAGTTTCTTCATCTTGTTCTTGAATTTTATTTTTATTTTTATTTTTACCTTTGACTGTGATGTTGATGGAAAACGGGTTCACACATAGAGAGTTATCTGGAAACTGCATCAGTCCCTGTTCACCTCAGAGGAAGGTGACATTGACATTGTCGGCTCTATTCTTAATTTTAAGTAAAAAAAAAAATAAAAAAAACTGCACTCCTGTAAGTTTTTCCAGATGTGACAGCTGGAGACTTGACACTTTCAAAGCTGAATTTGCCAAATCTATGTTCATGTTGCAAAAGCCAAATGACACAAGGAACTCTGATAAATTTGCAATCGAGTTTACGCTCCCTTGTGCCTCACTCTCTCTCTCTCTCTTTTTTTTTTTTTTTTTTCCCTTTTCTTACCCCCAAGCCTGCCGCCAGACCGGTTCTGCTGATAACCGCTGATGCTGTTACTCAATATTACCAAAAAAAAAATGTAAAAACGAAAAAAAAAAACGAAAAGAAAAACAGCAGTAAACTAGATGCAGACTAGGGAATATCTGTGCTCTCAGAGGCTAAATAGAACAAGGATGACAGAAAGGAATGAAACATGGCTTTGGTCTGCGTTTAAGGGGCAATGAGGTTAACATCCTGTCTGCAGTCCTAGTAAGCTCCTGAATAAATCTAGGCCACATTCACATATGAAACAGCTACTGTAGGTTTTTGGAGCTTAATGTCTTTGAGACGGTGCTGCTGATGTTTTCAAAGTGGCAATAAGATTTGAATAAATAATCCCTTGCCTCTCTAAAAACTGAGTAAGATCGCACCCTTGGGCATAAACAACTTCCTTTTGATTTTGCACGGCTCGAATTGTGTTGGAGTTTACCTATTTGCCTATTCTAAATTATCTTATGCTAATCCTAATTTGTAATACCAAAGTTTGCTTTTTATGTGTAATTAAAAAAAAAAAAAAAAAGAAAAGAAACACTCCGATGCAGCTATTACTGGTTGGAGGATGAGAAACATTAGATAATCACAATGATAACATGCTGGACGGCCGCATACCCAGCAGCACAAGATGTTTTTAGAGATACATCTACTATGACTTGCATCTGCTTATGCAAACAGGCAAAGCAGGAAGTTCAAGACAGTTAAGATAATAAATTGTAAAACAACGCCATTATTTTTAAGTCCTTGTGATGGGCAGCACTTCTGAAGAGTTCAAAACATCCTGTCCGTGAGGGTAGATGTGTTCAGAAAACATCCAATAATCCACAGAGAGGTTTACACAGACACATGCTCACGCCTGTTAACCCCGAGAAAATTATGAGTCGTATTCTTTGCTCGTTAAGAGACGAAACAGAGTGCACAGACTAATACATAATGGATGAATAAAAATAGGTAAACTAAGAAAAAAACATCAGACGTGCTAAAAATAAAACACATCTTTATTATGGTATTAATTCTTCACTTTTATAAAAATCTATATACAGCACACTGTAATGATCAGTAATATATGATGTGCACAGAGAGCATTTATATAACTGAGTCTTACATAAAGAAACCATTGGATAACAAAGTAGAACAAACACATTATGTACGGCTTGTACCTGAAAGTGACTTGAGGAAATCATAGCAGCAGGTGAAGAATCTTCAGAACTAGAAATACAATTAGATGTTAATAATGTCGCGTTATACGAGGTGACAAATGTAGTTATGACTGTTAAACTGCTTTGTGTGTCATTAGCTGGCACAGTTTAAAGTCTGAATGTCATTGTGTGCGTCATAATAACTCGTCTGCTGGTTCAGACAAACAGTTGAGCAGGTGCTAAGTGTTTTCCGGTAGAGACATTAAAATGTACGTCTGACAGCAAAAGGAGAAAAGAAGACATGCAATAACATGTCATGAACTGCAGTCTGCCCTGATATTTGGCTCGGTCATACTTCTGTAACAAACATACTCGTACAAAAATAGATTTGTTAATTTACATTAGCTTTGTCTCTTCATCTACATTTGTTAGTATGGAAAAGAGGACAGCTCACTGACGTTACCCCCCCCCCCCTCCATCATCACCACCCGACTGATGCAGGCTGATGTTTTAAGCAACTACTGGGACTCAAACGTTCATTTCCAGTTAAATGTTCGACCCACCAGCTCAAAGAACTTCTTATTGGGTTCATGAAAGAACTGGTAGAGTTTCTGCAGGATGGCAGGGGCCACGTGAGGGTGAGCCCTGCCTTTTGAGTCGTGTAAACACCGCTCTCGTCCGTGGTCTCTCAAACAGTAGAATCCCTTCGTTTTATTGAAGTAAAAATTCGAAGCGTTTATCTGGGGTTCCAGCTTCAGGAACCTCTCCACCTTTTTCATTTCAGGGAAGGGGTCCCGAATGAGCTCGTCCCCATCCACAACGTGAATGCTCTCCAGTGGGAAGTACTGCAGCCAGTTCTGCATGTGAACGTAGTACAGGCTACGATTGAGAGCCTTGTATCCCAGGTTGATCTCACCGTCCTTCACCAGCACATACTCGATGGGCTGGTAGCGCTTGTGCTTCTGCAGGCGGTTGTAGAAGACCTGGGTGTAGTCCGAAAGCACCCGCTCGGTGGGGTCTCTGAGGATGAGCAGCAGCTTGATGTTGGGGTTCATCTGGTGGATGCGTTTGGGGACTTTGCTGGAGGTGAAGTAAGCTGGCGTCTTTTCTACCGTCAGCTGGTCGGGGAAGGCGTAGGGCATCTGGCTGAGATACCAGGGCAGGCCTCTCTGAAAGTGGCTCTCCCAGTCAAAGAAATGCACCTCATTCTGAGCCGCCGCCACCGCGCTGTGCAGGCTGAGCATCTCAATCAGCGCCCGCGTCCCCCCCTTCCTCACACCTATGATTATAATCTGAGGAAGTTGTTGGAGCGTCCCATTGGGGTGGCTGGTGGTCCCGTTGTCACTGGGAGCCACAGTGGATGAAGAGGGATCTGGGGGCGGCCCCTCATCAGCCATGGGTCGGGAGGGGACGGGGGGAGACTGTATTGCAAAAAGCAGCAGCCCGAGGAGCAACGCTGCCATGAGGGAGGTCCTGACCCTGGAGGATTTCAGCCTGGCGAAAGCACTAAAACTGTATCCCACATTGAAAGAGCAGCTGCCGGAGGACGACGGTCCAGATGAAAAGCAAAAAGCTGCCTCTTTGCTGCCAGTAGCAGGAACTGCAAGGCAACAAAACAGCTGTGAATAGAACCAACCTGGGATACATTTGGCAGATGCAGAACACATAATAAAAAGCACATCATAAAAACAACATGCATGACTGTTTAATGAAGTAATAATTGTTGCCACATTCGAAGTCCACAAGTTTGAGTCACAGTTGCCAGATAACAGATTTATGACAAGGTGAAACCACATTGGAATGACTATTAAGGGTAGTGCATTTGTGAGTTTTATTTGCACATAAGAAAAAAAAAAAAAAACAACAGGAAAAACTGCAGAGTATAGTCTAATTTGACAAATTCATCAGTATAAAATGGAACTGTGGAAAACATTTCTACAGTAAAAACAAAACTTTGCCTCGTTTATAAGAAATAAATGACTTTATTTTCTGTGATTACACTGTAACATGGTGCAAAAGAAGTGAAAAATAGTGGAAAATAACAATAATAATAATAATAATAAAAAAAAAAAAACAGGGCAAAGATATTTAATACAGAAATGGTTTGATGGATGCGTCGCACATTTTAGGGACGCACCACAACCTTTGATTCTAAACACCAAATATTTCACACATTTTTCATCCTCGTGGCTTTGCTTTCCTGTCTCTAAAAATCATCCAAATCTCTTACCTTTCCAGCTATAATGGTTTCATTTCGTGCAGATCCGTGCGTTCTGCTCACAGCTCCGGTATTCTCCCTTTCCCAGCAGATAGAATAGGCTCCAGCTCTGTGGTCTTTTCCAGTGCGCACAAAGAACTCGCCTCCAAACGCAGCACAACTTCACCCGAGCGCCTCCTCTGTGTTGTGTTCGAGCTCCAGACGGTCCTCCCCGGTTTTTTGGAGTGTCAGCTGTTGTTTGCCTACGCCTACATTACGCCTGCCTGGACCACTCCCCCTTCTGACTCACGTTGTTGTAATGTTATGGTATTTAGTGCAGATAAGGCTGCTGGTATGTGAGATATGAGAACTGGAGCAGGTGATCCAGGTGTGAGAGGGTTTATGGACACAGAGAGGGAAAAAGAAAACAGCAGACAATGCGCAATGAGTGGAGTTTCTGCATCAGGCAGGAGGGAATTGCTCTTTGCAGTAACATCACTGCTTAACCCTTTATCAGGCAAGTGACTGTTTTTGGTTACAAGACACTGAGGCAACAGTCTGAGGTCCAGTGTGGTCTGTAAGGTCCACTTCTGCATTAACTGTGAGTGGACCTGCTTTGTTAGGTTCTGTGAAGTAATGCTTGTTGACAGGTGTCTGGATCAGCATTCACAGTTGGGTTCATAAGTTTACATACCCCAGCAGAATTTGGGATTCTTTGTATTATCATTCATATTCTCTGAAAAATGGCCGAACACGTTTCTTTCACTCGCGTTGAGTGGTTTGGTGAAGAAATTTATTATTAAACAAATGTGTTTGCTCTTTTTAAATCACACTGACAACAGAAACTATCCAAATGACCCTGATCATAAGTTTACATAC
>JAPTYQ010000002.1:14899192-14912219 GCA_029814465.1 Ostorhinchus cyanosoma | reverse complement strand
AACTTGTTTTGTAGCAGTAATGAGCGACATGACAACCTGATGAACATACTAATAGAGTTCCTGTGTAATTTACTGCTGGATCATATTTCAATAGAGGGATGGAAAATGCTCATAGTGCACACTCTGATTGTTTAAGTCCAATGGGTGACAATGAGAGATGTGACAAATTTAATCTAAAGAAAACAAAATCTACACCAAAATCACAAGAGAGAAGAAGTACACTGAAAACTCACACGAAGCAACATGTAAACGATGCAAAAAGTCATTGGAAAATAAACTGGACTTACCTTCACTTTTGCAACTTCTTCTTAATTTGTGTTTATTGGTAGTTGTTGAAGCAGGTTAGAGGGGATTTAACACTACCTAGTAGACTGGAGTTACTATACTGTCATTCAGTCTCCATGTAGAACAGTGTTACTCAACCTCTTTTAAACAAACGCCCCCTCACGTCATTGTGAGCCTTCTATGTTCATGATAACATGGTAATAAACATGCAATTCATTACAGTTTTATCTCACATATATAGTATTATTGTTGATCTTTATGTATAGAAGACTTTTTCTGAGGTCATGTTGTTTCACACAAGCACCCAAACAAAGGAAATAAATACAGTGCAAACAATCACAGTAAAGAATAGCAAACAGGAAGGAACATATAAAAGGAATTACTATAATTATATAGGAATAACTATGTGTGAAAAGGTTGTGATGTTTACACAAGGAATACAATCAGTTCAGTAAATCAGGAGAAGTTCTGTGATAATGGTATATTTTAAGAATATATAAGAAAGAGGTCAGTGCCTCTGCCCTGATTTCCTCAGGAAACTTATTACAAAGCCTCAGCTCTGCCGCTTCTAACTTTTATTTATTTATTTATTTATTTATCATCTTGCAGTTACAAACTGCATGCAACTGCACAATTTTAATTTGGGACAAACTTCCTAAATCCCCATAAGTGTCTTAGTGGAAAATCAGATAACCGTTGAAGAGAGAATGGCAGTTTTCAATCACACCCATGATATAGAATATAGAACAACATGGACCTTATTTTGACTAACTCTAAATCTTATCAGAGGCGTGCCAGGCAGTCATGTTCCGAGAGTTGAGTTAATGCTGGCAGTAAACTGTTGGACCCTTTCACCCACTTGAGGTCTGTGCATGCCAGGAAACAGTTGTTTCCTTAAATTCTCCTCAGTTTAATATAGAGAGAACAAACTGTCGCCTACTGCCAACAGCTACAAATCACAGCAGCAAGTTCATCAAGAATGTTGTCTGAAACACAATATTTGCATGAAAGGGATGAAAAGGTTACTGTGAAAGGGTGACGCTTAGTGCAAGAGAATATGGAAATGAATTGGAAAGCTCAGAGGGACCATTTCACGGTTTTTGCAGTTTTTATGGCACGCTTGCTTTTTCAAGGTTAATCTGGAACACTTCTTTTACATCTCCACGTCAGTTTTTGTCTAAATACTTACCTACATTTAATTGATATTTGCTGCTGTGAAGGATGCAATAAATTGACAGACAAACCTTGGAAATGTGATAGCTCAGAGCTAGCATCGAAAATGAAACAGATCAAACTGAAATGTGAGGTCTGAGTGCAGCAGAAAATCAGCTCAGGCTATCATCACCTCTTTGCACAGCTGAGGTCTCAGTGTGAGACACATTCAAGCTGTCATGAAACAGGCAAAGAGACAAAAAGTCTAATGTGAGAATATTTTTGATGTATTTCCTCTAGTTTCAGGGAGAATGTGTTTAGCTCAGCTTGAATAGTGGAGTAAAGCCTTTAAGTTGAGTGGAGTTATTTGCCATTTTGTAACCAATGTGACCACATTAAATAAGTTTCAATAGAAAATGATATACCGCTGTGCATATGGAAGTGACTGTGTAAATTGTCAGATCCATCAAAATCAGTTTGAGCTGATCCTTTCTGTCAGCGTATCTTTTGGACAGTTGCTCATTTTAAAGCAATTACATCAACATCATCAACTGATGTGTCGAGCTGTCTTCACTTTGGAACAGGACGGAGAAAACCTTGAATTAATGTGAATGGGAATACTCATTGTCCGAAAAGGTGATTTCTTATCCATACATCTGCCAAGTAAAACATAGCAACAGCTCAAGTAACGACTAGCCGGACCACTGGGGATGTCTGACATTACATTATGTAACAGATCATAATGCATTCATACTGCGGCGTGTCTGGCATTTGACTGCTGCTATGACAGTCTTTGACTTCTCATTAAAGATGAACATCGATTGTGTAAGTCGGATTATGTCACTTTTGTCTTCGTAACTGAGAGCTGTGAGTGTTTGGCATCATCACGCTCCAGTGAAATGTACCGGCGTGCCTTCCTCCTCTCCTTTTTCACTAAATGAAAAGAAAACAAAGCTGCAAAACTCTCACTGTGCAGAGCAACTCTGGCAGAGGTATGTGGTTGTCTCACTGATGTATGAAACGCTTAAAACACTCCTGACCTTTTGTAATAGCTCCTAATCCCCCACGGAAAGTAAAAGTAACATCACATGCCACAATGTAAACTCGATTGTTCAACAAGTCAAGCTTTTGCCTATTAAAACAAGCAAAATCGTTGTGGTAATCTTAATAATTAATACTGAATGATTAGTGGCAAGTTGAAACACGGGATATAATTTGTCACATCTCAAGTGATTGAGCTTTTAGAAATAAAGGTCAGTTTCTGTTTGGAGATCATTTAAATCTATGGAAACCAAACAAACTAAATGACATGCTAGCCATTTGCAATCAGTGTTGAGAAAGCAATCAGAGCTTGATTAGAGGTAATGCTCCCTGTATTGATCCGTCTCACCAGGAGGCCGCATCAAGTGCCTCAAATGAGAAGCATCGATCACTCGTTGAGGTTAAACACAGACTGTTACCACAGTGGATTGCCTTGGACAAAAAGGATGACAGGCAGGAATGAGATAACTGCCTCTGATCCTTGGCTGAATTGACGTTTACCCACTTCTGCCAACGCGTCGCTGATATATCCTTCGGAACTGCTGTCAGATTTTTTTTTTCTTTATTTATTTTTATGTCAACATTGATTATTTTTTTGAAGTGCCTTACAGACAACTCTTCGACTGAGAACCCTCACACTCACGACTCATGATTTGATAAGACACCATAGAATGAAGTCTGGACGAGGAAGAAATAAATATTGCTGTTATGTTGTGATACACCAGGATAGAGAAGTTCACAGACTATTTTTATTGACTCTCAGTGGATTTATGTGTCTGTTTCTGGAAACTTAGTGTCATGTAGGCAGGTGTGAGAAAATGTCAGTTCAGCCTCTCTCAGGATGATATACGTGATATTGTTCAATTACATATTCCTAAGTAACTGCTTTTCTCAGCCTTAAACACAAATTCATTGCTTGACTTTTATTGCTGGATGAGATAATAATAAAAAGAAAAAAAAAATCACTTGGAGCCATATGAATTAATGTGAGACCCATTATTTTAAAATAGTGTCACCTCTTTGAATAAGGTGTAGAAAAATCATCTAATTGTACAAGTGCCAGTATTTTTCACTGAATTTAATAGTGTAAAACACACTGTGATCATTGTCATTGTTTTATTACGGCTTAAGTCAATAATGATGACTCTTGAAGATGCTCTCACTGCATGCGATAATGACTCTACTCTGATTGTTTGTCATTATATGCAAATCTGATGTGCTTCTCCTTAAAAACTATACTGTAGTAAAACTCTTGCTCGGTAGTAATACATCATTGTGATGCTGCAAATCAATCAAATGTACAACCAACAGGATTAGTCGTTACATTGGTTGACATGAATTAATCAAGTACTTTAATTATTGATTATGTTAAGTCCACAGTTTGTCAATAATAAGGATTACTCCCTTAGGTTGTGATGCAAAACTAAAAATCAGCGCTTAGTGTTGGTCAGATAAAACAACTAATGCAATTAAACTTGGAATTTATGCCGAGAATCTAACAAAATGTAAAGTTTTCTTTTTACAATTTCTGGAAATGTACGTCTCACTACAGTATTAATAAAAAGTCACATTTCCACTTCAAGGCCACAGAGAAGACAGTGAGTCACTTTGATTCAGAGTCTTCCACTCAAACAAAGTAGGTTTAATGTATTGTTGATAGAAAATTTTACCTACGGGTTCAAATAAATGAACCTGATTGTGCGGATTTTTATTTCAATAGTTCTCATTCATAATGGTTTGTGCAGAATATTGATGAATATGAGCACAGGAAATAAATCTGAGGTGAGTTGGCTTAAGGACTGAGGAAAAAGTTAATATCGTTATGTCACCAACAGTACGTTCACACTGCAGGTTAAAGTGGCCCAAATCTGTCTTTTAACCATATGTGCCCATATCAGATTTGTTTTTTCCGAACTGTGCAAATCAGACCTAGGCCACTTTTGTATGTGGTCGTAAATCAGATACAGTAGGATTTCAGTCTTAATGCTCATGTCACATTTCATCCATTCATTGAAATAACATTACAATTCTGTGCAGGAGGAGGCGGGACCTGGACCTGAATTGAGCATTAAGATATGCGGTGTAAACACAGCTCAAGTTAATATTATGGAGGACAAGAAACACAAATATATAAAGTGTCTCAAAATAAATGTTACTTAAAAACTCAGTTTAAAAGTATGTCTTGGAGCACATTGCGTCTGAGGGTGTATTAAAGTCAGTAGACATAAAAGATAGCAATGAACACCTGAGAGCAACTCTACACTCCTAAGCCGATTCTGTTAAAACTCCTGATCTTGCAAACCTGGAGACCTTGCTCAGACCTCATCTGGCCAGATGCACACAGAGCATGACAACCGCAGCCCTTCAAACGGCCTATATGTCTCCCTATAAGGCAAGGCCAGTCACCGTGTCTGAGAGATTAAAGCTGGCTGTAGAAATAATGAGTCTGAGCAAAACTGGCTTTTCTCACTTTTGGGGATTGAAGTACATCAGTTTACAAGGGGGGGGGATGGGGGTTTGGTAGTAGGTGGCAGCGTCCAGTGTAGTACCATTTAGTTTGTCCCTATCTTTGCCCTGCACAGGTGGGTGGTGCTGCACATTCCTTTTCCTCTCCCTGTCTGTCCTCTGGGGAATCTTCACCTGGCTGGGGATTGATATGGCAGAGCCCCAACCAAATAATCACCGCTCAGATGGACGGGGGGTGTGCAAGCTTTTGCCCCAGCATCCAGGGATTTGGGAAAAGTTGCCTCAAGGGAGAATGAGGGGGGGTTGACGCCTGCCGTGTATCATTTCATAGATGATTTTTTTTCTTTTTTTTTTCCTGGAGTAGGATCAAAAGGGAGGATTTTGGCCAAGTGGTGGTTTTCACAGTGGTGTGCGTCTGAGTGGCTCAGGCTTTTCAGTCGGTTTTTTGTCATCGTTTTTTATCTTTTCTTCAAACTCTTAGTCTTTGTGATCCCTTCCTCAATCCACTCTTTTTCATCACAGTTATTGTTCCTTTATTCTCGCTCCCGTTTTTGTCCGTGAGAGGCGGCAGTATGGGCTTTGGCTCGGCATCCTCCTGCTGAGGGTTTGTCCATGGGCATCAAATCGGCTTTACTCAATTTTGCTGACGGCTCACTCTGAACTGTCAACAGTTGCTTTGCTTCTCATCTGCCACCGCATTGTCATGGGCAATGGGCATTATCTTCATCGGCATCATCATCGACGTCGTCTTCATCATCATTGAATTCACTGTCGTCGTCTTCATCATCATCGATTTGACCATCACCTTTATCATCATCGTTATCATTATCAATTTCATCATCCTCTTCACTTTGTTCCAGGTTTGACCAATTAATGCATGGGCAAATCAGACCTCATTTCCACAGGCATACAATTTTGATTCTGTCCTCTGTAGAAGAAAAAAAACACAAACGAGTGGTGCCAGGCACAACAAACACTGCCCCTCGTGTGTATTTTGCCAATTATAAGTAAATTGGAATATTTTTAAAAATCATAAAAGTTTGAACTTTGACCTACTTTTCCCAAAATGCAATGACATCTCTTTTGGGTCACTAGCAATTTATAAAACCCATTTGGAATGAATTCAACCAATAGTTTTGCTGCTAAAGTGTTAACAAAGATAACAAAGCAGAAAAAAAAAAACAAACCTTGCCTCTCCTTTGGGGGACGGGATAATAAAGTAGCTTGAACTACCCATAATGTCCAAAACCACACACAGAACAGCAGCTTGTGTGCATATTGCAGTTTGACCACATCTAGACCAACATCAAGTGCATGTTGAACATGTGGTGGACCTGTGGAGTAAAGCAGTAAAAACAGTGGCAGTGTTAATAAGAGGCTGGTTTTGTACATAAATGGCAGGTGTCTTTGCTTAGTTCTGCATTGTGTGGGCACTGGACAGGAAATGACAAATTACTAATCTGTTGTTGCCTTGGGTATTTTCCTGCTCATTTACAAAAATATATAGTTTACTGTTATTGCCTGCGCTCAGGAAAGCAACTGCAACACATTAGTGGTTAATTTAAGACAGAACCTCATCCAAAGCTGACATGGTGCATAATTGCACAGTAGGGAGTATTATACAGGATACCAGAAAGAGGAGCAGACGGCTGATCTGAAACATTCCCTCTGTCAAAGCAGTCCACCAGAGATCTACACAGTGACACCCCACTGTTCATTACTGACTCGAGGTGTTACATTTATTTGCGATGCAACAATTCACACTATGGCTACAAGTCATTATGAACTACTACGCTGTGCATTGTTTTCATTCTTTGAATATTAAATTACAATTTAACAGTCTGTAAATAATGAAAAAATAGGACACCCATGTGGCTGAAATGCCACCCACTCACTGTTTGTATCTTCTTAAATGTCAAGTGTGTGTGTTTTTCTTGAAAACACAGAACATTTTGTACTTGTGGATTATATGACAACAAATGATTATATTTGGTATCAGGCTCTGCTCAGTTATGAAGGACTTTTTTTTTTTTTACACTGAATGACTTCATTCTTAGCTATAGCCTTTTACAGCAACTTTTATATAGTTTAATTCCCATTCATGATTGAAGGTTTTTTTTCTATTCTGGGGTGAAATTATTTAATTTCATTTGCCTGACTGGTTAAGTGGATCAGATCTATTTATTCATGGTCAATCCTTAAAACTAACAATGAGGATAATTATCATTAATGACAGTATTACATACAGATTAAGTTGGTGAAAACATTGACCGTCTTGTCAACCAAACAGACTTTTATCAAACTGTTTTTGTCGGTGGCATTGTGACAAGGTCTTTACCACTTCCATCTCACAGCAAAAAGGTTTGGCTTTGACTCTCAACCGGAGCCTTTCTGTGCTCAGTTTACTGGTTCTCTCCATTAAAAACAGGAACGTACAGGTTAATTCTTTCATCTCTGCCCCTGACCACAGTGAAGATGTGGAGTTGGTGCCTTAGTGCCTTTAACGACAGTTCACTGCTCCTAATGTGCTAATGCTAATGCAAAGAAATGTGTGTATTAGGTAAAATACAGAGACCAAATTGTCCTGCAGGGGCAGTAAACCAAGTTAACCTTAACCTTATACGTAGTCTCACAGACATTCTCTAACACCATCCAACTAAACTCCCATTTCCCGGATAATTGAGGTGCTCACATAAGTGTCTTTCGCTTGAGTATTGGATCAATACTGCAAATGTGCAACCGTGGTCAGAATTAAGCCACATCCTCACTCCTTAGTTTCTTCCATCATCAGCTCCATTCTTTTTAAATACTTTTGTGATGTGAGTTGCCAGGCATGAATTAACCATGTGGCATTTCACTTACTCCAAAAAAATCATGCACTCTTTACTGCCATGTTTTAATATGTAACATTTTAATTGCAGTGCATTTGCCATTTATTATAACCACATCAGTCTGTCCAAAAATTTAGCGCTTCTAAGACTTCCATTATAACGGGCTGCTTGGGTGTCTTCATTTCTTCTTTGCAATAAAAGTGTCTGAAAATGATTCTTTTTTTTGCCAATTTGTAGCAGCTTCGTTTTCAGGAACAACATAACTTTCAATATATGGTCATTAATTATCATTATTATAAATAATTGCTTAAAATATTTTGGCATATTTATTATCAGAAACAACTTTAAATGCTCCGAACGAAACTTTTTGAGGTTGCAAAAATAAACTTTCAAATATTTTACATCTGCCCAAACATGTTTTTTGGTCTTGAACATTCAGTATCCATATTATGGCTTCACATTTTTGGTTTTTTCCAGGTGTTATTTTTTTTTTTGCCTGTGTGGAAGTCTCTGAAACAGTTCCTTTCTACTTGTAACAGAGTCCCACATTGCTGCCATAAAGTGCTGTATAGTGCCGGAAAGCTCAGGATCTCAGTTTTCCGATGTGGTTTGAATTTTATGGATAGTCCATAGGGTTCAGGAGTTACAGTGATTTGAATGCTGTAAAGTGCAAAGTGCAGCACCAGAGAGAGATTTCTGTTGTTAAAGGGTTAAAGCATATAAGGCTAATGAGTTTCTAAGAGTAATGGACATAAAAAAAAAATTCCAAAAAGAAAAGAATTGCATAGATAGTAGTGCAAAACTACTTGATTCACTGTACAAAAATAACTTTAACTGTGATGCTGTTCATAGACAAATGGGAACATTTTCATAGTTGTCTTTGCATGAACATATGTGTGCCTGCTTGCAGAAATTATCATAACAATTTGTATATCTGAATGAACAAGATGAGAAACCTGTACCTCTGTGCTCAGTGTATCATCTGCTGTTCAACAAAGACATCTGAAATCACAGAATGCTCGCCGAGGGGGTGGGGGTGGAGGGGGCTGGAGAGGCACCCTAACAGCAGAGCAATTCTGTGTTCTCTGCAGAGGTAGCCATTTCCACACTTGGAAGATAAAGGGATGATAGATCATTTGATATGGCAGTGTTTTAGATAGATGTGGTTATGTGGCTACACAAACAGGTGGGAGTCATTTTCTCCACAGTGGGAGGCTCTCGCTGCAAAGAGACCAGCAGTAACCATGTGAATAACACCCCGACGCCTTCGTGTCTTCATTAGCCGATGTAAATCTGCGCTGGACAATCATTTACGTTTACATCAGTGCATGTCACGGATGAATTCAGACTGGTAATAAATTGTACATAGGTGTGATGATTTGCCTGTTTATCATGGGTGTTGATATAAAACGGCTCCTTCTATGCTCAGGAGTGCCCGCTGTGTTTTTACGAGCCGCACCGCTTGTCTCTGTGATTAAAGATGTGCTAGACTATAAACTTTTACAGCACAGGAATAATTGCTGGCTGTTTTCGGAACACGATATCCCTCTGAAGGGATCTCAAGAGTAAACTGGACCCGTGAATAAACCAGCGAGATAAAAATGTTATGACTTGGAACTTTGTGTTTGCTGTTGCTATGTACCATAAATTATGGTACATGAAAACTTCACTATTAATGACACATTGTTTTCATTACAGGAATTCAAAGACTTAAAATGAATCCTACAGTTCATGATGTAATTGCTTCATTGTGAAACTGTTTTAATGATCTGTTTTCTCCACTGAATATGAAAAATAAGGAGTGCAACAATGCATGCATCTGTAAAGTTTTTTCTCTAAAATGAAGGAAAATATTGTTGCCAAATGATGTTTGATCTTTGAGGAATCACAGATTGATTTTTCCACAAAGATGAAATGCAACTAGTTTTCACAAATTGCTCATAATCCTTAAAATCCCCAGTGTTTGCTCCACTTGGCGACTGTTACATGTATACTCATTATTCAGCTTCAAACTGTTGGCAAAGCAATGATGTTTGTTCAGATTCTTTGCATGTGCCATAAAAAAGTATTTCACCAGTTAGACAGAGAAACTGTCACAGAATTCAAAAGTGAAATATTTGTTAATTAAACGCTTTCGATTCTTTGAAGCTTTTCAACCATGAATATTGATAGCTTGCTTACTCTTGCTTTGTTATAGAGAATAGACTCTTAGTTTAATGAATGTTGAAATCGCTGGAGAGAAAAAGTGAAAAGCCCCAATCCAAGGGGCTACATTTTGTCTCAAAGGTTTTTCCAAGAATATGCCGTCATTTGAGTTACACAGTGTTTCGTCAAATAAAAACCTGCAGTCATTTAAAAGCTGGTTCTCTGCTAAAGGCTTCCAAATACAGAAGGAAATAACGACTTCTGGAAACTGACATGCAGTGTCCACATGTCACTTAGTAGGTGTCACATTAATAATAGACTATGCACAATTAATCAAATCACAATCGTAATTGCAACATCAGTTTGCGCACCTTTTTATTTTCATCAGAAAAGGCTCTAGATTCAGGAGGACTTAGGTTGGTCTGACTGAATAAATCAAACAAAACAAAACCTTTTTTGTTCTGTGATAATTAGGGTTTAAATGTGATGGAGAAGAGAGGGGTGCTGGATAAAACATGCAAAATGACAGCCACGACATTTAGTTTTATATGTTTGGCACTACATTCAAGTAGTATATTTGTCTTAACATTTCTAAATTAGGGATCGAAACACTTTCCTTGATGACCAAACAGGAAGACTCACAAAATCACAATGGATTAGATTTGTACTCTAGCGCTTTTCAAGGAGCCCAGAGCGCTTTACATTATTGATCTATTATTCATTCACTCTCACATTCACACTCTGATGGTGGTAAACTATATTTGTAGTCAAAGTGTGGCTGCCAATTTGCACCAAACGCCCCTCTGACCACCACCAAACATTCATACGTATTCATACACCACTGTGGGTGACACTGGAGGCAAGCAGGGGGAAGTGTCTTGCCCAAGGACACAAGACCAGGACAGAGCGGGATTTGAACCATCAATCCTGCGGCTATTGGACAAAACCACCAATCACAGTACAGTCCATCACACTGTTGTTATTTTTTTTTAATTGCTTAGCTCATTAGGAAATGATAATTTTCTATCTACTGAAAAAGTGGAGAATACCGACTGAGTGCAGAAACTTCAACCGGTCTACAAATAGTGTTTCTAAAATATGACAAATTACATTTAATAAAGGGAGTTAAAAATACCGGCATATTTTAGCTTGTATGTAATTATATCATGTTTCAACAATAATCAAACCTTTCAAACAGCAACAAATGACAATTAAAAGCTTGCAATAAACTGTGTGGAACTCTTAAACACTACCTAGAATAAACAGCTGCTGAGCTACAGATGGCATTAAAGTTTAGCTTTTAAGTTGTCTGGTATTTTAATCTTGGAGCTTTTTCATTGTTTTCCTTTTCAATAAAGATTAAAGCCATCTGAGAAAAAAAAAAAGAAGAGCTTAAGAAGAGAACAAACACCAAGGTGGACTGGCTTTTCTTTAGTAGCTCATAAGTATTGTTTAGGCATTTAAGTGATATATTGTTTTGAGACTAACAGTACAACTGAAGCCAACATCATTATCAAAATTTAAGATAAATATGCATATTCTCCTCTGAAGGACACCTTGGAAGCATTCAAATAATCTTCTGAAGATGATTAAAAAAACATAATTAACCATTATTTAACCAGGAAATATCCCATTGAAATTAAGAACCTCTTAAAAGGGAGTCCTTGCCAAGATAGGCAGCAGCAAATACAACACATAGTTACAAAATTACACAGTTAAAACACATATAACAGACACATTTGATAATAAACAGTTAGTAAAAATGACATTTACAAGCAGATGAAGAAGAACAAGTGCAAGTTTTGAAGTCGTCCTCAAGAACTCTCAGTGAGGACTTAACTTAACTCTCACTGAAATTAACTCAGTTTCCAGTCTTTCTGTAGCTGATTCCGTGCATAAGGTGCAGAGTAAACCAAAGCCCTTTGACCCATTTCTGTATGGGCGAATGGAACAGAAAGCAATATGTGATCATTTATACAGAGAAAATAAGCATCAGAATTTCTCTTCTCCATTAGCCCATAAAGACCTAGTGCTATATTTGTGTCAGTTCCCAAATGGATTTTTCTATACATTCAACATGTCTTAAGTGATTTATCACCATTTATTACAGTACTATCCTCTGTATATTGCATTTTTTCAGTGAAAATTAGGTATTTTACTCTATATAATTTACTGGTCATGTAGATGTTCATAAAAGCTCAGATTAAAGTTGAGGGATATTATCTCAGAAATAGATAAAACTGCAGAAAAGGTGAGGTTTTCACAAATATTTCATAAACTGAACATAAACCAAGTGTCTCCATTTGCTGTCGTTTGATCAAACTCCATGGATTTTACTGGTAAATTAATGTTGTTGAAGATGACGGTGTTTCCACGGTAACTACAGAGCCTCTGAACGTCCAAATGGGTCATATTTGATGACCGTGAAAAGAGGACAAACAGCATTTTGCACCAATTATTTACATGTATTGATAAGATTAATGGATCAACGGGTATTAAACAGTTTAGATGAGTAGATGACTTTGGTTGACAGTGGCTGTTTGGGTCTTTATGGGTTAATGTACAAATGTATGCAGGCAAGAGGTCAAGTATTGCCTTATGAACTTGGCAACAATGCCGTAGCTATAAATCTGCAAATGCCACTGTTGAAGGCTTTGGATCTAAAAGTTTTAATCGACCAGACTGAACAAAAAAGCAGCTCCATGTGAAGAATGCTACATGACACATGCTCATTTGTCTCCCTATAGTGACACCACTAAACAGGTTGCAGACAAGCTGCAGTACTTCTGCAGTGTATCGCCTGGGACGCTGCCATCTGTTAGTGCACACAAGCTTGTATCTCTTTGTTAGAAGACAAACTGCTGCTAGAGCTTCTTTATGTTTCAATCAGCATCGCCACATTCTTAAACAAGTGTAAATGGAGAAGTTTATTTGACTGAACTGAAGGAAATCAAACAATACAGGTGGGATACCCCTTAGCTGGGCTGGTCCCTGGGCTATGGCTGGGTGCTGGGGGTGGGGTGGGGGGGGGCTCGTTGTCCTGTGAGAAGGTGATGGTGTCCTCCCCTTCGCCGGCTCTGTGTGTTTGGCTCCACCCCCCATTGCGA
>JAPTYQ010000002.1:14875098-14897110 GCA_029814465.1 Ostorhinchus cyanosoma | reverse complement strand
GGGTGGGGTGGGGGGGGGCTGATTGTCATGTGAGAAGGTGATGGTGTCCTCCCCTTCTCAGGCTCTGTGTGTTTGGCTCCACCCCCCATTGCTATATTAAGTTGGATTAATTAATATAAACTCAAATTGATATATAAAGTGATCTAAATGATAATAAATATCTAATAATTTAACCCATTTTGTTATTATTGTGGCTGCCTCTGCTACAGTAAAACTAAAACAAGACATTACCATTATTACTATATATTGTTGTTTTGCTATTATCATTATTATAATAATTATTAGCTCTCTCACTTTCCCCCCCCCCCATCTCTTTCTCCTTTTCATTCACTCTTCCCTTTGCCCTAACGCCTCTAATTGATTCATATTGTATAGTTGCTGTTTAAGTTTATTATCTTTTTCATTTTGGTTTGTTTATTTACTTGATTTGTCTTTTATTAGTTTTTTTTCCTTTCCACTATGTCTCTTTAACTGCATCACTAATAAAACAAACAAACAAAAAAAGTTTATAGAACTAGTATTTATAAATTCAGCTACTGTCAGCCTGCCTGCAGTAGGGACTCATCAGGAGTGTTTTCCTATGATTTAATTGTGCAACCCTGGAGGTGCTTCAGTGTACCAAAATACGGATTTAATATGCTTTGTTGCTCTTCATTCCATGCACCTGAGACATGAGGTTATATTAACTTTGTGTCTGCAGATCCCATTGTTACGGACATATATCTAAAGGATCAACTAACATGTTACAATAAGTTACAGGCAGGGAAATGAGCAGATTATGTCACCAAATTAAAATGGTAATGTGAACTGGTCAAATGTGAAGACAATGTGAACAAACACTGCTTATGATTTATAGACGATGAAACTCAACATCTGTTACATGAATTTGCATATTCCTGTTCTCTGGTGCTTTTTTGTTTCAATGTTGAGCTCATTTTTTAGCTGTACCTGCTTATTGATGATAATGATGATTATGGGTAACAGTTGTGTTAGTTTTAGTATGAAAATGAAAGGAGGACAGTCTGTGATGTTTAACACTATTTAACACAATGTTCAGGATTGTGTTGATGACTTTTTTTTGGAGTCTATGGGGTATAGGAGCTTTTATGGCTTTTTGTTGGTGGTATTTGATTAAAAACTGCTTTTTTGGCCCTTTTAGAATTAAAATAAAATGGATTTTCATTACTTAGGGATGCATTGTTCCAATACTGATATCAGATAACCCTTTGGCCCGATATCAACACAAACAGCTGGATCAGGTGTCAGAGGCAATGACTTCAATCCATAGGTTAATCTATACTGACCTGCATATCCTTCCAAGACCCAGGAAAGTAGAAGTTTTGGCTTTGTCAGATTAAATAATTGTCTTGGCTGGAAACAGCATAAGGCAACAGTTTTTTTCAGATACCTTTTTTGTTTTTTATTTATTTTTAAATGGAATGTTCTTTGCAGTGGGCAGTGTTTTTGTTTTGTTTTATCTTTTCTCAAGTAAAGCTGTGAAACTCTAGTTCACTACAGAGGGCAAGAGGTCTCAAGAGGATATTTAGTTAAAATCGAGCCTGATGTTAATATAAATGAATGATCCTTCTCTTCCAGACAGTGAGCATAGTGCATATTAATTAAGCATCAGAATCATATCAGTACTTTGTATCAGCCAGTACTCAAATCTTGGGAATTATTTTCTGTATTAGAAAAAAAAATAGAGGTATGTCTCCAAATTTACTCTAGTGTTTAGAATCAGCACAAAGGAATGCAAAGTGAGTTCGCCTAAAGATGAAGACATTGACACATAATTCTAATTTAACAAATCATATTAAAATAATATCTTTTAAAGAATGTATTTCCTAAGAAAAATCCTTCTATTCAGGCCATTAATGCTGATGCTGTTTTTCTTTTTGTTCACATTAGGTGCTGCACAAAAAATAAGAACTGTTATAAAGTAACGTCTTTGTTTTCAGTTTTGCATTTGTCAAACTGGATCACTCTAGTTTTGGCAGTTTTCACTGGTAGATAAAACCCTGTGATGTGAATTGTGATAAATAAACAAATCTACAGTTGCGGAAAAAATTATTAGACCATCAAAAGTCACCAAAAACAATGGTTATGCAATCAGCTACTAACTCCTGTGTGTATCATGTGACTAAAACCGACAGAAAAGCACTGTTTTTATCAGTACAATACCATAGCTATTGATGTAAGAACTGAAGTGATTTTGGTTATTATCCAGAAAATATGGAAAATTTTTATATCTTTTAATCTATTCTTGTATTTTTTCCCCCCTTTATTTTGGTTTTATTTACGCTACTTTACAGCACTTTGGCCCACTTTTACGGTTCTTTACAAATAAAATAGGATTGGATGTATATTTTATACTATTTATTTTACATAGCACTTGTACGTATCCTGGCATCTGCCCTCTAGGGATGGGTATCGTTATGATTTTAATTGATACTGCTACTCTAATCCAAGTATAAAGGTGAGAACAGGACTGTTAGTATTTTGACTGTGTGGTAGTTTTCCTGCAGTTCTAAAGCTGTGAATGACAGATCAGATGAAGCTCTGACCATTTCCGATTAAATGTATGAATGGTCCCATAGTGAAATGATCAGTCCTACCGGTCGTTTGTAATCATCAGCTCATGTTCGCGTTGGAGCTCCAGGCTGTTAGAATACAGATACAGGCCAGACAGATGAACTATAAAATAAAGATCCAGCTGTTCACTTCTCTGCCGCTACTTGACAGACTTTCACCAGGTTTTGTGACAGAACCCTCGTGTTTCCGCCCAGATATATAAAAGACTTGTTGCTTTGTGTACTCAGGTCTCTGAACCACGTCCCATTGGACTCAAAAATCACAAAAACACACTACAGACAAACATTTAAAGGTGTGATATTTTCCTTTTTTTTTTTTTTTTTTAAAGGAATTATGCATTTTACATTAAATGTAAATGCTATGTTTGGGTCTGAATTCTTCATTAATTCAACTCCACAGACCCATTTTCAACCCTATTTCTGAGTAATGACACCAGAAAGGGCATTTTGAGCGCTGTCCCTTTAAATGCACGTGAGCCACTTCAGGCTCCGCCCCCTCCAGGTTTTTGACTGTGCTGCTCTGTTCAGACATCTTAGGTAATTGGTTCGAAGTTTGGACATATTTTCAATATGGACAAACAACAATGGCGTACTCTGAGAAATGTTTAACGGAAGTCTTGACATTATATGTGCAAATGTTGTGACATAAGTCGTAATTTTGTCAAAATGAAAATAAATATAGCTTTGCTGCACCTGGAGGGTTCAAATTCAAACTTTTTGAACTATTAGGGTCCCCAAATGCACAAATAAATGAACCAAAGACTAATAAAAGTGGGTTTAGTTAAATATGAAACCCTTTAAAGTTAGAAACTGAGCTGTTGGGAACGTAACTGCTGATCCACTTTGAACTCTTCTTCTATTTTTCTTTCTCCAATACTGTTAAGGTTAAAGCCATTACGTTGGAGCTTTTTGATACTGGTCTTTAATTATTTGGCCATGGGGTCTGTTTAGTCCTGGGTTTCAGTACGCATTCCCTAATCTTCTGAATCCAGATTAATTCCAGTTGGAAGCCTGTTGTTCTTTCACCGCAAGATGCTACATTTTCCTCTGTGTTCCCTCTTCCCTCAGCCATCATTCTCAGTAACCTCACAGTCACCAACACATTGACACCAGTTAATCTGAGGACGCTGGCAGTTTGAGCTGATTGCTTAACGTGTGAATGCACGGCCCATTAGTCCAGGGCTCCATCTGATAGGTCAAATGTTCAGAAGCTGAGTGTCAGTACATGCTCTGTGTAAATGAAATGTATTTACTTATTCATTGTGTTCAGACAGCCTTCTGAGCTGTTTTAATGTATGTACTGAGATGATGATGATGATGATTAAAATATGATTGATTGATTAGCACCAGTTGGTTTGTTGATAGCATGAAGCTGTGTGGTTGCCTTGACGCCCACATCTTTGTAGCTTAAATTAAGGTCAACAAATACAACAATAAATCTAGCTTCGTCGTGTCCTTGGCGGTTTAGTTGCTGCTTATGTTATTGACCTTCTCTTAATGACATACCAAACCATACTACTGTTGCTGCTGTATCTTCCATCCATCAAGGTTTTTAAAGATGTATTTATTAATCTGTTGGTTAGAAATCTAGCATTTTAGTGTATGAATGTGGGTCAAAGAAATAAAATTCTCTGTCAAAACTCTTTTTACCAGGTACCTGTAAAGGGTCAAGATCTAGTGCTACAAAAAAAAGTCAAGATTTTTTAGAAAGCACTTAGTTTAATTGTTTCGTCCTACAGAATGCAAAATAAAGTTCTGCAGTAGGTGTTGTGCTTCGAGGTAGAGTAAGCGCTGCATACTGGGACTAAACTTAATTTTGCTAAGTCAGTGTGATTACTGGGGATGGTATGTTGTTGGAAAGTTTAATTCCTTGGTGGAGGTTTGTGCACTCTGCTTTCTAATTTTTTAAGCAATTTTTCTTTTTGTAGGAATTAAATCATATATAGGAAATAAAGGCATATTACATTGTAAAAACTAAGAATATACAGGATTGAACACATTCATATTTTACCATATCCACAGTACTCAACTGCACAACCATGCTATAAAAATATATACTTAGCGCCATTAAAAACGAACAAACATGTGGTGTAATTTCCAGAAAATGATTTGCTCAGGTGCCTATTTTGTTTATGTTTCTCACGAGATGAGTAATACAGTTAACAGCTTCTATTTTTTTTTTTTTATTCCCGATGCGCGTGAAGTCGGCGTTTGGACTAATCCCTTAAATATCGGACAATGAGTCAAGTCTCTTGTACAGAGTCATGCTTGACCCGTAACTTTAGGTGTGGTCAACAGCCGATATAAAGGCAGCAAAGAAAAAAACAAATATTTTTCCAGCTCAAAATGTCACGACTTACGATACAACAGCGAGAACATGCCATCGACATGCTACGTGCAGGTCTGAGCCGTGGTGAAGTTGCTCTCCGTCTGCGCTGTCATCGCAGTACAATCAGTCGTCTGAGTGATGTTTGGAAGCCAGAGGTGGACACACCCCATATTGAATGATGACACTTTTAATTTCTGAGTACCTGTATTCAGTCACCAAATAAATATGTTAAGTTTATCCCAATCTGTCCACAATTCCTTCTCTAATGAGCAGCATTGGTCCTCTTTAATATGAAGCTCACCCCAAACCAATTAATTCAACATACCTCCAAATATACATATTATTCCGACCTCTGCGTTTTTAAGTATAAATTACGTACATGTACACAAGAGCATGATTAGGTTAATCTTAACAATAATGAAGTCAACAACTTGTTTTGACACATTTACATGTACTTTGCCCTACTTTTGATCTTTTTATAGTAAAAAGGTCAACCAAACAACACCTGAGGTAATTACTGAGCTTGTAGCAAGCAGAGAAGTGTGGTACATGATGACCATTTGAACACATTAATGAAAGGATTGTGAGAAGGAGGACACAGAGTATGAAGAAATAATAGTTTTTAAAGCAAATGGAATGGCTCACATCTGCACTAATGATTTAGAAAAAAAAAAATCACAAAAAAGAAAGCCTTTTTTTTTTTTCCCCCAGACATTAAAGGTTCCCAAGACTCTTGGTTGAAGCTGACATCGTGCTCTGATAATTCGTCATAATTCAAAAGCTCTATTTGATCTTTAGGGAAATGCTAGAATGCAACACCTTCCTTTAAAGAGTGCCATTATTTTCAAGTCTGTGCACCATTAATGTCCTCTCGGCAAGAAAAGACTTAAAAGCTGCACTAGATACAGCACATGTGAGTCTGTACATTTCTGAGTATTGAAGTAGTAGCGGGGGCTGAAGAGTTTCAGCTTGTCTTTTAATCATTACATCCTCTGTGTGAAATACTTTCCATCAGTGAATACAGTAACCTATGACAACAATAATGCTTTTACGTAACCCTAACCTTATGTTTTTAGCCCTTCTCTTCACATAGGTTTGGCTTCTTTTGTTATGGTTCATTAATTCTAAATGAGTATAAAATTAATTCACCTTCATGAATTTTAATTACTTGTTTTGGTTTTCAACACAAATTCCTGTAATTAATTAAAGCTGATATTCAACTTAATCATAAGTGTTTTAAGCAGTAAAGTGTTTGTACCTTAACTAAAAATAAATAAATAAATAAATACTGTAAATACATAAAACTTAAACCGCCACTGTTTACTGATTGCTTGTGTGTGTGTATAGGTATTATGATATAGATGTTACTGGGAGGGTGAGAATATATGTGGCTCATGTTTTTTTTTAGTAACTTAGCAACTGGTATGAGATAAGTTTACAGTATGCAACTAATTAATGCAGCAAACATTAATTAATTGAAAGGTCCTATATTCAAGTGAAAAGCTGTGCCATTTATTTATTATATCCACAAAATATGCATATAATATAGTATTATATAATATGCATATAATATAATATAATAAAATATAATATAAGCGGTAATTTTTCCACAGCACTGTATGTCCAACTCCTAATTGTTCTCATGCTGGATGCTTTCAACTTTAGGTAAAAGTAAATCAGGGAGTTTTATACCTGCATTTGATATTTCCGGTTCATGTTCATCACACAGTAAAGTAACAACATGCATAAACAAATTTTAATATTTTTCTTTTCTACAATGATATACACAAACTGGAGCTTTTAGAAATCTTAACTTTGCCAGATAGTTTTAAAAATGAGTTTTTTTTTTTTTAATTTTTAACCTTAATTGTTGATTAAGTGTGGATGAGAGGCCTAAACTTAACGTAAATAACTGTTTTATTTCTATTGTAGTGTGGACAGGACATCAGAACATATGACACCAGCACCAAAATTGGCTTCATTATGGGACATGAGGGCGGGTTTTTAGTGGTTTATTGTTTCTTTTTTTAAGGCTTAGACACAATTGACAGTACCATCACATCATTTGTATTCGTTTTCCTGGAAGTCTTGCATCCAGTCAATGAGTCTCAAATGTTTTTCACACACAATGTTGAAAGAATTTATGACACAGTTACTATTAATAAAGACAAAATATCCAAATCTGACATGAATGCCAGTCATTTTTGTCACTTCCTGTGCACTTTGTATTTCTAGTGTAAGTCGTCTCTTATTCTCGTCACCTTTTTGTGCTCGATTGGCAGAAGTTCCCTAATTGTTCCTTCCCTGCCGGCTAAAATTCACCAGAGGATGTTATAGAAGTGAACACCTATCCTGTACACAGTTCAGTTTCCTCTCATTTACATGGCGCATTTTTAACTTGGACGTTTGTTCCCTTCTTCCTCGAACAAGCAAAATACTAAACCTCTCAAGGGTACAATTAAGATGAAGTATTTGTTCTGCAACATGCCATTTCAACCTGCCATTACTGCTGTGACTTTGAAATGTTTCTCTAAAGGTCCTTCAGTTGTTAGGTCTTTCTGTTCAAAGCTGTTGATCTACTGAGCCGCTATGTGAATGAAAATAAAAGGTGAATTATTGCACTAAGGCTGAGAAATCCTCCACTGTGAGAGTGATGGCTTTATATTTTATGTTTCAGATCTATTTGAGTGATTACATTATATCTCTCGCCGTGTCCTTTGGTGCAGGGTCAAGGTAGAGTACAGACAAGCCCATCTTGTCTCTCCAAGTAAAGTGGGCTCAGTGTATCAGCTTTTTTCCACCACAGATGCTTTTTGACTAATGGAAACACCTCTGGCACATTATTGTATCTCATATCACCATGGTGGCAGACTGTAAACCATTAAATAACACAGTCACAGGGTTATTTATACTCAGAGCACTAAGAGCAAAGCAAGGGTGAGAGAATGGGTTTTCAAGGTGTTTTTAAAGGTCTCAACTTGTGTTCACTCGGCAGTAACATTAAAGCCTGTGGAGTTAAGTTTTGTTGCTAATTGAATTAGTTTACCTGCACCTACAGCTAAAAAAGAAGTCAATCTGTATACTGTTAGTGCTGTGGGGTAAAACGGGGGAAAAAAAAAAAAGATAATGGAAAAACAAATGGAAAGATATCTCTCTTCATCCTTCAGAAGCCAATATGTGCATGGACGTGTACTGATGAGGCCCTGTCAGAGGTTACGCACCAGGTTTCCTTTGCAAAGACGTTACAAAGAAACACATGACCCGGGTCGGTAGCAGTGAATTTTCCCTCACGCATTTTACTCATACTTCTCACTATCACGAGTAAGATAACATATTTCCGAATAAAAGACAAACAGTTGAATTCTCAACGGAGGAGCTGTAATGACTGAGCTTTCGATCTGTAGCGGGGGAGTGTCAATATTTTTCTCCTTTAGCGGCTTCCTATACTGTTGTATCAGCAGTCTTCAGCCTCGTCTTATCTACCACAGTAGCTACTGAAAAACACAGAGGTCAAATATTATCCAATGACTCTCCTTTGTTTTTAGCGCTTGAAAAATAAACAATATAGTGTTATTATTATCAGTATCACTTACATACTTACATTATTTGCATATTGTTGTTATGACTATTGCTACTATTATCACTTTATTGTAACTTATTCTGTGATTATTAAACTATATAGATTCTATTGTGCATACTATAATATTATATATTATAACTAGGGCTGTCAAAATGAATGTGCTAACGCGGATTAATTCATCATCATGATAATTTGATTAAAATTTTTAATGCAATTAACCCATCTGCAGCACAGAATGACTCTAAACGTCTTTGCCACTTGTTTCTATTAGTACTTTTCAATGTGCAATTGCAGTATTTCACTACTGTTTTTTATAGTTATTGTATTGCTTTTTTTATTGCTGATTTCTTGTGTGTATTTTTGGTTTTGTGCTGCTTTTGGAACCTCAATTTCCTGAGGATTCTGTCCAAAGGATCAATAAAGTTTTATCTAATCTAAATTAAAACATGCCGGTCTGATAGGCGGTCATGATTCTTACCGCAATGAAAATTTTAGATCAGTAGATATTGATAATTATCACAATAACATGCCAAGTCTTTATTTCTGTGAAGCTTAAAGTCTGATTAATGCTTCTGAAAGGAAGTTGAAGAAACAAGATGATTAAATGTGGTTTTAATTCATCTGATGTACATATCTGTGGCTCTACATTGACATTTCATCTTTTATTGGCCTATATTGCTTGACGTGTATTTAATTCATTGCACAACATGTAAAACACATTTTTCAGATAATTTATTGGTTGACGTCCAAAGTTCCTTCATGCTTTCTACCACACCCAGATAAATGTTTCAGTTACAGTTTGCACACCAGTCACTAATGCAAGGAAAGGAAGTAATTTATCTTTCAAGTAGTATTTTTGGTTGTGTTGTATCTTGTCTTTTGTCCTCATGGTTACATTATATTCTGTAGAAATAACTATTTATTGCAGCTTTAATCCTTCATAATAAAATGCTAATGTCGAAGCTCCATAGTTGACTTTTACAAGTTGATCCACACTAGATTTATTATCTATATCAAGTGGATCTCTAAAGAGCTTTCAGCATGAGATTAATGGATGTAGTCTAATATTTTACACAAATAGTTCATGCCAGAGGCGACGTCTCCTCGAGACATCACTTTGGAATTACTCCGAATTTAACTTGAAGCTGAAGATCAATGTGTCAGAAATCTATTTAGTGATTGTTATCTATATCCTTGAAGGTGCAAAGTAAACAGCACTACATTCTGGCAGTGTTTCCCATAAGTGATGATGATTTAAGTTGTCTGTGAAAGGAACTAAAGCTCTGAGAACCAAGATCCTGTTATGCACTAATCCTTCCCCTGAGGGCAAAGGAAGGAATTGAAGGACCTTTGCCAAAAAAACTCAACAAGACCATCAGAGAAATCATACTTTTATCCCCCCCACACACACACAAACACACACACCTCCACCTCCCACCCCACCCCTGAGGAGAGATGTAGCACATTTTCATTTTTCATTTTATTGAAATGTTTCTTTTAGAGCAATATTGGCCTTGAGTTTGTGTTATTATGTTTTTTTTGATGGCGCATGGCGTGTGACTGAGGGCTCTGTGTCACACACAATGTGAAAGCTGAGAAATGTTCAAGGACTTCCTCAAGGACTCAGTTCTTTTGAGTACCTCTATTTAATATGCCATTGAAAGCACTTAGGGTAAAAATACAGCCTCTTACTACAAGTGTGTGTATTTTTGAGAGAATTTTCTGAGGATGTTCAAGCTTGAAAGTTTTTCCACCATATTTTAAAAGATAAATGTCTGTAAAAGCTGCACAATGGTCTGTCTTTTTTTTTTTTTTTTTTGTAAGATTCAATGTCTTATTTACATTCTCACTAGTGCATAATGTTAGTAGTGTTTTATTTTTTACCATGGACGTCCTGATCCAACCTAAAGATCGGTATCAGCTACCGACCTGGGATTTTTTAGAAAATCGAATTGATGGACTGCTTTTATATAGTGTATTTTAGACACCTTCATGGTGCCCAAAGCACTTTACAAGGCCTCACATTCACCCATTTACACACACACTCATACACCAGTAGGCGGCTGTCACCATGCAAGGCGCTGCCAGGCTCTACTGGGGATAAGTTAGGGTTCAGTGTCTTGCCTAAGGACACTATACTACTGAATATTCCATGTACTGGGGGCCATTTGTCTTCTAAAAAAATACAGAATCTTTTAATTTCAGCATCAAAAGAATAAAGTGTTATGGTAACACTGATGAAGAACATTTAGTCATGAGATCTGGCTGATCTGGGCTCGGGTCTGAGGGGGGGCAAGAAGGGGCCCCGTCAAATCAAAGTTTCTGAAGATAGGGAAAAGGAAAAGTGGGAGACTTAGAAGCATTAGTAAAGCGTCTTAAGTTGCACTTTCACTTTGTACGGTCGTATGGTCTGGGCATAATCACAGTGGTACTCACAGGGTACACAGAGGTGCTCACAATGTACAGCACAGAACACCCCCCCCATAATCCCTGGACAGACTTGTCCATAGAGACGCACTATAACAGGGGTGGCAAATATCCAGCCCACGGGCCAAAACCAGCCTGCCAAAGGCTCTAACTTGGCCTACAGTATGAATTCGGAAAGTGCAAAAATTATATTAAAGTTATTAAGATCAGTCAAAGGTGATACTTGTTTTAGTTCAGGTTCCACATTCAGCCCAGTTGTGATCTCAAGTAATATAATAGCATAATAACCTATAAATAATAAAAATTTCATAGGATAAAGTATTAGTATCGGCATCGGCAAAACTAATCATAAAAAACAAACAAAAAAAAATCAGATTGGAATGGAAACAAAAAAATCCAGATTGGTACATCGCTAATTTTTATAAGGACAAAGGGGTTGGAATTCTGCTTCCTGTGAGATATTTCAGCTTTAACTCTGAAAAAATGTTTTTGACATGGACTAAGAATATCAGTTGGAGCAGCTGTGTGCGAACGTAGCCTATGGGTGTGGTGGATGTGTACACTGTATGGTATGTTGGCATATCGGTATGCCTGTGCTTGTATTTAGTTTGTATGCAGTCGTGTCTGTCACCGGGGCTCTGGTGGGAGTGAACGGCTGGGACCTTTCAGCATGCCTGTTATCAGGAACACACACTTGCACGACAGGTCCAACAAGACTCTGAAAGCTGTAGGTTCTGCGGTTATCACCCACTGCTGTTGTCACATCATGTTTGTTACACTGATTTACAGTTATTCATGCAGTAATAAAACTTTGTACCACCAATGAGCTGAAAACTTCCAAACTTGCCTCAACCCAACCATTTTCTAATTTGATAAACAATGACTCATGCTGCGCTGGGGGTCTTGATGATAAAATTACATGGGCGGGTTAGATTAAAATAACTTTAAGGACTGCACTCTTGAACTTGTTAGAATTCTTCTCTAATAAACTTGTTTATTCAAGTGTAACATCAGCCAAGACACAAATTCCCATCCATCTAGTCTCTCAAAAAGACCCTCATTTTTCATCTTCTGCACTTCATTAACCAAGAAAAAAAAGTGACATAAAAATAGACTTCTTGCTCTCAGTTGCTTTTCTTTTCCTCATTTTCTGTTCCATCTGAGCTGCATCACAAAGGTTCAGTTGGTTGTTAGTATGTACACATTCAAGGGAAGGTTCTTCATGTGAGTCACACTTATTTGTTTTACCAGGAATGTAAATGTGCATACGTGGTGTTAATAAGAATACATCAGCTTATGTAGAAAACCTTTGGGGAGTGTTCAGTGGTTGATGCAGCTGTGGCCAATTAAAAATGCACTGGCATTTTCCAGCTCTTCATTTTGGCGTGCATGCATGTGGTTACGGTAGAAGTCGCATTCCCTGGATAGAAGCAAAACATTTTATCTGGACAATCTTATACAGAGTCACAATTTAGATACTAGTGGGAATGAAAGAGTAAAGATGTTATGTTATGGGAGTCTGTTCAGGTTTCTACCTCTGACTACTATTAGCGCCTCCATCAACAGCTTGGGCAGTATGCTATGTGATGTGACGTCTTAGGCACCTTTTAATCTATGATGATTAACCAACTGGTGGCCTCATAGCCCGTCCGTGTTGCCTTGGTGATGGTATGCAATGCTTGTAGCATTACATGCACTCTATATATCCATGTAACCAGAGCAACATCAGCTAACATCTCAACAAAACCAAGTATTGGAAAACAACAAAATCCAAACAAGAAGCACTGAAATGGGCAAATATTTAAAACATATTACCTGTCTAAGAGTGTATACCATGAATAATTTCCCAAAACAACAGACCAATGTGATCAACTTTGGGTAAGGTAACACTAAGTAGATTCAACAGTACAAATATTATTTTTTAACTCCTAACACTCACTCGATGAGCCTGAGAAGAGCAAAAATAAATGCTGCATTGTGAAGTGATGTCAGCAATATTTATCATTATTTCTGTATTATTTGCACCATAATATAAATATATAAATATCTATCTGTCCGTCCGTCCGTCCGTCCGTCCGTCTGTCCACCCATCCATCGTCTTCCACTTATCTGGGGCCGGGTCATGCAGGCAGCAGTCTAAGCAGGGATGTCCAGACTTCCCTCTCCCCAGACATCTCCTCTAGTCCTTCTAGGGGGACCCCGAGGCATTCCCAGGCCAGCCCAGAGACATAGTCTGTGCAGTGTGTCCTAGGTCTTCCCCGAGGCCTCCTCCTAGCAGGACATGCCCAGAACATTTTCCCAGGGAGGCGTCCAGGAGGCATCCGAAACAGATGCTTGAGCCACCTCAGCTGGCCCCTCTAGATGTACAGGAGCAGTGGTTCTACTCCAAGCTCCTCCCTGGTGACTGAGCTCCTCACCCTATCCCTAAGGGTACACCCAGCCATCCTATGGAGGAAACTCATTTTGACCTCTTATATCCAGGATCTTGTCCTTTTGGTCATGACCCAAAGCTCATGATCAAAGGTGAGAGTAGGAACATAGATTGACCAGTAAATCGAGAGCTTTGCCTTTTGGCGTAGCTCCTTCTTCACCGTGACGGACTGATATGCCTGCGTCACTGCAGACGCTGCACCAATCTGCCTGTCAGTCTCACATGCCATCCTTCCCCTTCCCCCATATATATAAGTTCTACAATTATTATAAATATTGATAGAATTGTGTTAAACAGAATTACATTTGTATATATTTAATTGTATATAATAATAATTATACAAATATTATGTGTGTTATTCTGTATTATTTCAGTATCCTATCTATAAGCTATTTGCTGTCTGCTAATACGTTGATTTGTGTTACATTGAAATGATTCAGACTTGGAAAAAAATGGTCCAGGGGTTTAACATGAATCTCAATGTGTAGACATTTGATGAAGATATTTGAGAAAAAATGCATTAAAATGTACAGTACATTTAAAATGAAACCTTGCTTCTGTACCCCTCCTAGAGGATACATCAGCTGAGGTCTTGCAGATCTTTCAGGTCTCTCCTCTCGGTTAGAACAGGGTTATAATGATGGCCGACAACGCAATCATCGTGTCAGTTGTCGGGGGTGTGGGTGTGTGGGGGATCTTAGATGAGACATCTGTGGAATTGACAGATTGGTGATAAGGTTGGTGTTAACTTTGAAACCCTCACAGTCTGTAATCTTGTTTGCTCCAGCCCCTTTCTTCGTCGCTCCTAAACGCACTTGCTCTGCTGATTAGCTATAGGGAAGCTGAACACTCAGCACGCACTGCAGACTGATCCAAGCCTCACTGCTTTCTACTTGATCTCTATCTGCCAGCACTTTGATCCAAGCATCCTGGGATGGTGTAATCCGTTCATGTCAAGCAATAATAGTTGCTGTCAACTTTAAGTCTTTCTCAGCAGGATATTTTTAAATTTCCTCTTAGATGAACTTTCACAGATGCATTCTCATGAGATGCAGTCTGAGTTTTACAGAACAGTTTAACTTAGCATGTTTTAATGGCTGCCTGGCTTATGTCTGTGACGGTTATTAAACTTGTTTGATGGATAAATGCCTTGTGCAGAAACAGAAAAGAGAAATTCTTGATGAAATTATTAATATTTGTACAAATCCAAACACGAATTGCATAAAAAGGGTTTGACAGCTGAAATAAATTCATCACTGCTAAAACGTTCTCCACCTTTCAAGCTGAACACTGTTTGACAATTTAGCAACTGCAGATGAAATATTACCTGACATACTGTCAGCTAAAATGTAGCACCTAAATTTGTCTTGATAGTCGGTCTTTGCTGCATGACGAAATCTGCCCTGACACATTTTGGAGGCAGGTATGGGTATTTTTCATTATGACTACAGTGCAAAAGTCTGTGGATATCTGAACTTTTTGGTTTTGTGCTGTGAGATTCGACAGCATGGTTGTCACCTTTGATTCTTATGACACATCCCCCACAGGGCTCCAGCACATCACCTCCATCATTCTGGTCATCAAATGTGTATCTAAAACAGCAAAATGAACATAATACTATTACAAAAAGTTGTGTATTTTTAGCATTATTGTCTATGTATCAGGGAGTTTGTCTAGGCTCGGCCTTTTCTTCTTATTTCCACTAGTTTGCTTGCGTATCATCATTCAATTGAAGCAAAATTGCCGTCCTGCTGTTATCACTTGGAGTCTAATGAATGCATCTTTTTATCCACTACTTTTCTTTAAGCTAATGATTCGTACTTCTTTTCTCATTTACATTTACTAACAATATATTTATGCGTTACTCTCACGGCTACAGTTTGATATACATTAACTTGGTGGGAGGCATGTTTTATACAATTGGTTTGTCGCACCACAAATAAGCTACAGATGAGCTCCGTTTTTTTCTGTATGTGTTTTAGTTTTAGCATATTTTATGTATATTTATTTCCTCCATATTGCTTCGTACTTCCGTATGACATATGCCTTTAAAAGTAAATCCATTATACTGGTTACATTCCAAGTGATGACACTGAAAAGAACAAACTTATTCATACACACCTGCTTGGAGGCGGTTATTTGTTGTAGAAGGATTAACAGCTCAGGGGAGCTGTAAATTAAAAGTGATGGCTTGCTCTGGAGGAAATGCAGAAAGGATTTGTGAAGTAAGAACTTCAGCTGCTGCTAAGCTCAAAACAAGTGCATTATTTCACAGACAGAATGTATCTGTGTTCATATATTTAAGTGGTTCTTTCTCGTTCAGTGAAATAACTCTGTCAATATGTCGTGACATTGACGGAAATGCATTTGATTGATTGCGATTGGGACCAGCGGCTTTTTCTGCAAAGTAAGAAAATACTGTGTAATTGTAAAGCGTAACATTTTAATGATGTATTGACATTGCTTTGGAGTCCGACATGCCTTTAAATGAGACTTGGACACAGACAAAGACAAAATGGTTAGGCTTCAGGTGTAAGATCAATACTGACATAATATAATGAGAAGAATTCCTGGCAAACTAGAACAATTTTGATGGATCTATAATGGTTTGTTTCAGTATACAGTACAACAGAGGTAACAGTACTCTGAGAGCCATTTTCTTTCTTTTCCCCCCCCCAATTTTAATAACTTTATTTGTCCAATAAAGCGTCAATGCAATAATTCCCAAAATTAATTATAAAATGGATATTTTCAAAGCACAACAAATATAAATTCTACACAAACATGGTCCAGTTTACAGTAATAATGTTAAATGATCCAAAGGTTGGAGTCACTGAAATGTACAACAAAAAAATAGTCATCAATCAAATATCATATAATCAATAGTCAGTTACACAAGACAATAAACATGAGCAATTATTTGAACATACAAACCAAATCCATATAGATATATACGATAAAATCAGACCACTAAGAGCCATTTTCAACAGCACCTCCAGTAAAAGGAAAATACATTTACTGGATAGCTACTACCATTCATGTGCCTGCTCTTTTTTTTTTTTTCTTTTCTAATCCAAATGAGCATGGCTTTTTAAAATGCAAATAACATGCTAACAAAAAATATTACATGGAGGAGATGTGACAAAGGAATGGGCAGCAACTTGACATAGTAATTATAAGGTAGAAAATTGCCTTTAGTTCTTACAGCCTGGGCTCCATTTCCAAACAATTCAGACATTTTAATATGGTGCATAATTTAATTTCAGCTTCATTTGCAACTTCGTGGTTTTCTTTTTCATGGCAATAAATCAAGTCGTATGGAGTTGCATGTGTTGTTTTAGATGTGCTTAAGTATTCAACTGTGAGACTTCTGCTTGTAAAACAGGTCGCACATCAGATTTTGGGATGTTTATTACAAAAAACATGCAGTAATTTGACGTTAATTTGGTAGGGGGGACATTCTGTTGCCTATAATTTTGTTGTCCAGACTGTATTCGTGGCCCCAGCTGGTCGTGTACAGATGTACATGAGGGAAGCTGGGACCTTGGATCTGAGTGGAATGCACTATTTTCACTCAGTCTGTAGCAGTTTTTATTTAAAATGCAGTCGGTCTGTTCAGCACTCCGTGTACCTTACACACTGCATGACCTCAGGCAAAAATCAGAGCAAAGTACATCCTAAAAGGAAATCCCTCAGTTGGCTGTTTACCTGAAAAACACTATTATAAATAAAAAAAATAAAAAGAAATTAAAAAAATAAAACCCGAAAGCCTCATATCAAAGACTTACTTGACGAGTGAGACTCTATTGCTGGGTTAAATGGCCGTTATATGGCCTTTAACCCATTTAATCCGAGCAAAGGTCCAAATGTGTAATGACACAGAAACATGGCATGAATTGGTTGAACTCGTCTGCTCCAGCTTCCTCTGGAGAGTAAAACGACCAGAGGATAGATGAGGATATTTTTCATCTTGTATCCTCAGATTATTGTATATGTAGTATGACTTTTCTGCGGGGATTATTACAAGCATGTGAAATTGGTTTTAACTCTGGGAAGAGAATTAGTAGTAAATTCGATGTCGCATAAGGATTTGGAAACGGTGAAATAAGTTTTATGTTATTACAGGTTGAGATATTTATGAAAACATGGCTTTGCACATGCATAACATCATTTTATCAATCAATCAGAATCAGAATGTTTTATTAATCCTAGGGGTAAATTATTGGGTGTTACAGTCTTAACAATCAAGGTTAGGCAAGTTTATTGGTATAGCACATTTCATGTACAGGACAATTCAAAGTGCTTTACATCAAACATAAATGCATCACAGGAGAGGCATAAAATACATTTAAAATGAGACAAAGTGAAAATAAAAGACATTGACATCAGAATTAAAATAGACATTAAAATCATCAGCGATAAAATGTGATTTTAAAGTTAATTTAAAAGACATTTTTTTAAGAGTTTAAGAGAAAACTGCAGTAAACAATGTTTTCAGGCCTGATTTAAATGAGCTGACAGTGTGAGCAGACCTCAGGTATTCAGGACGTTTGTTCCACAGGTGAGGAGCAGAAGAACTGAATACTGCTTCACTTTGTTTGGTTCAGATTTTGGGAACACACAGTAAACCTGTCCCTGATGACCTCTGGGGTCTGGATGCTTCATAGGGAACTAACAAGTCTGGGATGTATTTTGGTCTAAGGCCGTTCAAGAATAATAAAAAGGACCAGGAAATGAATAAATAATCAATACAATCGAAAAAGAGAAATCTTAAAGTAGAAAGCTCTAAATATACAAACATGTAGCAATTAGTGTACAGCAGCATTATGTCACCCAATTAATCACTATAAACACATAGTGCCTCTAGGAAGTGTTTAATAGCCAGGACTACATGTGTAATGACTAAACAACTGCAGCTTTAATGCCGTATCTTTTTTTTTTGCCCTTAAAACATATCAGTAATTCTCAGGCGCCAATTCCTTTCACAGCTGCTGTCTGTCATTTGCCACAGCACATTAACAGCGCAGGCTTTATCAGAAGACATCATGGGAGATGCCTGCATAGAACAGACACAGGGTCATGCTGTGTGTTCCAGCAGACAGTGAAGACTTCATTTTGAGTTAGAATTTCTGCCCGCATGTTTTCAGACTTCTTTTATCAAGAGGTTACAAGAACGAAGGTCAAACTGGGATCAAACGAGGTGCAGAAAACAGAACTGTATCGGAACACAAAAGATTATTTTATCCCGTTCAGCTGCAGGAAACAAAACAAGTTAAAGCCCCTGTTGTTTAAGAGTTCACCCCCAAAATCAACTTCCAGCAGACACTCAAATTCTGCTCAGCACCCGGTGGGAAAAGGTAATCTTCAGCCCCACCAACCAATCAGGAAAACAGAGTAACCTCTCCTTATCACCAACAGTGGTGGTGGGTTTATAAATGTGTCTGGTTTGAAGCGCCGATTGCACAGAAACTGTCCGCAAACTGTTAAGTGGATCGATATGGCGCCTGCATTAGGGCAGGTGGAGTGGGTCAGATTGCTGTCTGCATATCTACACTCAAGTGCTGTAAACAGCTGATTCAGCGACTTAATTCAGAATGATGGAGCAACTGAAAGCTCCTGTCATCATTTCACAAATCACACTGAGATTATTTTTTCTCACCAGTGGTTAAAAATGTTTTTGTTTTTACCGGAGATGGAAGAAGTGCTGAGATTCTTTTTTTTTTAAGTAAAAGCAGACGTGCACTGTGTGAAAGCCCTGATTTCAAACTATTATGCAAGTAAATAGTCACAAGTATTATCAGAAAGTCATACTGATAATGCTTAATTTTTTAATTTGTTTTACCTATATTTAACCAGGAAATCCCATCAAGATTAGGAATGTCTTTTGTAAGGGAGACCTGGCCAAGGTAGCAGCCATACAAAGTATAAACAACTGAGGCTTCGGATGCCAGGCAGCTCTGTTTGGCCGAAACGTAGTGCACCGTTTATTTAACAAAACTTGAATATGGAGGAAAAAATGGTCAAAATCCTATACCGCAGTATGTTTTGGGCAAATGGGGCTGCCGTGGCCAATGGGAACATAAACAAACCTAGATTAAGATAGCCTACGAGTCGTTATTACTTTAGCCTGCTAGCTAGTTAGACACTATCATCGTAATTATAACGTTTTCATCCATCTCCATTTATCAGGCTGCTTGAGGATATAGGCTAGAAGGTTAGAAAATTTTGTGTAAGCTCTGGAGTAAAAGAGAGGCATAGAAGCCAGGAGTTGGACGTCCAAAGTTAAGTTTCATTTTTGGTTTCACACCAGTTACGACAGTTGCGGCACTTGTGGAATGCACCCCCTCTCTCTACAGATTAATTGATTATTAAACTCATTGTTAGTTGCAGCCCTATTATGTGCCTTTACTTATTCAATCATAAATACGCACACTATGCAAAATTAAGTTGTGTAAAGCATTATTACTATAGAATATGAAGTTATTGAGCTCTTTTTACGTACAAATACACGTGAAGCATTTTAATGTAAAAGTATGTCAATGAAGAGCCAGTTTTGGATACCTCATATACTACAGAATAGATTAGTATAATACTGTGTCACCATTTATATTAATGTACATGTGTAAAATATAGTGAAATAGTTGTCTATTAAATACTTGAGTAATTGTATCACAGTTGTCTGATAGTTTTTCCTTTTGCATCACAAACTGCTTTTTTATTTCCAACACAACACATCTAAATTGTTTTATAGTTGTACTAATAGACAATAACTTTTTAAGCTGCACTCCATATTTAACAGATGTAAGATGTCACTGGCATCAAAGCATGATGGAAATGTCCATCTGTTTAATCGACAACAGAGCTACTTTCCTCACAATTAGGTGTTTTTATGTTGTTTTTTTAGTCGCACAGTTTTACACAACTTCTGACGAGACTTCTGCCATTGTCATCACCAGTCTGACTAAGATCATCAAATACAACTGAAATAAGAAATTTAACAAACTACAAGTCTACCATGGTTCTGGTTGCACACTGGCTGTACAAAACACAAATTAGAACCCTTTTGCCTCCATAATAATGACTGTCTTAGTTCTACATTCACTTTAAGATCAACTACTGCACTGATGATTGATTTAATCTGAAACACAGTTATGAGGCTTCCTTTTTGGCCCATGTCCATTAGTAGACTGTGCTTACTTTTTCACCTGCTTTAATGAAAATAAGGGGCCGTCTAAACAGAGATGAGTTTAGTAGTATCTGCAAATACACATACTACATATGGTTCTGTTTATGGAAATTGACATTTGTGTTAAACATAAGTAGTAATAAGAGTTATTCACGAAAGAAACAACTTCATACATAAAAAATAACACTTACTCCTTGTGATTTGTGAGATAAGCACATGTTTATTCTTTAGTCAGTTTTTATACCTTTTTATTTAATTTAAAAGAGGACTACTGCGCAGTGCGATTAAAAATCTCTTGAAAGCATTGTGCATGTGCTTTTGTTTAATATATTGCAAAATGCAAAATATCAGCACAGTGACTCTGCAATCACTAAACTCAATCTTTCAAGGCAGCGAGCATTATTCCACAAACCAAAGACTGTAATTCTGTAGCGCACCTTTCACCTCACTGTTGAGGCAGAGAATTAGAAACAGATTCTGTCTGTCAGGGATTACTCAGAGTATGAATGAAAGAAATTGTTAAAGACTAGTAGGAAAGTTTGGACTTGAATGACACATTGAGGATCAACAGACCTTCTGCCAAAGTAGTTAAAAATCTCCTTCAGCTATTTCCCTCACAGCTTTCAGAATCCCGCGTTTTACAAAGGCCTCTTCATGATTCCTAGAAATGGTCACATTGTCTCCTTTTTGACCCAAAATGTGCGTCAGGTCAAATGCATGTTCCCCAGTGACTGCTGACACACTAAGTGCTTTGAATTATTTAAGACTAGGGAGTGATGTGGCAGCGCCATATTTAAACAAAGAGGATCTGAGTCCTATTGTAGACATGAAGCTTGTAAAGATGCTCCTCATGTTACGCCTGATGGTTTTACACTAATCCAAACAGATAGGGATCGGCAGGGTTTGTACATGGAGGAGTAGCTGTAGTTTATCACCTCACATATCAGGACCAGACCATCTTTACCTCAAGATGCATAAAGTCTCAGGTATTATATACTTTTCAAAGCCTAATAGAACAAAACCCTTTTTTCCCAGACTGATGTCAACTGCAATTGACTGTTCATTTATTTTAATTCGTGTCACTCTGATAACAAATGTGTTATTGTAGTTTTGCCACAGACATAAACCACAGATCAGCTGTAGATGCATAAACCTTGAAGGAATTTTCAAGTGTTAGTTGCATAAAAACTACAAAATGCACAAAGCCTCAGAAATGTAACATGTAGTGAAATGTACATTTTTAAGAATAGAGTCTTTAAAATGTCATTAAAGTATATTAACAATGAAAAAAGCACTACATAGCATAATGTTGTGTCAGTCAGGTGTAAATAAAATGCATAGTGTTAGAATAGAACAGAATTCCTTTATAGCCATTATATAGTGTAATACACAGCAGAAATAGATTTCAAATAGAATATATTTGACCCAAGCAACAAAAAGTTAAACTAATATACAAAATATACTCAAT
>JAPTYQ010000002.1:14862796-14875087 GCA_029814465.1 Ostorhinchus cyanosoma | reverse complement strand
TATATATGTGTATATATATATACACACATACACATACACACACAACACAGAAGTGACAAACCCTTACGCTATCAACTGAGCAACGGTTCTGTTCACAGTTAATACTTTTGTATCGTTTAACCTGTTTGAGGCAATGAGAAGAAGAGCAACCTTCGCTGTCCCTGATAGATCAGAGTGGTTCAGTCAATAAGGCAAGCCCATGTGGATCCATTCAGGAGACAACAAGAGCGCCGTCTATGGTCTCGTAGTGATTAGGTCTTTTCCGTTGTTAAAATGGCGATAAGGTCGCTTCCGGTCTCGGGTACAGATCACATTCACATGGGAACGTTTTGTACTGGAATCCACGCAGTCCGCGCCCAGGACTACCCTCTCAGCTGGACTCTGGTACCGTAGTTGTGCATGTAACATTTGTATTCACATTGATAAAATTAAGTGGACTTTGGGGCTCCAGTATACTTGGTTATGGACTCTGATACCCAGTATGAAAACACCCTTAGATACAAATACATACAATGCAATGCAAAATAGTGAGGTGAGTCTGTAGTTATTGTGTAGATCCAACTCTAGGTCCGGTTACAGAGCTGCTCAGGAACTGCATAGTTACTGCTAAGTATCGGAAAATGCCTCCTCATTCAGAACTAAATTTAGATACTTATGCATGCAGCATACTTGTATCAATATTGGTGGTGTAATGTAACATAACATTACAGAGACACTTTGTTTCCTATTCATTGACTCTGAGCTCATTGGAGTGTGTAAAATGTCAAGTAGTATTTGCACCATAATGTATAAAGTCATCAAAATGGCATTTCATTAAACTGGGTTCTATAAAGTCGGCATTGTAAAACATATCATTCAGGACTTGAAGCCAAGGTATGAGCACTGGTGCTGGTATTAAAAAGTTTCGACACCCAGCTCAAGCCTCGGTGAACATTTAATGGGAGGCTGCAGTGACTGACGGTGTAGACGAGGAGGCATTACAGTTGGAAATTTTAAAAAATCACAGCACACTGAGTTTATACTTAGAGACTGCAAAAGATGGTTTATCTTCTGAGCCAGATGACACTAATGCAGTGTGTTTGTTGGTGTCTGTGAGACTGTACAGCAGCATCTGATGCCGACACACAGCTGTGGGCCCGTCACACCTGGGTCTCACTGCCACACTGCAGCCCTGAGTGCATCACAAGTGAACATGAGAGCACAACAGCCCGGGGTGAAACATCACCTCAGCACAGCTCAGCAACAAAGGGTGAAAAAAAGGAGTCATTGCTTAGGAATCCGTTTTAATTTTTAACCCATTACCTTCATTCAGGCACACTTTCTGTTATTTTTAACTTTTCCATAATGTGCTGAAAGTAGTAAAACATTTCAACTCTAAGTAATGACACTCAGGCAGCCATTAAGACCAGCCTTGTTGTAAAATTTAAGTGTATTCCCATATTAATCTTCAACAAAACAGCATTCTCATCAGCTGCCAAGGTCCCTGAAGTATTTGTTTTGTTCCCAGTGATTTGTTGAAGCTGTTCTGCTTTAAAACATTTCTCTGTAATGTTAAACTTGAAGTCAGGATATTATCAAAGCGACTCAGGTATGACATGAAAAATGGATTTAAAAAGACCAAATCAGCACAACAAAGTGGGGAGAGTCAATTAATATGATGAATGACTAAATATGTACAAGCCTTAAACAAAAGCCAAAACATTTAGGGTGCCACTTCTATTTCATACATCAAGAACTGAGCAATAATGAGCATCCAGGTACAAAGCTACCATCTTGAGCCTGCGGTGAACGAGCCAGAGTGTGATTAATTGAGTTTGTCACTCCGCCTTGTTCCCTCCGTGCTCTGAAGAGCTGCTCTGAAGTGATGACAGTCTATCCATTAAAACCAGTTTTCTAAATGGCAATAATTTCCTCAAAGAAGCATCTGCTTTGGTGTCACATAATGGCAGCAATAATGAGATTCTCCTTCAAGAGAAACTTCTGTTGCTGGGGAGATGCACCGACAGAGCAGCTTTTTAATCGCATAATCTAAACGTTAATGCCTGTGATGTGACTCCTACAGTAATTTGTGTCATAAAGCTTTTAAGGTTTTACATTCTGGATGTGTAGCTCAATCATTAATGTTTCACTTTTGAGTGAAGTTCATGCCACATATTCATTTTAAGACGTAGATTTAAATTCCTAAAGTCATGTTACTGGATACTTCACCTGAGCAGCTCTGAATTTATATAGCGTTGTCAATTACATCTCCAGGCATATACATTATCTTGCCAAGTGACTGACTTACTTAATAGAGGCTTTTTAACATTTTAATTCATTTCAAATAATCCCATGTATCACTGCTGAGCTGCACTGAAACCCTTAAATTATACCACAGAGCCAGACTTGGCACTGAATTATCCACAGTTTCAGGTTGGTGAAATGAGTTAAATCATCAAACTAAATTATTGCCATCAGATGCTCTTTGTTGCTCTCATTGGAGCAAAATGAATCAACATAAATGTTTTTTCTCGCTTGATCACAGATGTATAAATGTCAATAAAAACAACACTTTCCCAATACTGAAACTGTGAAATATGACAGCACTCCAGAACAAACAAGGAACAGACATTGGCTGACATCAATAATAATTTGTCATCATGAAATCACGAGTAATAAAAAATAATTAAAAGTTTTGCCAGATCTAATGTGGCAACACAAAAATTATAATTAAATTGATGTTTCAGAGATGTTTACATTTACACACCAACATAAACACTAGTCATTCTGTGATAAGAGCTGTACAGTGTCATCTGTGGCTAAGGAGGACGCTCCATAAATCAGAAAATATACTCATAAACTAATCATTTTGACCTTTTATATTTCACATTCTTTTTATTTCTATTTATACACATCAGTAATCACCTTTGACCAAGTGCAATGATTACATCCTGAGACGCAGTTACACTTTATCAAGAATAAATGACATTGTCACAATCATGTTGTGAGAAGAGGAACTCAAGGTATAAACCATAATGAAAAGAATGAGCGTAACAATGTGTGGAGTGGTTTAGAGAAGGAGTTGAAAGAATAAATAAACGTGAATCACTTCAGAAAAAATTTACAAAAAACTTTTGCTCAGGAGTTTTTGGGAAGAAGGTGGATGTTAGTCTTAATGACTCTGGTGAATATTGGGACAGTGCATTTAAGTGGGATGGAATGTTGTATAGACGTCTTAGCTAATATGCAGTGGAATATGTATTAGGGATGCAAGGATTATGATTCGGGATTATGATGTAGAATTATATATATGATAATTACTATGTTGATGCATATAAACATGTTGTTTTAATATAAATTAATATAGTTTGTGTTCGTAACGAGTTGAATTTGAGGTAGCAATGAATACATTTTGCTTCAGTCTTACTCTAATTTGAAAAAATTATGGAAATGCATTTTTGCATTTATTTTTATTCTACATGTTAATAGAACAACATGTAGAAATAATAAATCTAAATATTTATTCTGAATGACTTCTTTTGAATTAATGATTTCCTTCATTCAAAATGTATCATTCCAACTTTATGGTCAACAATGTAAAACTGACATGAAGTATTTTTCATGTTATCAGTAGTGATTTGTGTCCACACATTGAGGTCATGCATTAAGTTTGGTTTGGTAATCGGCCTATTCCGTGTCGTTATAAGAACATGCTAAAGTGTTAAAAATAATAATATCTCAACCTCTGTTGCTGTTTCCTCTATGAATCTTTCAAATTTCAAAGTAAAACTCAAACTTTAAAGCTCAGATGTTTAATAGAAACGATGCATCATCCCATAGTGTTGGAGGTGTCGTCCTTGGCAGGTGCACGCAGCTTCAGCCACACTCCCTGTAGCGGCTAAAACTGTCCCACACATGGAACAGTTAAACCAGCAGGCATTAAGATGAGTTTTGCTGCATCAGTGAGTGGCACAGGTGCCTTCTTGTGGGAGAGAGGCACATTGGCTGAGGATATCAGCCATCATTTAATCAGCCTGCCAGAGCATCTGCTCTCAGGTTTTTAAATAGATCATGTAATGAGGTGAAGAGTACTTTTATTTTCATGCCATCTATTCACAGCAGGCCATGATTACAAGTCACACATATGGATTAGAGGTGTATGTAGAAAGCATCAGGGAATGTGTGTTGAAGGTCATGATCTGTACAGTAAACAGGTAATGGCGTCTAAATATGTATTAAACAGATGGTAGATAAAATAAATAGAAATTAATAAAAGAAGACTGTGAATGGAGTAAATCAAGAAAGCAGTTAATTTTCCACTACTCTTAGCATTTAAGAGTCTTTAAGGATGTCAAAAATGAAAAAAAAAAAAGGTGAATTAAACGACACAGTTCAAAGCAGAGTATGACTTTCATCACAAATTTTTCTGCAAATTTATAAAACCTGAGTGAGTTTTGTGAAGTGCATTGTGGGAATAGGATTTCCACGTAGCCGCAGTATGGATAGCAACAACAAACACGGAAACGGCTTCGTTGGTTCTTACTGCTGTGGCTGCGTGAAATTTCAAAAAGGCCTGAATGACATATTGGTTTTATATGTAAACTGACTGCTTGTGATGGAGTAACTTCGAAGTTGTTCACTGTGAGGTAAGTGATTTAGGCGCACTGTAAAAAAGAAAATGTTGAGATTATTTAAAATTTTAAAGTAACCTTCTGCAGTAAAGATTTTAAGCTTTCTCAATGAGGTTGCAGTTCATGGTACCAAGTTAAATTGTCCTGTTGTGTAAATAGTATGTTCTGCTAAAACTTAGAATAGGACAGAGGTAGATTTGAACCACCAACCCTTTGGTTATGAGATTACCTGCTCTACCTCCCAAGCCACAGCCATGTGAAAGAAACTGTCAGGAGAACTGGTTGGCTGTACTGCACATGTGCAGTGGCTGTCCAATTCCGTTGTCCTCTGCCAGTGACCAATCGCAAATTCAGTCTATTAATAAATCTTTGTTGAAGCATCAAATGTTGAAACATCAAATATTTTGTTGGTCTGATGTAAAAAGAAATGTTTTTCATGGCGGAAACGTTTTATCTGTTAAAACTATGAAGATCTCTCTCTCAACTGAACAAATACCAATTTTCTTTTTTTTTACAGTGTGTGTAATCACAGGCAGACTTATGGATTAGTGATATGGAGCCTATCACTCAGGTTTTACAAATATGACAATTTGTGATGAAAGTCATATGCTGCTTTAATGCCGTATGTCAAGAAAATACAATGTCAAACACTGTTAAAAGTGGAATAGAATAGAATTTCTTTATTGTTAGTGTAGCACAATGAAATTTGCATGCAACTTTCTGCAATATGATAATACTGTTAATTTCTTATATGTTTTCTTTGAACCTTTGAGTTTCAGATGCGTACTATGGTATGAGCGGCTGTGAGGAAAATAAAACTTTTTCCCCAGACAAATAATGTCCATTTCAAATAGAACAGGTGCTGTAAGTCAGACATGATGGAGTTGTGCCTCCAGGGTTTTTCACAGCTGTTGGTACAGAATCAGTCTGCTGCTGAAGACACTAGATCGATAACCACTGTCAAAAAACTTAGAGCCAAAGAAATCATTTTTTTAAACTCTATTTCCTTACTTATATACTTCCACTTACACACACGCACGCACGCACGCACGCACGCACGCACGCACGCACACACACACACACACACACAATAATTCAAAACATTTAACTCTGAGTAGAAGTTATAACCCTTGTCCTTGCAGCAAAAACTATAAACTTTAACTTTGTGGAACATAGAGGTGTTTCAACTTGGTTTTCTTATTTGTGGAGTACTGTTATAAAAGAGATGCCTCAAAGTTGGAGGAGTCACAGCAAGATAAAACCACTTTCTTTTTCAAACACAATTACTGTTGCAAGGGACAGATCCTCTCTTTGGACAAAGATGAAGGGGTAGAACAGATGCTGCAGAGCTCAGATATTCTGTCCTTCTGGCATTAATTAACTTTGACTGCTGGAATTTAACTCAAACACAGAAACTGCTGGTTCTCTGACGCGGCAAAATCCATGTAGATGTTTTAGAAAACCTGGATTTTGTAATTCAGCTTCAAAAGTAGTGCAAAACTTTCAGAATGGTAGCCTTAAAAGAGTCATTTAAAAGACGCATGTTTTTTGCATGTAATACATTTTTCTAAACCGATTTGAAAATATTTGGAAATATGTGTAAAATACAGTCCAAATCTGATTTAATCCCGTGTGCGAATGTGGCCATGGGGACTGTGTCAGCCCAGGAGACCAAGCGTAATGTGTCTTTGAGAAATGTTGAGTGTGATTTATGAGGTCCTTCACCAGTCTGTCCCTTCAGAGAATCAGGTGTCAAGGATAGTGCACATTATGAGAACAGGTACATCATCAGTGATACTGTTATACCACACACTTTATCTTACTGACTGCGGATCTATTTCTACACACGCACACAAAAAAAGATTATCCTATGATCTGAAGATACTGAGGACAGATCACTGAGACATGAGACTTTTTTTCTATGAACATTTCTGTGCTTAAAAGCCTCCATAAAAGGCAATGGAAACATTACATAAAAACGCACATCATTAAGTGTACTTTACCTGCCGTGTGTGGACTCCAGCCTGGTTTAGTCAAAGTGTGTCTGTCAGAGTAGTACCGGTGCCAAAATTGTCCACACTCTTCCTATTTGGTGTAATCATGTGGTTTAGATTCACTTACACCACATTTGGAATAATAACAGGATGTAGCTGCATAACAGCGAGTCTCCCAAGCGTGTGTGTCTGAGTGAGTTTGTTAATGGCCGAGTGTAGTAGTGTGAGTATACTTGTGTTCATGCATGTGCACCTGCTGAAATCTCAGAAACAAGAGGTAGGGAGCCAGAAAAAATCTATCAAAACCATTTAACCGCACATAATAGTCTCTCCTGACTGCTGGCTGGATCTCACATTGAGTTGATCTTAACATGGTTGTTACTGTGCCTCATTTGCCTTTTTTTTTTTTTTTTTTTTTTTTTACAGGGATATTAGCTCACCAGCTCAAAGCAGTCTCACAAATATATCACAGACGCTTCTGCCTTGTGCATGAATTTAACCTCTATTTTAAAGGTTAAATGTATTCTGTGTAGGATATTCCATCAATGCATAGTGATGTCAAAAGAAAGGGCAAACATTCATGGTAATGTGTTCTCTGAGCTTTATCTGATACATTCTCCACCATAGTTACTTATCCCTTTGATATTTTTCATTTATTAGTTAGCTTTTATTAACATTGCGGCCTTTAAAGATTCACCGTTTAACCCTCATAGATCCAAACGGATGCCGGTGACCGAAAAGCAACTAGTGATTTCAAATATTTCCAAACTGTTTGAACCACTAATCCTGTCAATACATTTAAATATTTAGGGTGAAATGCAGTTTCTCAGCTTTTCAGCAGCAGCAAATGTGTCTTATTTTGGGATTTTCAGAGGTTTCCATAGTGAACGTAGAAAGACTAACACAGTTCTCTTCTGCTGCATTGATACACTAATAAAACCTATGTTTGACAAATAATTGGATTTAGACCGATATGGGATTTTTGGGATCGATGCCGATATTGGGGGCTAAAAAAAAGCTTATATCCAGTATATTGGCCAATAACTGAAATAAGAACATTGATTTACAAAGGATATAATAGTCTTATTTTAGATAATGGTGGACATGTGAATTAACAGTTTAATCTTTATCTCCCGAAGATAATTTACACTTTAAAACACTGTATAATAGTCCTTTATTAGACTAGTATGTGTTATAGATGTGATAGTTTTTATGCAGGGGAGAGCAGACTTTAGGGAAAAGATGTGAGTCTATATTTAATGAGTAGTAACATAAAAATTGTTTGGTAAATCATTCTTTAAAATGTAAGCTACAATTAATATACAGTATTAATACCCAGGCGCACCTGCAGAATGAAATTATGAGGTACATAGGAAGCGCACCTACGGGGGGATTAGTTCGTAAGGTGTAGGGGGGGTTAGCAGTCTGTGATTGTGAAAGTGAAAGTGAAAGTGAACACCCTTTACTATTCCTCTAACAGACCCACAGGAGTAGAGCGACAGAAAAACATTAATACAACAGTGAAACTCAGAGAGGTGCAGCTGCAAGGGGAAAAAAAAAAAAGAAACCAAATGGGTGAAATTCAGCAACTGTAAATCAACAATACTTTATCAAGCCAACAGATGCTCTGCTCATGTCTGTGTTTATTACAATGACAGAAATTGGTTTGTTCTCAGATTGTCACTGCATCAAGAAAAACAACTTTAGAACTGAATACTTAGCAGACAGAAATAGTGACAATATCGTTTGATTATCTGGCTGTTATTTGCTTTATTTTTCATTAACCTCTGACAGTTTTGTTGTCATGTCTGTAATAGCAGTTTAGCAAATAATAAAATACATTAACATTCTTTTCCACTTATTATCGTAAAATATAAATGCCATACTGACCTAACTGATTATTTAACTGTGATTAAGTAGATAAGTGATTCTTTTAAAGAGGTCTGTTGGCTGGGATGCCCCTGAGAAATACCTTCAAATATTGGATTCATGGAGAGATGCTTCTACAACAGATTACTACCTGAAATCCCTTGTAAAGCCAGGAAATAAATACTCTATAACCAGAGGTAGACAGATTAGGGGAATAATAAAGATGAATACCCTTTTTCAGTATAGAATTAATTCGTTGAAGGAGTAGATATTCTTCATTTTTTTCAATTAAAGTTGAGTGGCTTCAGTTCGGTGGAGATTATTTTCGGAGGTTTCTGCCGGACAGAGGCTCAGTAGTGTTCACATTATTCCAGTCTATTACTCCTGCAGTTCACGCCTCTGTTAACTTCGCTCCTGACTGATTCAAGCCAACAATCCTTTCAACCATCAAATCCCAAATCACAGGTTAGTTTACTTCAGTCAAACAACCCCCACTCACTGAGTCCATCTGTCTCGCTCGCTGCCATCGGACTGTGTTCCTTGTTGGGGTCAAAGCTAAATTGATATTCTGGAGCACAAACAAGAGTTCAGGTCGGCCTCTGTAGTTTAGGTTGGAGCTTTGAGGTATTATAGTGATTTTGATTGTTAACCAACATTTCCAATTCTGAGGTTAGTTGAATTTAGAGATGGACATTTCCAACAAAAATATGAGCGACAGAGCCAAAACACAGTTCTACATAAAACTTTTTGACAGTTGTACCGTCGTATGTTTTGTTTTGCATGTTTCTCCTGTTCGAACAGTAGCATCTAATCTCTAAGGATTTGCAGTTTCCTGGTAGTAACATGTTTTCCTTTCTTGTTTAATGCTTTAAAGCTTCAGTAGGCAGAGAACAAGAAAAAAACAAACAAACAAAAAACGCCTGAATTGAAAACTATGCACCCTCCTGCAGATCTTCCTCCATGTTCTGAGCAGACTGTATCAGAGCTGCACGATGAATGGAATGGAATCACAGTCGGAGCATCAGCCTGTACAATTACAAAGTCAAAAAGAGCTGCAAGATAAACTCCAATGTGTAAATATTGATATTTTGGATTTAGGAACACTAAGTGTGGAAATACTGTGTAGAAAACGAATTGAAATTTGCAGTTTTTTTTTCTTTTTTTTTTAAGACTAGTTTAAATAGATCTGAGTGACATGGCCATGTGAATTATCATGATGATGATGAAATTTATTAGAGTCAAACATTTTGGAGCCAACCACAGCAGCGGTTAGTGGTTGTATACTTAACCCTTTATTGCAGGGATTGCCAAGATTTTAAAATCGCGACTCCCATATCTCATATCTCTGGAACTATTTGTCTGATTGACTTCCAATCACATGCAAATGAAAGGTCATCACCTGGAGATGCCTCATGCCATGACATCATAGCTGTCTGGTTAAAGATTTGGGGCATTCAGGAATATACCCCGATGGCTAGTTTTGTCTAATTTATATATAAAGAAGGGACAAAAGTCTCAATAACAATGTGTCTGTTTAGAATCCAAGTCCAATCACATCATCCTGGTAGCACATGCCATCTGCTCTCATCATTAATTGCTTTCTTTTTTCAATTCGATATGTCACAAGAAAACTACGACCAGAAATATATAATGAGTTATATACGACGCTGTGGTAGTGTCTCTGATACTTTGGATGAAATGCTGTTGTGTTAATCTTTGTCCATATTTCTTTATTTCTTCATTTAAAAATCGCTTTAGTCTCGACCAAAGCAGAGACTATCCTTCATGGGTTCCATATTGATCTATAGCAGCTTTTGAATAGTCTTTGAAAAGTGCTAAGAAGCCAAATTGCAAACCAGGTAAAAGCACGGATCACCGGAGTGACATTGCAAATGGTAATGAACGGTTCATTACTGCCTTTTGTTAACGATGTTGCTCTGTGCCAGTGCCTAATCAGGGGCTAAATGACAAGCTCTCACAGTGGCCAGTCCTTGAAACAGGACAGACACCTTTGGCCTCTGGGAAAACACTTCTTATTAGCTGGTTCAGCATTTCCACAGGACAAAGGCCACAAGACCCCTCATATCTTCAGAGACAATGCAGAGGTGGCAGTTTGCCTTGTCCCCTTTATCCTTCAAAGCAGATTACTTGAAAGAAAAAGCACCTGGCGGACAAAGATAATAAGAAAGTGTTGAACTGGACAGAAAATGTTTCCTTTGCCGAAAACGCTTTAAAAAGAACTCCCATTTTGTGTCTCTATAAATGTCATTAAGGCAAAGATAAAAAAAAGTCAGGAAAACAAAGGCCCATTGATTCATTTGTACTAAACTGTTTTCTCATTTAGCATCCCAAACTCAAAGCTTAGCATTTTCTGGCAGATTGTCAACTGGATTAATGAGCGTCTAAATTGGCAAAGACTGGCTGTGGTTACATCAGTGGGTATGTGACCAAAATTATTGGATATGTCTCCTAATTTTCACATCCTTCCTGTCTTTTTCAATATGTTGTTGGCTGTATTTGTTTGTCAGTGTCATATGAAAAACTTGGATACATGTGCTTGGGCTTTATGTTCCCAATGCATCTCACTGTGAGCCACGGGCAACTCCATTTTGGCATGAACATCACTGAGTAAACCATAGTGAAGTCGCAGTTAGTATACTCACATATGCTCACAGTGCAGTTATTTGACAGTAGTTTGACAACCTCTGAGAACATGCCAAATTCAATTATGTGTAGAGTATACTGCCAGCCTAAAGCAACACAATCCTCTACTGATCACAAATCAAATCTAATTTCTCTTCCAGAAGGCAGCGACCCAAGTTTGAAGTCTGACTGCACGCTGAAAGATAAACCCTTGTCGCACTTTTTTTGGTCCAATAAACATTCAGGATGGACTCTTTAAATCCCTTATTAAAGCGTTTGAGTCGGCCACTGCTCTGCTCTGTGCTATCAAAGTTCTCTGGCATCCTGCTGGTGTTCATTAAGGACACAGTGTGACCATTTCTCTCCTGGCCTCTGTCTGTCCCTACATTCACAGCCCATCATGCATTTATAGAAAATTATAGAAAATGAGGATAAATGAGAGATTTGTACCCATTTCACTTACGGATGAGGTTTAGTGTCATGGGACCAATGCCAGTCTCCACACTGACAGCCTGGCGGGCTTGCAGGCATGTGTAAGTGTGTTATGGCTCAGGGCTGTCCGATTGTCAAATCATCAAATGCATAAAGGCTCAGATGTGGATGTAACGCAATTATGTGGCCTTTCTGCGGGTCCACATGTCTGCAAAGATTTACTTGAAGGACTTTAATTCATTCATTTATTTCAACCTGAATTTAAAGCTTGGGGAATCATTCATGGTGTTCCCACATTTTTAAAGCTGTCAAGAGCACAAGTTAAAAAAGTTTAAGTTCATAAAAATGATAAATACAATGATGAACAGTTACAATCAGTACATTCCTAACAGGACTATTTTAAGAAGAAGAAAAAATGCTGAACCTACATGTAGTGTCCTTTTCCACATCTACAATACTGTAAATTGTTTATATACTAAGGTACCGCTTTTGTGTTTTTTTAGATACATGAACATGGGATTTTTTTCTATTTTACTATTGCTGCAGATAGGGCTGGGCGATATGGGGGAAAAATCATATTGTGATACTTTTTTTCATGTCAGACAATATCAATATGTATCATGATATAAATCAAATCACTATTTTTGTCAAGCTTAAAGGTACAGCGTGTAGAATTTTCTAAGTGTTCTTTCCAATAATCAACCTAATTATTGATTAAAATGAAATAAAATAGTGTCCGATAA
>JAPTYQ010000002.1:14838896-14852616 GCA_029814465.1 Ostorhinchus cyanosoma | reverse complement strand
TTTGTCCAAACAAATGTACCTTTAGTTGTACCAGGCATTAAAATAAACAAGAAATTGAAGAAAACAAGGGGTGGTCTGATCATTTTTTCCACGACTGCAGAGGTTAATTTTCCTGTCGGTTCCCCTGACCCTGGTAAAAATCTGGAATCGATCTCTGAGTGTCAGCAATGGCAGCACATTTGATCAAAATTTTAAGACCAGTTGAAAAATTGCATGAATTTATATTTTGGATCTTAAAAAGTAGAGTTTTCAAATGCAAAAAGAAGAAATGGGAGTGAGGCAAAAAAAAAATACCTGAGTAATTTATTGAAAACAATTGCATTGAAATAGGCTGTTCATCAGCTGATCAAAAGTTCAAGACCACAGCCTTTTAAAGACAAAATCTGTGCCAAAATGTGGATTCAGTGTCATTTTCTGGCAGGTATTCACACTGTCATGACCTCCTGATGGCAAAGACAAAAAAGCTTTGTCTCTTTGAACGTGGTCGGATTGTTGAGCTGCGTAAGCGAGGCCTCTGGCAACGCGCCACCGCTGCTGAGGTCGGACAGTCATTTTGAATCCACCGTCTGGAACTGATGTCCATTTTTGTTAGCTTCCCTTACCATCCATCCCCAAATGTTCTCAACACACAGGATGGTCCAAAAGAGTGAAGTTATTCCTCTTCCTTTGTATATTTGTATGTATATATAATATTGAAATATCATGTAAATCAGGGGTGTCAGACTCATTTTAGTTCAGCGTTCACATGCAGCTCAATATGATCTGAAGTGAACTGCATTAGTAAAATTATAATGAAATTGCCCATTAAATAATAAAAACTGCTAATTTTTCGCTTCGTTTTAATGCTGTAAAGTAAAAATTATGTAATATGTTTTACCCAAAAAATTTTAATAACCTTGAAAAACATGGATTTACAAAGGCAGAAAACATTTATTAACACGCATAATATTAAAATTTTGGAGGTGGGAATGTAAAACTAAAATGAGTTTGACATCTTTGATTGTTAATATCTTCTGTGTAATTTTTGCATTTCACAAATTCATCGCGTGGGCCGGACCGGAATCTCTGGTATGTTTGACACCCCAGATATAAATGAACAAAAATGATTAATGATTAAATTCTTTTGTTAGTATAAAATGGAGACTTTTAGGAGCTCGTATCACAGAGTTTTTTTTTGTTTTTTGAGCAAAGATAGTCTTTTGATTTTGGAACATTCTACGTTATCAGTTTGTTTCCACTAAATGAAGACTGGACATTATTCATTGGAGTCCTATTATTCTTTTGCCAAAACATACACCTAATATCTTTATTGAATGTTCTGGAAGCCTGGACCGACCTGAATGTGAACGCCTACCTGACTGGTCAGTGGAAGAAAACAACCACGGGGCAGGAGTTTTACTTTGACTGTGTGTCCTGCCAAAAACGCACACACACACACACACACACACACACACACACACACACACACACACACACACACACACACACACACACACACATAACCCATTTCCTGTTCGAGCAAGAATGTTCCCGGTTACTGCTTAGAACAATAAATATGAAAACCTCCGTATCATGGCTGCAGGTTCAATGATCCCATGTTCTTAAAGCATGAAAGGAGATGTATATAACCCAAAAAAAGCTGAGAATATCTGAGAAAACCTGAGATATTTTCCACTTTTACAGTCTGTGAAACTATCCTGTTGTGAAGACGCTCATTTTCTTCTCCTTCTTCCTCTGCCCATTTGATTCTTTTATCTTCCGTCACGCCAGCTTATCACTTTTCTTCTTTCGTACTAAAGATGAAATAGCTGTGATCAAGTGAGTTTTGTTTTATTGATGAGGAGCTAACAGACTTTTCCCGATGTACTCTAGTCAGCAGCATACTGAAGCAGAATCTACAACCACAGATAAAGGTGATTTTACATAAGCTGCTGTAATGCCGTTTTATTTTCAGCTATTTTCAACACATTAATCTTAAGATAATAGAGTCTTTCTTTTGCATGTACACACCTTGAAAGCGTGTGCTCCCCGCTTATCCTTTTAAAGAGGAAATGAATAGCTGTGGGTGTTTAATGCATCCATGTTCCCTGTAAATTGACTTTTAATATATAAAAGATTAAAATCCAGAGGAACCATCAATAATTCAAAGAAGCATTAACACACAAACACTGAGATCAAGCGCAGGGAAAAAAATACAAAGGATATAATTAAACATAGAGGGAAGGAGCCCACTTTGAAGTACAACGGCTCAGAATTATCTGTTTTTAATCAGAAAAATCAAACTGGTGTTTTACCAATCTATTACTTATGCTGTTTGTGAACATTTTTGCAGAAAGAAAACGAGCTTGTTTCAGTCGTGTACGGTTTTTGTCAGTTGGTTTTTTTTGAAGACTTTGTGAAAGTCAAATCGAAAACAGGTGTTTCGGCCCTATAGGGCGCTAATTCATCAAAGGCTGGATGGGTCGCATGAGACAGCGGAACAAATGACATATGAACACTCATGTTACATTGGTGTATGCTTGTATACCAACAGAAAATAACTCAACAGGCTTTAAAGGTGAAAAAAAAAAAAAGGACAAAAAGGCACGGTTGTAAATAATTGATCATCAATGCTCAAAAAGTTAGCAGTTAACAGCCACGAACAGGTCCAAGGCAGGTCCTTTATTACCGAAAGGGCAAGGGATGCATCGCCAGGGTGTTTCAATTACAGAGTTTTCATCAGAACAGAATACAGAAGACATGCTCATAAATTAAAACCTCAGTGCATCATGGGATACCAGTCCGGTTGATCATGTGACAACAAATGCCTTTAACCTAGTGCTACTTTTGTGGCAGTTCCCAAATAGATTTTTCTCTAGATTGAACCTTTATTAAATGATTTATCACCATTTATTATAACATTATCTTCTGTATTTTGTGTTGGTTTTTTTTTCAGTGAAATTCGTGTATTTTCTTATATTTCATTCACTGGTTACATTGAACTTCATAAAAACTTAGATTAATCTTTAGGGTCATTATATCAGAAACAGAGAAAACTGGGGAAAAAAGGGACTTTTTCAGCAAATATATCAATAACTGAACATAAAAAAAACAAGCGTGTTCATCCTCTGTCATTGATCCGACTCCATGGGTTTTACTGGTGAATCAGTGTTGTAGAGGATGTTTCCATGGTAACTACGGAGCCTCTGAACGTCCAAATGGGTCATATCTGATGACCATGAAACTGTATTCTACACCAGTTATTTACATGCATTGGTAGGTTTAATGGTTCAGAAGTTATTAAACATTTTAGATCACTAGATTGTTTTGATCGCCAGTGGCTGTTTGGGTCTTTATGGGTTAAATACAGCTGAATAAGTGGCAAAAGGAATGTAAATAGAGGAATTAAATAAAAGAAAAACAAATACATGAAAAAAGAGATAAATAAGAAATAAATAAGGTCCCCGTCTTTGCCTGAAGGTACTCAGGATAGATGCTGACACCCTCACGACCCTCATGAGGATTAAGCAGTTCAGGAAATGGATGGAATAAATCAGGTTAAACAAAGGTAAAAAGTCAGTTGCACTTCATGTAAGATAACACATTAGACTGAAAAAAACCAAACAAACTAACCACATATGGCTGAAAAAAGGTGTTCTGAGCGATATATGATGCATATTTCCACTTTTTACTAAACTAAACTACTTAGATTATGCTATTTCCTCCAGACTTAATGCACAGACATGTAAAAAATAGACACAAAACTGTCAAAAAGTAGTATTATTTAAGCAAACTGAGGCTGGGTGATATATCAATAAACTGGATGTATCATGACTTTTTCGTTTTTGGGCTGTAGTCAATGATTATGTTGTGAATGCATAGACCTGCTTAGGTGTTTTTTTTTTTCACTTTTTCCAAACATATCACATTATCACAAATCAAATACTAACATTATCTCCACACAGGTGTCAAATCATAATATACACACATACATATATGAGGTATGTGGTCATTGTCTTTTCAGTCTGAATCCTCTTAGTCTTTGAGATCTAAAGATTCCAGGTATTTGCTCTATTTCATTGATATGTTTACATCTTGTCAGGTGTTGGGCTTTTCTTTAACGTATTCCTCTCACAGACACAAATTCATTACAGTAAATCATTGGCTTTCCGTCATGTTTATTCTTTAGTTTAATCAGATTGAGAAAAACATCTCCTGACAAACACCAGTCCACTGACATGCCGCCTTTTCCATAATACAATTACACAGGCTGACATTGTGGTTACAATTTGATTAATTGTGCAGCTCTAGTTCTAAATATTGCTCTCCTTGATTTGTATCATCCCTGAAAAAAACACATATGGATTGATCTGTGAATGAGTCTATCATTTGCTTCTGTAACTGTGTAACTGCTGTGTTTTATCTGTGGCTGAGTAGTGGTTTGTGCTCTTTTCTCCCTGTGGACCGAGACATTATTTGATCTCCTTATGATGAAACCTTTCCAAAGCTGAATAAACTCAAAAAAAAAAAAAAGAAAAAAAGAAAAAAGGTTTTTAGACCCCGTTAAAAGATGACATTTTGAGGACATGGGGGTTTTTACCAATCTGCAGTGTTAGTGATGCCTGTTACAGCATATTCACTCAATAAGGTCGGGCCGGTTTTTAAATGGCATTGACTGGAGTTGACAGTGAAACTATCGGCGTGTTAAGCCAAAGTCGGTCCTTATTAGCTGTACAACACCAGTGAAGTCAGTGATGGAGGACATTACAGTTTGCCAATAGAGTATTGAGTGACATGTTGATGAGTTAATACGGATAACTTCAGGATGGCATGCTTGTGTTTTTGTTGTATTTTTTGCACACACATTTCCAAACTAATTTAAAAAGACAGATGGCTGTGCTTATTAAGTAGCATCTAGAGAGACAATTAAAGGGAAGTGCAGGAGCTACTGTAGTGAATCCAGCACCTATATTGGGAATCAATGACCTCCACACAATGATTTTAACTTGTTGTAACAAACTGTATTGATTCCTGACATCCAGCAGGCTTCATTGTTTTGCGAGCTTAACATTATTTTGTCTTTCCAAGACACCAAAGGTGCAAAGGGAGAGCCATAAATCTAAGCTTTCTGTCGATTTAGCCATGCAATACAAAACTATCTGTCAAAAGCAAGACTTTTTTTTTGTGTGACTGGGTTTTTGATGGGGATCAAGTAAACATAATGAAAGCCTGGAAAAGTAACTCAGCACTTTGTGTCACCTCAAGGCCGCCATGCCTCACACTGTACGAGCCGCTTCAGCAGAAAGAACTGCTGCGACGATGAGTGATATGTTGAAACATAATACATCAGCTCAAAGGTGGCGTTTTATGCTGTGGTGCCATTCAGTTACAGTTACTGCTGCATGCTACAGATTTGTCTCAGATGGGCATCCTTAAAGAAAGAAGAAAACAAAACAAAACAGTATAGTTCTGCCATAAATGTACAACAAAAATAGCCTTAAAAAACCTATTTACATTTGGTTCTGACAGAATAATTATTAAAAAAAAAACTGACTGGAAGCTTATTCTACACCGCACATCTTTCATCAGCGCTCCCAGGCAAGACAGGAATATTAGTATTGAGCTAAAGTCTCTCTAGTGTATTTCAGACTCAGTTAGAGCGTTTCACGTGGCCTCCTGATTTCACTTTGATGAGAAAAGAAGTATACAGCAGGTTATACTCACCTGCTCCAACGGGGATTTATACAAAATCCCTTACAGTCTTCAGGTGACATCATTACCCACATACAGTACATATCTGAGCAACAATGAGCCCATTTGCACTTGAAGAGTACTCATTAAGCACCAGCTGGATTTAGTCTCATAGGAGAGGAATAATTAAGTTGAAATCAATACGAAAATTACAGAGGTGAAACCGGAACCTACAGTACATTAGCTGTAAAGTATTCCCGCTGCAAAAATCCTTATCTCCACTCTGTGATGACCCTGGAGGGAAATTGACTTCATCCGTTGAGGCATAATCTCGAATATACGCGAGCTTTACACCTTAAATGTGGCAATTATAGCCATTTACAGAAAAGAACTTCAGTACAAGCAGAGAAAATAATTGACTCAAGCGGCTGATAGCTTAAGATAAAGACAGGACAGGTACATATGGGATGATTACTTACACAACTGAACTTTACTTTTAATACAGCGACATTAGTTTATGGTTCTTTTTATACTTGCAGTACACTGTAAGGCTACCAATTGTTAAAAGAACATGAAAGTTTTCTTATTAATTATACATGTCGGTGAAACAATGACAGTGCCAAAGAAGTGTTTCCCTTGGTTTTTTTTTTTTTTTTTTTTACTTTTTTAGTGGGGTTGTTTACCCATCACTTTGCAATGCAGTACAGAGACATAAAAAGACAGGAAAGGTTAAAGGAAACAATGAAGATTGATTTGGTCCTTGAAGATGGAAGCGTGAGCGTTGCACAACTAAGCCTCTTCTTTCACTCTTTATTAAAGAAAATATTTACTTATCAAGACATATATTCACCTTGTTTGTTATATTATTTCACTCACGAATCCCACTTGTATCGTATATGGAGAGTTATTCATATTCCATGTAGAGGTATTGGATTTGAATGTACATTTTGACATTTATAGGGGTCATATTTTGCTAAACCCATTTTTATTAGTTTTTAGTACATTTATTTGTGTATTTGAACCCTAGTAGTTCATAAAGTTTGAATTTGAACCCTCCAGGTGCTGCAAAGCTATCTTTATATTCACTCTGGCAGAAATTGAGTGGATTTTTACAGCCCGTTTTAATTCCTGTTTAATTTTTTTCCTTCCAACTAACATTTCTCCAGGTACGACATAATTGTTTATCAACTGCAGCAGTTGTAGTAAAAACTGAAAATATGTCCAAACTTTGAGCCGATTACCTAAAATGTTCCACTGTTGGTTGTATTAATGAACACAAGTGGCTGAACGGGACAGAGAGGCACAGTCAACAACCTGGAGGGGGCGGGGTGTGAAGTGGCTCATTTGCATTTAAAGGGCCAGTGCTCAAAATTACCTTTCTGGTGTCATTACTCAGAAATAGAGTTGAAGATGGACCTGTGGAGTTCAATTAATGAGGAAGTCAGACCCAAGCATTGCATTTACAGTTTATTTACACCACAGGGAAATGTTTAAAAATGCATAATTCCATTTAAAAAAGCGAAATATCACTCCTTTAATCTCCTTTTTAAAGAAATTATTTGTAATTTTAAGATTAAACAAAATGTACAACCTGTAGGAGGCAGTGTGTACTAGAAAGGTCTATCACTCACTGAAAATTGTGTGATGTGTTCATGCCATTAAACATCACAGTCAATCCATATATTTTCTGAACTACATCATCCTTGTGAGAGTTGCAGTAGTGCCACAGTATATCCCGGCACCTGTGGGCGAAGGTGTGGTCCACCCTGGATGTGTCAGCAGTTCATCACAGGGCTGACATATACAGACAAATAACCGTTCTCTCTCATATTCACACCTACGGGTGATTTAGGGTCTTTGGGCCTTATGAGGACACCAGAGAACCTACACAGACATGGGGAGAACAGAAAAACTCCACACAGAAAGGTCCACAGCGGCTGGCACTGGAAATGCTGTAGCCAGTAGCGCTAACTGTAACTCTAACCACCGTGCTGCCCAGCAACACTATCATAAATACAAAAACTAACTTCAGGGTGAGAATTTCTAAAACTCTACCAAACTCCTAAAATGCAAACAGCCAAAAGTGATTGCTTTTTACCAAGGAAACAGCAACAGCAAAATCATTTGCACCTTAATTGTAAAAAAACAACTTCGGTGACTGAATATATTTGGTACCTGAAGTTGCCTCAGCTGATTACATAACTAGTCTAAATTGCATATCAGCAAATTCTGACTTAAGTGGTGCCACACACAACAAACCCCGCTCCTCACATGTAGTTTATTTTGGCATCGATCCAGCTGATGTCATCAAGTCTATGCGTGTGCTGATGTCAGTATATCAATCGCCTCTATATATGTGCCAAGTTTGAAGTAAATTTAAACAAAATTGATGTTTTTTTTTTTATAGACATGTGAAATTTCACCCATTAAAAGAAAATGGGGAAAAAAAGATTTTAAAAATTCATAAAATTTTTAACTTTGACCTATTTTTCCCAAAATGTAATGAGATCTATTCTGGGTTACTGGCAATCTGTGAACTCAATTTGGTATGAATTCAACCAGTAGATTTGCTGTTAAAGTGTTAACAAACAAACAAACAAACCAAACCATAATCAATACCCCTTGCCTCTCCTTTAGGGGGTGGGGTAATTAATCTATTATTAATAATCAGAATTTCTTTACTCACTGAGAGTTGAATCCAGTGGAGAAAAGGATGCCAAGCCTTCTATTTTTATCATTTCATTGTTTTTTACTGGGAGTAGGTGGTGTTGATCATGGTCCCATTTGAAAAATATCTTTCTCGTTTACCTTTGTCAGACTGAAAGACTGAGCTGTAGAGTGTTAACAAAGTCTAGTGTTAAAACATAATAGTAGTGACATAGTAAAGGTCTATATTGAATATTTTTAAGTCAACATATTACACACAACCCCTTTAAAGGTCCAGTGTGTAAGATTTAGCAGGATCTGTTTGCAGAATCCATTGGAATGTAATTAATGCTGTGAAAACTTTGGGGCAAATACTTATATTCATTTTCCGTTAATTTATTTATTTATTGTTGTTTATCCTACTTTTTGTGCCAGGGATTACAGAAATATTTTTATAATACACAGTATAATTCTAAAACTACATGAATTGCACTGATTGAAAGTCTTATCCTATTGAATCAACACAAAATCAATCACAAAACCTCAAATGTAACGAAGTAAATAAATATCAGCCGCTGTCTTTCGTACAATGACATCCTGTTGGTGAATATCAGCAAACATTGGGCAGCACTGATGTTCAGGCAGTACATTGTTTCATCCATACATGCAGTGTTCATAACTGTGTTTTCATGAGTGCATAATTCCCTGAAAAAAAGTGTTTTCATTACCTTAGAATGGACTGTTCTATGTACAGACATTACATTTTCATAACAGCTGTTTAATGCTATATCTGTCCTCTGCTGAAGTGATTGCCTCTGTCTTAATGAAGACAATATCATACTAAAGCTGCATAACACAACTGATTAACTATACAACGAACCATATTCTGCACCTGAGAACGATACATGAAAACCATCAAAATGTAAAAAAAAAAAAAAAAAGACTCATGTACAGATGGGTAAACTGCCAGTTCTATCAGCTGCTAAAAAAAAACCAAAGTGTTATTCAGCCAACAGTTGTGTGGGAGAATGTTGCAGAGAGAAAATAAAGTTTACCACAAGAGAGAAACAGGATTGGGTTTAAATCGAAACTTTAGTTCTTAGGCCTAATCACAGGTGACATGCATGATGTCTTCACTGATGTTGTACACAAACGGCACCGAGTTAAATTTAAAAGCAATGTCCTTGGCAAGTTAAAGGAATACTGATTATGATTCAGCAGTAGCAAACACCTAAATCCCTTTAGAGTCCCTGCAAGTGGATTCACTGTCAAGGTCCGACGGTGACAACAAGACTAATTACTCCATAATGGGAATCATCCCTCTCTGTCTCCAATCCCAGACAGGAGTCTTGAACGGCTGAGAACTGGCTGGGTGATTACAATGTGGCCTCATAAGCATTGGCCATACATACAGATTAACTGTGACCCAATCCATCAAAACAGAAAGCTGGCTGTTAGCAAGGCGACGGAGCATGCAGTTACATCAAAATGCCCCCTTTGCACGATTTTTGTCTAGTGTGACTTTGTTTTCTTTCGGGTCCGTTTCAACCGGAGCTTACATATGGTGATGCATATTCAAAAGCCTTTAAGATATATGCGGTCTGAAGGGGCGAAGGAACACTTTTGGAGAACTTTTCCTCTTTGATGTGTTCATTTACATGTACAGTAGGTTTACTGAGATGTCTGCGCCCCTTGTTTACTCAAAGAAAATCAGCGCTCTTTACTTTCAAATCTAGAATGACTTACAAAATGGTGAATAAAGTCAATTTTGGTGCTGGATGTTCTGTTTCGTGGGGCTTTTATTCAGTAAAAGTAAAAAGGACATTGCTGGGATGCTTCTACGTTCATTGCCATCTTTTTAGATATACAAAAATCTGTTAAAAAATAGAACAATTGGGCTAAATGATAGGGATGCACCGATACCGGTATCAGGTATTGGTCTGATACTGAGTGTGTGAACTCATAAAAGTACTCCGATACAAACACACCAATACCACTTCATGGCAGCAGGATGTTCACCTCATAGTGCAGTAGCTACACCATGGAGGAGTAACATCAGCAGTGTGGAGATTGTTCAAAATAAACGACTGTGACAAAAGTAATGGTGACTGCAAGCTGGGGCGCCGATAAGAGGGGGGGTAGTTGTGGGGGGCCCATAGAGCACTGGAGGGGGGGCCCAGTGGATACAGGTTTGAAGGTGTGAATATTTCTTGGAAGATCCGCTGAATAATACAGGTATAGAAGTGGGGAGGTGAACATTAAAAGAATGTTAAGTTTCAGTTTTGGTTTCATGCTATCATAAGTTATGTTTATGGACCGATTGACATATTTATGACAACTACCCTCATCAATATCAACATTAGTGTCCACATTATTACCTCCTCTGTTGTCGCCATGTTTGTTATTACTGACTTTCTCCTTTTTCTTCTCAAAAAAACTTTACTTTTCTTCATGGTATTTAGCATTTATGGTTAATTAAGAGTGGCGCCCTTTGGTGCATTAATTGAGAAATGCTCATTCCAACTCATTACATGTCAATAGCAGCACTTTGTTACAGTCAGACTAATGACAATATCAATAAAGCACATTTTCAGAAGTAACTAAGATTATTAAGTACTCATATCAGTACTCGGTATCGGCAAGTACACAGATGTAAGTAAAAAAGTGGTATGGGTGAATCCTAAATGGACATATGTCTCCTAAACTGGCATGCATATTAATAAAAACAAGCACATTTGTTTGGAAAGTCATCTGATAATCCTGTATAATCAATCAACTTTGGTCTGCACTTCCCACGATAAGAGAAACAACCCTTTATCTGAGCAAATGTAACTTTTCGGATCCTTCGTCTGTCAGAACATTATTGAAAAGCTTAAACGTTGCGACAAATAGAGACTTTGCTTTCCATTTTTCTCACAGCGAACGCTTAAATCTTACCCTAAAATCAATTTTTTTTTTTTCTCCCTCGATAAGTTTCTCCAGAATTGTTCTCTTCACATTTTAGTGCCGTGTATGTATTACCCCGGTGTCAGATGACAGCCGGCATGAAGTGTAGACTGACATTTCGGAGTAGATAGACAGCTTCCATCCACACTCCTGAGCAGGAGAGACAAATGTGACGAGCAGTGAGGCAGAGAACCAAGCTGTGGCGTGATTGATACAAGTGCCACCGCGAGAGGTCAAAGCCATGCCTCAAAAAACGGGGCCATCGATTCTCCTGCCCTTTAAACAAACAAAGGGACATCTCTCCACTGAGCCTCTGTGGTGCTGTTATAGGCTCCGACTTGTGCCAGCCCCTTTAAAACAACATACAGCTCAATGGTCAAAAGTAGTTAAATAACACCCATTGTGTTTTACTTACGCAGGTTTGTCAAGTGTTTTTGCATCGTCACCGTTCTTTGTGCAGCTCAAACCCAATTTGGCTTCACTTTGGGAGAAAAAGCGCTCTGCTATTTTTAGTTTTAATGCCTTTCCTCTGTCTCCATTTGCCTCATGTCTTTTTCCTGATAGAACACTGTTGAGAGTTGCCGGAGCATTGCCGAAATCTATTCCCCTCCTGCTAAGGCAGCTGTTTAGAGGCTCTCATTAATAAGAGAGGACTGTAAGGAAACCAGCATGAAAAGAGCCCCGTAGTAATACCCACCACAACCAATCTGAGGCGAAAAGAAACCACAGTAAACACGAGCCTTGGCGAGAAGAGAAGAGAAGAAAAAAAAAAAAAAAGTGTTGGAGTCCTCTAGTCTCTTGGTGGGCTAATAAAGGGAAATGAGGCCTGTTATTTGCTGCGTATGTGCCAGTGGTGTAATCCAGAGGAAAAGGTGTGGCGGGCTGGACACATGTTTTCTGAGGTGATTATCTCTGTAAATGCACAAAGAATTTGGCGTGCATGAAGCAGTTGGTGGCCTGCAGTAAAGGTCAAGCTTTAAGAGTGAGTGTAAGAGGTCTGAACACTTCAAACGTCCAGCTCCGCAATATGAAGACTGTTCTGTTTTACATCTACGTCTCCCTGTGGTTCAGCTGGCATATGTTAGAGCCAGATAGCCTCCAATAATACCGACCGCAATCATGGGTTTTCTTCCTCTCCACTAACCACTCCAAACAGTCTCATATCAGAAATATGCCTTTGTTCAAGCCATGTTGGTGCCATATGAAACCTTTTTTGATGAACGACGTGGTTTTGACACCAAAGCGATGTTTGATTTGAAAAAAACAAACAAAACAAAAACGTGCGGTTTAGACACTGTTTTGACTTTGGCAGCTTGTTTATGGAATAACAAACTGTAAAAGTTTGTCATTTTCTTCACTGTTTGTGGTGAATTCAAAGGTCCAATGTGTAAGGTTTAGGGGAATCCTATTGCAGAAACGGATTCTCATTTTCTGAAATATATTTTCATTTGTGTCTGATTTTTGAGTTTTCCTCATTTTAAATCAATTCTTTTATGTCTACAGTTGCTGAAAAATTATTAGACCGTCAAAAGTCATCAAAAACAATGGTTATGCAATCAAATACTAACTTCTGTGTATCATGTGACTAAAACAGACAGAAAAGAAAACATGGAGTGAATAAAAGCACTGTTTTTGTCAGTACAGTGACATAGATATTGATGTGAGAACTGAAGTGATTTTGGTTATTATCAAGAGAACATGTTAAATGGATAAATATCAGCTCTGAAATTGACTATTATAAGATATTTTTGTTATCATTATATTTGTCCAGGCAAAAAAGGGGTCGGTGGTCTAATAATTTTTATGTAAATGATCTGCATGTTGTGTTTTAGAGAAGATGACCTTTTTCCTCCTGGCTACTGAACCTTTAATAAATAAGCATATCTCTTAAAAATAAAGCACAGTTACTATGTAAAAACAGTTTGTATTCATACAGGTCTAATTCAGTTTGCTGAGTTTTAAGTCATAAAATATCATTAACACATTTTTTTTTAGCTTGTCTTAAAAATGGATTGTATTGTGAAGTTAACCAGTAAATACCTTCAGTTATTTTTGTTATTTTGTGTTTTCCTAAGTGACGTATCACTTATCATTTATAATCATATTATCCTCTGAATTCATATTTTTCAGAGAAAAAAACCATAGGAAATTTTCTTAAACTTAATTTACTAACAATGTTGATGTTCAGAGTAAATTCAAAGGTTATTAGATCACAGATAAACTTTCAAAACATATTAACTGAACACAAAACCAAGTGTTTACATCCACTGCATTTGTCAAATAACATAGTTTTTACTGATGAGTCGATGTTGGAGAACACGACTGTTTCCATGTTCACTACGGAGCCTCTGAACATTCTGTGGGTCATATCTGATGCAGCTGAAAAGTTGAGAAACTGTATTTTACCTGAATTATTTACATGTATTGATAGATTAGTTGTTCGAAAGTTTTTTTTTTG
>JAPTYQ010000002.1:14701100-14714486 GCA_029814465.1 Ostorhinchus cyanosoma | reverse complement strand
GTGTGTGTGTGTGTGTGTGTGTGTGTGTGTGTGTGTGTGTGTGTGTGTGTGTGTGTGTGTGTGTGTGTGTGAGGGTGGGAGGACAGGATAAAGCCAGAAGCAGAGAAAGAGAGAGAGACAGATACATAGTGAAGAAGAAATGTAAACACAGCACTAATCCACTATTATTAATATCTCAGTAAGTCATATGACCCAAATATGTTAAAGGCCAAAAAAATACATTTGGAAAGAATCATTTCAGACTAAAACGAATATTACCGTCATCATAAGTGACATATAAACACAAACCTTTCTGGGTAAGGGCAGACACTTTTACATCCACCCAAAGGCCAGGGGAGACTGTCATGTCTCTGCCTGTACATAAACAGAGCTGTCTCATAGGCGTCAGCAGGTTATTAATTCCAGTCATTAACAGCGGAGGTACCCTGCATGCTACTAGAAGTAAACACGGCTAATCCTTTGGATCCTGCACACTTGGGAAAGGTTATCAATCATGTGTCACACTCAGATTAGCCAACATTAACATTGTGGCTGAGGAGGTGAGGCGGAGTGGCACGTTACTGTACGTAAAAAGGTGTATAAGTGAAGGTGAATTTTGAATCCTGTCTGTTAGTGTAGTCATCGAGGGGATGGAGCATTCAGGGTAAGGCAGTAAAAAACAACAATAAAACAAAAAGTAGAGCCAAAGAAGCCAGTCGAATTATCACCTTCAAATTCCATGTTCCATAAGTTATATATCAGTCAAGAATGATTGAAATTAATGTATTATACAGTAACATTTACCGCCCACTAAGACACCTATGCCAAATAAAAAAGAGCTAAAACTAAAACAACCCTAAACTAAACTGAAGAGCAGGGTTCCTACAAGTTAAAATTTAAGATATTTTAAGACCTTTTTAAGACTACTTAGAACAGAATCTCGGGTGACATGCGGCTTACGGCTTTACGTTTGTTGGGCTGAATGTTCTGTAATCATTTGTGACCAGGGGCTGCAAAGTTGGCAATAATTAGTTCCTCTTTTCAATATAAATTGGAATGAGTGAAACTCAGTCAACTAATGTTACTTTCTTTGCAGTTTGGACACATTTAAACACAGTATAGCAAAGAAGTTTATGGCATAATTTAAGACCTACCATATCAAATGTAATAACTTAAAGACTTTTTTAAAGTATTCAACAGAGATTGTAAATTCACCACTTTTAGACTTTTTAAGGCCCCTTGGCAAACCTTGATTAAAGGCACCCACATTTGTTCCATCAGTTTAAACACTACTTAAATACATTAAGATGCAACAGATATGGACAGATAGAGGTGGCAAAAGTAAACTCTGTCTCAACTCAAGCTGAAGTTCACATACTTCAAAAAAGACGTAATAAGTAGAAAACTAAACCCACGTATTTGCTCAAGAAGTGAAAAAGTACAGTGTCTGACATGTACACAAATTCTGTAAGTAAAGAAAAGTCCTTTTTGTGACGTTATGTCTCTAATGTTGTCATCTGTTGGACTGTTTACATCTTATGTAATTCAGTTCTGATCCCACCTTGTATAAGACATGCACTGATGACAAATAAAAATAACCATTTTGTCCTCTTTTCAATGCATCAAAAATAGGAAGAGTTTAAAATTTTGATATTTGTTTTAAAATGTAGGAAGTAAAGGTTATCAGAAAAACAAATTCTTAGGGAACTTACAGACTTAGATCTACTGAAGAACAGTGGCAAATGATGTGTACTAAACTACAAAATGGAAATTGTTTCAGTTTAAATAGGTTTTTACATTGAGAAAAACCCTGCATTTTTTTTAGGATATTAAAGCTTTAACATATTTCAGTACTAGCAGCAGCCATGAGCTCCTTTTGAAAACAGGCAAATGATGACAACTTTATAGTATTATCTGTCTTTTTTGTGGTTTTGTATGTACATGAGGGTAACTAAATCAGAATAAGGTCACCCAGTCTTGTTGACACACATACAAGCTGAAAGTTATTACATTACACCGACTGTACAAGTGGAAGCATGTACTTTGTGTTGTAATGTGTGTGTATTGTGTTGTAGTCCAGAATAAAATGATCATTTATATGGAGGTTCAAAGGAAGACTGAGCGCAAAATAGAAAAATCTCAATTTGAAAGAAATGCCAACATACTCTAATGCTCCAGTGCCTGATGGAATGATGGAAAATGTGTAATACTAATACTCATTTAAGTAGTTGTTTGTTTAATGGTATGTTTAATTTTCCATTTTTTCAACGCATATGAAGGTTAAACTGCATAAAAAATGATATATGCAACTCTGCAACAAATAGGTCAATTCTATGTACCAATAAAGACCACATGATATGATCAAAAGACACTCAACAGCTACACGATTCAGCATTTAAAAAAAAGATACTTATTCCAATAAACTACACGTTGCCTTTCGTCACAGTAAGACGTCAGCCCATATTCCCCCACACAGAAGAATTTAGCAGCATGTGGCATCTATCTGTACAAACTCAATACATGACTAATCCCACAGTTTTAGTGTTTTGCTCCATTTTTCTCCCTAATGTACCCATTTCTACTTATCAGGTAAAAACAATCTTCCGTCGATGATCTGGTTTCCCTCTGTTTCTGTCAAACTGTACATCAGCTTAACAACCCGGAGGAAGTGACTGCAAACACGAAATAAACTGTTTAGGCCTCTGAGCGCATAGAGATAGCGGAGGGGATCATCACTCGTCAAGAGCGATGGCCCTCCCTCGCTCTGGTCACCATCAGTGTTTATTTAAAAGGTCTGCCTGTCACTGCGGTGAATTACAAGACAACAGTGAGAGATTAATATCTGGCGGATAAATTAGGCTTTTACCGTAAATAACTGGTTTGTTATAGCAGTGACCTATTACATAAATGGGAACACAACCAAATGAGAAGAAAATATGGATGTTCCTCACCACAACTTAGTGTCTGTGGGGATGTCAGCTTAGTTTCTTCATGGAAAGAATTCTCTCAGTGGCAGACCTGATTATCCTGAATCCAACCAGACTTGGAGAGGTTTTTGCATGTCACTACAAAAACTTGAAATTAACAAGGAGCTTGGATTTAATTTGCCTGGAACATACTTTGTATCCTTGCTTTGTCAACTTCCCTGAAAAGAAGATTGAACACATCTGAAATTAAGCAACTGAAAAATCATTTAATACCAATTTTCCAAAACAGTGCACGGTATTTTCTAATACTATTCAGGGATTGAACTGTCAGACAAGGTTACTAGTGGTGCTCGAAGGGGTTTTATACAAGTAAAAGGTAGTGTTTCACTCATATTAGCAAGTAGTATTTGAAAGTATTTAGGAGCACATTTGCAAAATTAGGCCGATGGTACTTTTTTTTTTTCTTTCAACAAGGTACTAAACAAATGTTGTTCATAAAAAAAAAAAATTTAAAAAAACACAAGCATGGACAATTCATTGGCTTGTGTGATGCCACAGTGTTGGCTGGGCTCCAAGCAGGCCAGACAACCTGTTTACAAAAGCTTCTGCACCAGGGAAATCCTTTGTGTCTAAATGAACTGAGCTACTTTACTGATCTACTTTATCGTACAGGTGTTTATACCACCCGTACTATTTACACCATTTCAAGAATAAATTAGATCATTTTTGTGGTAGGAATAATTTAAAATGTAGTGTATTTTCTGCATTCAAATAAATCATTTTGCTTGTAAATGTCCTCTCGTATCCCAGTATTAAGGAAAAGTACATTATTTGATCAATTTTCATTGCTCCAATAAACTTTTTCATGCAAACTCAACATTTTTGTTGCACTTGAGAGCACATGGACACTGGGGGGGGGGTACACATCAAACCATGTGCATTTATTTCCTACAGTGATATTCAAACGCTTGACGTCAGAAATGTACTGGTCATGCAAGAAAAAAAAAATTATATCTGGAATAAGTGGTTGTGAGTGTTTGATTTGCTTCCACAGAGCCTTGTTGATAACAGAAGTGTAGCCAGGTTCAAATGCTCTAGTCTGACCTACAGGGAAAAATCCAAAACAGAACAAAGTAGTTACTGGCATTGTGTTGTACTCCTACTTTCAGGCATATTTTTATTGTTTTTTTTCCTCTTGATAACCGGCCAAACACGGAGAACGTGGGATTTCAAAGATGGATTTTTCCTTAAACTGACACATGCTGCCAAGGCAAAACAATAAGCTAACAGCTCTACGTTAACCAGCCTGAAATCCTACACTGCACTGTGTGATCCTCAGAGGACTTTTTAAAACCATGCTGTGATAACAGAGACACCTACTTACTGTTCTAAGTCAGTTGCTGGGGACCAATTGGAACAGTTTACCTTGTGAGCAACAGCCAGAGAATACGCTTGACATAACACAGTTAATTGCCGGCAGCCTCATTTTAAACTAAACAGCAGTTGGTGCAGTGGGGAGTACGAGGGCTAAAGGTGGAATGTGTGAACTGTGTGTGTTTCTGTGAGTCTGTGTGTGGTAGTAACAGTGGGTGTGTATGGTGTCAGGGACTTGGGGCTCTAAGGGGTCATATCCCATTAAGTGAAAGTTACAGGGTTGAGCCTAATCAACCCCAGGGGAGAACCTATCACTTCCAACATTACCTCACACCATGCCTTTAAAACCCTGTTAAGAGAGTTTGCCTCTATTTGCCCTGGATGACAACCATGAACCAGTCCACACTGTATAATGAGAGGATTATCAATGCAGCTACAGCTCCATTAAACCGCCTTACAGAGGGATGGAAGTAATGAATTACACTCACTCTCCTTAATAACTCTTTGTGGACTTAAACTTCAGAAAACTGTCATTTTATTTCTACCTCATTGTTTTTATATTGAAGCATTTTACATTGGTGCATTACAGAGTAAAAAAAAAAAAAAAAAAGGATCCATGAATTTTGCGCCAGGAAATGATGTGATCTCCAATGCCAAGACAGCAAGTCAGTTTCTCATAACCATGCCAAGCGGTCAAGATGAAATGCCAAGAAGTGAACTGGCTTTAAAACGTAGACACATAAGACCGAAATGCAGACCCAGTCACGCTGAGCTGAGACCGAATATGAACTTGATGAAAGTCTTTGGTCACACTTCAAGGTCCAAACTGACTTTAAGCTCGAGAAAATTGACAGCTTCATTGTACAGAGTAATCTTATTTGGCTAAAAATGTATCTGACCTATGCGAGTGGATTTCAGATTTATTCCAGTAGTAATAGCTTGTAGATGGGACAGTATCCATATTAAACTGTTGCTCAAGCTAAACCTGACACACATAAAAATAAACCCCTTTGTGGCTCAGTGCATGCTACATTTATTTTAGATTATACTTTGTACAATTTCACCACAGCACCAGCACTTCTAATTGACTAAAATTATTTACTACTCTCTAAAAATTATGACATAATCAAAAGTCATCAACAGCAAAGGTTATGCAATCAAGTACTAACTCCTGTATGTATCATGTGACTAAAACAGACAGAAAAGAAAATATGGAATTAATAAAAGCACTGTATTTGTCAGTACAATGTCATAGATATTGTACTACTACTACTACTAATACCAGTGGAATTACAGTGGACATATCCTTTGTGAAAACATAATAGTGTTAAATGCACATTGCAGTCGTGCCTGTTTCTTTCATATTTCATTGTATGTCAATATTTGAACATTTTTATAAAACAAGCACATATCTGTTAAGTACAGTATTTTTAATATTTTTTAGGAAACTGGGATCCTATAAAAAACTTAATGTGATAGAGGAAAACTGAGACCAGTTTTGGATTCCGCACCCAACAATGAGTTAAAAGCATCTGTCAGACCAAACTGAACAGAAATTGTGTTCCCAGTGTTAGTGATAAGTAGGCTATTGCTGGGGTTTTTTCAAATTTGAAGAAATATTTGTGATGAAAGTCATACGCTGCTTTAAAGTTCTACAGTAACAATCTGCAACTCTAACATCTCAATTTTAAGGCATAAAATTGTATGTCTTGAGTCATCTGGGATACTAATTGTGGCTTTTTATATGTTTAACCACTGGTACAGATCTGTGCGTTGATGTCTCTGTGAAGAATGAGGTAAAAATCCACAATCCTTACAAATGTGTAAACAACAAGTCCTCCACAAAACCTTTTCAAAGCCATTAGTGAATAGTTTAAAACCTGCAGTGATTACATCAACATGTGGTCCTATTTATTCCTGCCAATACATTTTAGGGTCCAACACCAAACTGTTGATATGCATTACCACACTCTGGAGTCAACAGCAGTGTGTGTCAATCTGGGCCTTTGCGGGTGGAACGTTTATGTGTGGACAGCAAAAGATCCAAGGAAAACAAAGACCTGCACAACAAAACACTGCTCTATGGTTCTGTTAGTGGGTACAAACTACATATGCTATTTTATTTAGTGATCTAAACATTAGAAATTCATTACAGAGAAGTCAGTTGTTAAGGAGCTGGGTTACTATTGACAATAAATGTGGTGTACATGTGTTTGGTTACAAAGCAAAGCTACAAATTATACCACCAAGGTTAACTAAAAAAAAAAAAAATGCTGAAAAAATAAGCTAGCTAATAAAGTCTGTTAAATTTACACTTTATTTTTAAGTTAATATTTAGTCAAGCCTGGTATGCGTCTCGGACAATTTTCTGCTCAAAGTCTCATAGTGAACAAGTGATTTTTATTGTGAGTGACACTTTATTTACCCATAATTTGTCACATATAAGATATGGTGCAACCTTTACAACCTTAAGAAGCCAATAAAAGTATAGCGCAGCATTCTGAGTGATGTTTAATTGAATTAGACATTGATTTCACTTTAACAGCACGAGTGGCCAATAAAACTAAATCACTAGTGTAATTCATGTGAAACATTTAATAATTTCATCATCGTTGCCACCGACTGCTTTACATGAGAAGAGAGAGCTCATAAAATATAGTGCTCCATGTGAAAGGCATGATAATTCTCTACGTGTATTAAAAACATGCAAATAATGAAACAGTACATATATTTCCAGATTTTTCCAAACAGAAGTAGAGTATCATAAGTGTCACAGAAAAAGTTGTTTTCTTTTCTACTAAAGACACTGTGCAGTTATTCAGAAGTCAGGTAACTATGCAAACCGTTCTGTTGCACATTTCATTAGACCTTAACAGAGTAGGTATTGTTGACAGTACGCAATGTTTATTTTTAAGGGCTGGAACATCTAAGTTTAATGCAAAGTACCTGAAACTGAAAAATTATTTGTATATTACGTTTGACTTTGACAGCCCCTTACAGTTTAGGAAAACATAAGTCAACCATTACTGCAGCTGTATAATATCTAACTTTAGCCAGTTCTGTAAAGGTATTAATAACTTTGGACATTTCTACAAATACAGCTCATGACATAATAAATAAAAATTATTGACAGCGTATTAAAGCTGTAGAATGTAGGTTGATAATATTATCATGGCTCTTTAAAGTGAGTACAGACAGATGAAGTGCTATGAGTAGTCTGGTGTTGTCGAGGTGAGCGGGGCCCGTGGAGGACTCCTCGGGGGAATCCTGACAGAGACAGAGCGCTCTTTGTGCGGCGGCGCCCCTGCCCCGGTGGCCTGAAACGGGCCGGGACCGTCAGGGGACTCGCTTTCCACTAGGTCAGAAGTGTTCTGTCGACAGCTCATTGATCACAGCTCATCTTGTCATTTGATCGTTCTTCATGAATCGGCGCATAGACACACACACGTGCAGAAGCCACACACGAGGGCTGACGCTTTTAAACATAATCACATATTCCATGACGGCTAATAAAACAATGTGCTCTTCCTGGAGTGAGTGTCCAGCAGTAGCTAAGGATGCAGGCAGAGAGCTGGAGTGCTGGACTGTCGCTGCTACAGTAAAACACGGGGCCGAGGGCCTTGCAGGCTGGGTTAACGGGCTCCGAGGACTCATGAAATGCGAACAAAAGGCCCAGTTCTGAGCCGACCGCACAAGACGCTGCCCGGGGTTTCACTGGCCATGTCCTCCAAGCTCTCCTGTCGCTGTTAAACTAAGTGGACTTTTATGGGCGAGCAGTAATACATGCCTCTGTGAATCGGCAGCGGTTACTATGAGCCATAATAATTATACAGAGCACAGGGGAGCCTTCTAATTGTATGCGTCGCATCACTATAAGTCTATTCATAATTATAAAGTCTCTCTATGAGCAATGATGCGTTGGCCTGGTCTATATATTCAACTTGAAGCCGCAGCAGTGAACTGTAACATGGAAAGTGAGTTCTGTGCAAGACTGCTAGAGCAAACATCATCCAACTTCAAATCTGATGGAGAACTACAGTGCAAAGACAGTGATATAATATCTCACGCCACAAAAAAGTAGATTTAACAAAAAAATGACAGAAAAACTGTGTTGATATTTCGCATACATTTCTAATGTATGTCTGTGGGTCCAGATCAATCGATTATTTACCCAGCCCTGTGTCAGCAAGGCCCCTTCCAGGAATTCCTCCATATCAATGTTGTGGAGCAGCGAAGAAATAAAGTACAGCCTGAGCGTGATGAGGGTTCCAGGCTGTGCTCAGGTCAGGTGGCTAAGCTGTGCTGTGCGATTCAAATGGCCCATGACTTACCACACAAGAAGGTATTCGAAGACTGATCATCTACTGCATGTGCAACAATATTTGCTTTATGGATGGCTAAAATGAATGAGGACTTTCCATGTTTCGGCAGGCTTGAGAGTCAAGAGAGATGAGTGTAGTGACCGGAGCTGGGTCAAACAGTTACAATTGAATACTAGCATTTAGTAAATTTTCAGTAGATGCACTGACTGCATTGCATTATGTGGGGAAGACCACCTATCCGCTCTCTGAGTAGGCTTGCGCAAATCTTACAAGTATGGTAAAGCGCTGTCAGCACCAGGAGCTGTGATTTGACACTGACGTATCGGCTGTAGTGTTATGCAGCTGTAGCTCTTCCTTCACCCCTCTGTGTCCTTGATGTAACCTGAATCTCCTTTTCCCATCTTTTCCAGACCTACAGAAAGGCAGCCATCTACAGTCAGTGTGGTCACTGAGACAATTTGATACACGCGTCTTTTCTGACCTCCTACCTATAATAAAACGTTAAGAGAAACAGGAAACGCTGGATTTGCTGTAAACTGTAAACATTCCAGATCTCTACCGAACCATACACCATGCTTTACTGGGTCTATATACTGTATATATAACATTTTACAGTGTCTAACTTGTGGTCGACCTACTCACAGTGCAATACAGACACTGCTGACGTGTTCATCCCTCGTATCTGGGGAGGGGTGAGGGTGCAGGGGTAAGAGTACTGGGCTTTTGTCCCACCACATGTCTATTGTGGCTAAACCTTTCCCTTGGGGGCAATTAGGACCTTTTAGTTTGTTGTAAGAGGACCTAAGTACGAGTGGGTTGAGCCAGGAAAAACATTTTTGAGCTAAACCAAAAACAGAAGCGCATTGAGCTCCTCTGCGCTCCTGGACTTCTGAACATCTCTCTATTAAGAAATGTGCAAGCCTACACTGAACAGACAGGAACTGTGGCAGCTTTACAGGGGCAGGGAGGTGACGGGGGTGAGAGCACCGGGGAGGGGGAGGCTTCAGCTCCACCCGAGGCCTTGCCAAGAGGGCAAACAACTCAAGACCAACAATGTTGGTGGCAAGGACATGCTTGAGGAGAATCGAGAGTAAGGGGAGATCCATGTTTCGCTTTCACATGGCTGAATGGAAAACTAGGGAGAGTGAAGTACGGCGGGTAACGATATGCGGTGAGATCTGCTGTAACGTGCAGAAGGCAAACACACGCATGTTGTTTAAAACAACAGAGACACAGCCAATGAAAAGACATTACTGTAAGTAAAGGCAGCTACAGGAGAAGTGTTGGTCTACACATGTGAGAGATAAGGTTTAAGAGTCAGTCTAAGTGTGTGATTGAAAGAGTTAGTGTTTGCTGAGGGATGAAAATGAATACGCAAGTGTGTTTGAGAGATGGAACAAGATAGGAACCTTGAGAAGAAAGAAAAGGGGAAAGAAACAGAGCATGGATGAAAAACAGGTAAGACATAATTGTGCAAATTGTGTTCATGCGGGGACCTTATCTCCCGGAGAGAAGGGAACGTTTCCCATGGCAGGCCTGAGTGGATCAGCAGTGAACAGTGTTAGAAACTCTGAGCAAAAAGCCATGAGTGATGAGGAGGGGTTAAGAGAAATGAACCCATTTAAGTCACCCAAATAAGGGCTGTACAAGTCCATGATAAATGTTCTGAGGTTCCTGAGAGAGACAGCGAGAGAGCACTAGCAGTGGGAAGGGTGATGGGTGGGGAGCGAGCAGGGGTCCAGCCATCTCCACTTAATAAAAACAAATTGGTTTGATAAACGACACAGCCTTGATAGCTACAAAGAAATATATGCACCAGTTTTAAGTATTAATCTCAGCCAGTGATGCAAGTGAGTTTTAAATGCTGGTAACTACATTCAGAGGTGGGAGGTGTATGTTTACACACTGACAGAATATACAGTATGTGACTGCATTCTAGGCTTAGAATATAAAATAGGAGAAACTGTATTTAGCCATAGTTATTTAAATACAATTTAGACCAATAGAATAAATAGGTTTAGTTACTTTCTGATACAAAACCAAGTCCAAAAGTGTATTACTACACAAGACAACGAAGTTAACAGTAATCAGGTTGCCTTTCAACTAACATTACATTTTAACAGAGAAGGTAAAAGCTGTGTCTTCTGTACCATTTTTGTTTGAAGAAGTTTAATTACAAGGCATTAAAACACACTTCAGAAACTATGCACTAGAAAAATGTTCTAAGAAACATTTTGCTTTCACGTCATCTTTGTTTACTGGTTTTCACTCCACTTGAAGCTGTGAAAAGGTGAAAAATAAAAGCTTTGGGAAAAAATGGGTGTTATGCCATCTCACTTCTTAGTGTTTCCATATACTATAAATAGTTTACATGTGCACATTAAGTGTTAATAGATGAAGACTAATTCCTGGGTTCAATCCTCTTTAGGCACCAGTATTGTATGAATGCCTCATTACATGCAATAATAATGGAAAGTTTAGTTAATCCAAAGTATTTAAAATATGTTCAGTATTCTTAGTAATAAATGTTTCATAAATTACATTTTAGGACATGTATTCTATGCTCTATAATGAAATACATTCTAAAAGTTTTCTTCCCAACACTTCTTTATACACAAAAACAAATGAAATATAGACATGAGCCGCTAACATTATGCAATATTATTTATATCTGTGATATCGGGCAATCTTTAATCTTAAAGACAAACAACGTGAACAAACCAATGCAGCTGTTGTTAAGCAGAGCCACAGAATTTATCGTTTGGATACCTTTCAAAACACACAGCACTTATTAGTCTACTAAAAATGAAACACTCAAGTAGTGGAGGAGATGACTGTGCAACAAGCCAACATTTCTCTTGAGAGGTTCCTGTGTACCATACGCTGTTACACTAGGCTGCACTGTAATAAACAGTTATAGTGTGTTTAAGCAGAGCAAAAGCTTAGCTTTCTTCCATTAGTGTGTCACTTTACCCAAGCACATGTTTCTATGCACATCTGTGACTGTCTTTGTGTGTATGTGTGTGTGTGTGTACATGCACTCACATAAGTGATTGTGCGTGCATATATGCCCTCAATAAAACAGTTCATTGGCTTCCTCTGAATTGTTACAAGTGGTGCCATTATTTAAGACAAGAATCTGGGCAGAATACTGAGGGCAAGGGGGTGCAGCATACTGGTGCTTAACAAGCACACTTAACCTCAGCCGGCCATGCTAAGCTGAAGAAAGGAAAGGTTGTTCCCTCGCAGTGACATGGCACAGGAGGGCAGTCAGGCCAGGAGTAAGGAGAGGAGGGGACAGCATCATTAATGAAACAGTCTGGTCCATAGGCTCAATTACTGCATACTGGGTAAAGAAGACCGTGTCCAAATTAGACCAGAAGGGAGACATGGAGCGATTTTGGAAATTGAAGCTCAGTGTTTACAGTAGCACATGTACAGTTAGTAAGCCAACAAGTTTGCTTTTGATTGCAGTCCTCATGTTGGAAGAATTTAAAAAAAAAAAAAAAAACCTCTACTTTCTTACAGCATATGAAACGGCTGCACTTGCAAACTACTGTAACTCTTTTCTAACCGATGCCTGAAATAAGTACTTCTGTGTCATGTGCAATGACAGTTATAACCAATGTTAACTTTAAGTTTATCTGAGCAGAAATGCTTAAAACCTCTCAGTTGTGAAACATCAGAATCTCCCCTAAAACAAGCCCTCACAGAGGCATAAATCTGTAGTGTTTTTATAAGCTTCTTGTTATGTCTGTACTTCTATTTTGGTTGTCACAAACATGCTGTCTCACTCAGTCCAGAATCATGGGAACCGTTTAAAAGCCATCTAAAGTCTGCTGCCGAAAGAATGAAAGTATGATCGGCTCATTGTTACTTTGTGCCAAGTGTGCAAATGGAAAAAAAATCCAAAACACGCTACAATACTTAAAAAGGTTACACATAAAACCAAAGAGAGTGTGAATGGGGGGGGGGGGGTAGAAAATGGAGGTGTGGACAATTCCTACAAGATATCTAGACTAACTCTCGTCAAGCTCCCTGAAAGAAGGAGAGCATGGGAGGGTTCAGGGATTCATAAAGTCTTGGAGGGTAATTGATTGCTCCTAGTGGGGCAATCTGTGTGGGATTTTGTTTTTCTTTTTTTCAGCCTTCAGGAACAGAAAAAAAACACACATAGGCCATTCTGACCAATAGAGCCATTAGGGGGAGAATGAGTGTGTGAGTGTGGGGGTGAGGAGCCTGACAGTGCTATATACACTACTTAGATATTACAGTACACACACTCACCCACACAGCCAAAACCTAGCCTAAATACAGAGGCGCCCGCAGTTAAAGCCAAGGCATTAGGAGATGCAACGGACGCAAAGACAAGAGAATGTGCTCCAGACAGGCGAATTAAACCATGACCTATGGCCGCTGTTGAGTAACATTACCGAGAGCTTCCTGTGTGCAGGCACCACTCTGCTGACCGTTCATCATTGCCCGTGAAGGTGGACAGTCACCATTACACGCATACACGGACGCCTCACTTTACAATAACACAGCAGCAGCCATGACTCCACATCTGTCAAGAGGATGTTTAAAAAGAGCCATCATTATTACTCTTTATTTTGGAGATGGGTGGATGGGCGCAGGCTGATAGGAGGGGAGATGTCTGGTTAACGTCGAGTGCATCTTCTCTCCTTTACCGACGATTCAGGACTGACTCGGACATGGGCGGTTAGAAGGGGGGGAGGGCGACCAGACGGGTACGGACTGTGAGGGAGGGGGCACAGATAAGCAGT